>CM072814.1:59349010-59949010 GCA_036937905.1 Salvia rosmarinus
AAAGAGAGCCTAGTCGTAAAACCGTCCGAACCATCTTATATTCCTAAGTTCTTATGAAACTACTTTCATGGTTTCGTCTTTGGGAAGAGACCGATGGTTCCTTAGATGACCAAACGCTCGATGCCCAGCATTCGGTAAAGGCTAAGTGATCACCCCATCTTATCGGGTCCTCGATTCCTTACTTCTACTCACGCTATAGTATCACATCATATCCGCTCTCATTATGCACTTACGATTCATCATTTCTTTTATACCTTCATAACGTTATACTTTTATTCTTTTCACTTATGCCACGATAGAGGCAACACGCGTATGTGTTCGGAATTCCTTCACGAGAGAGGTTGGGACCCGTAATAAAGGCGAACCTCCGCCAGCAATCGCTCATCATCGTAGACTCGTCTGCTCTCATCATCGAATCCGCTCGGATTGTGATTCCTAAGATTTCTATGTTCTCGCTCCTTCTTAGTATTTCGCTCAATTGGGATGCTTATGTTCTCATACTAAGTTCGCGCAAAAGGATCATGCGCCTTAAGAGTCTATGTTCTCATGGGGAAACATACTATTTACATCATGCTCGATACAACAAGAACACAGATCGCGACACATTGTGCGATAATCAAGCATTCTCATTTACTCATTTACCAAGTTCCTAAACCTTGTAACTTTCATTCAAACTAATGACCAATCAATTGAAACAACTTTTCAATTTCAAAATTTCCACTTTCCAAAATATTTTCAACTTCCCAACAAGGCAATATTGAAATTCCAATTCACATTTCATATACTTCCATCATTTCAAAACAACTTTTAGTTGAGATAGTTACCTTCTTCCTCGCTGAGCAAGACGACGATGGAGCAAGCAAGCAAGAGCAACCAAACACAAACAATTTCTAGACTCAACTTTCAACTTAGGATTCAAGGAAAGGGTTTCTGTGGTTCAGAGCTAACAAGAGCTCGATACCACTTTGTGACTAACCGACTTTCCAATGAAGTACGGATCATATGGATCGTCACCGTATGATAAAGCAAATGAAATAAACATAGCTAATCAAGGCAATCAACCAATCAACTACTTAATAACGATAGGTTAAAAGGATAAACAATCCAATACCAACTCAAGTCGAGAAGGACTTGTCAAAAGGGTTCAAGGTTCAACATAACCCAATCAGTAAGGTAATTTAAAGTACGAGGTACGACCTCCAATTCAATACTAAATAAGCAATTATAATCAAAACATTAATAATATCGTAGTTAGCAAAGAATAAGCATGTGGACATGCATATGACGATGCATGCCCAAGGTTCTAGAAACCTTTCTAATTAAGCATCAAAATAGTCGCTACTCGCACCACCGCACCCATCATCGATCCTTGCTCAACCCGCACATCAAAACGAAATGCGTGGCTAAGTACAAAAGTACTCATGGACTCGCTACAAAAACATTTTCTTTGTCAAAAGTTATTAATCGCCCACAATAGCGCATGAGGATTTTAGTTAAAAGACTCATGCCTATCAAACATTTTATCGTTTTCCAAAAGCTGCTCGTCAACTATTTCATTCACGTTGTTTCCATATCTCGATCATTCATTCATTCATACGCCGCACTATGGAGGTGGCCACCTACACATAGTCGCCGCGGACCGGTCGAGGTAGCTAACCTTAACACACAACACACGTGTACACAATCCGAAAGTTAGTCCTTAACTAAGTCGGATCCGATCGTTACCCTTTTTAACGCTATGGACCAACACATTCACATACCACATCGATATACCAATCTCGATAGATAACAACAAAACATAAACATTTGGCAATCAATAACATTTCATGTGATAATATTTCATAAAGCTTTGTAAATCATGCTTTGAGATATGCATAACATTTTCGTTTCAAGAAAGCCCACCGCTAATCCAAGCTAGTGGTTCTAAAAGAAAGTGTGATGTTCTTCCTCACGACTCACGCCCGATCAAACCCTTCATAAGAAAATAGCGTTTTTAGATTCTTTCTATCGATCAAGGTCGCTTATAAACTACTTACTTAAAGTTCCCAATTAGGTTTCTTTATGATTTTATGTGATTGTTTTAAGATAATTTCTATTATCTTACATTACCAATTTCCAAACTATATCACTTCATCGCTCATAGTGTACTTTAATTATGAATCATATATTCCGAGTCTATCCTCGACTCTTAACCTTAGTGTTATTCTTAACGTTATTACGTTATAGATTGTCGGTAATCAATTACGATTGGTAGTTTAGATTATCTCAAGCCACCAACTAGACTTAACAATTATAGTTACGCCCTAGTAGGTTATGCTCGACGACTTATCGATTCGCACGACAATTAAAAGACGAGTCTCGATTTATGATTCAAGTGAGCACATGCTATCATATAGCTAAGTACTTAAGAATAAACGAAGTACTTCGAGAATATTAACTCGATGTTCGAGACATAAGGATCGACATCTTATGTTCGAATCTTCGCTTACTCATTACGACATCGCTTATTTAATTCACTCGCCGGAGATTACATATGTCGATAATCGTTATTCGTTAGCGAGTTATGTTAACGCCCAACCAATTATCGATTGAGTTGTCGTTATCGAATATTAACGCTAGTAGCTCGACCTTTGGTTTTTCTAACTTAGGAACTCACGCTTGAGTATCCTTTATTAATGGAAAACCCTAATTTGTGTCTACTTCGATCCTCGCTTATTCCGCCTTAAGTTATCGAAATTGGTCGATTTCTTTTCGGTTCTCGCTCATATAGTATTATGTTGTTTACGTTGGGGTTTTGGTTTGTTGCTCAACATAAACATAAACATTCAACATCAACAAAACCATACACAACATAAACTATACTAAAGCATTAGAAAACCCTAATTTCTAATGTAATACACCATCATTGTGTAAGTGTGCATAAGTGTTCCATTCATTCACCCTAATCACAACCATTTATCCAAAGTTTCATATTACTATCATAGCATCATTCATCATCAAAATTAAACCCATACTTAGCCATTCTATTACGCTTCGATAATTAGCAACAATTAGCATATGCATCCAATAAATTCCAATAAAATCACATTATACTCCTATCATATTATAGAATTTAATTACCAACTCAATATCATCATATAAATTTTAAACCATGGGTTAAAAGTCTCAAACTTTCGGTCATTTCAAATTAGTAAGCTTTGGTGTTCAATAAATTCCACAAAATTATATCATGCTTATACTATATACTAAACATGAAATATCACTTCATATCATGCATTAAAATTTTAAAACCATGCTTTTCATCTTTAAATCATTTCGTAATTCCACATTTATATATATACATATTCAATAAATTCCAATCTTGCACAATATGTTTATATATGAAATAAACATGTAATATTAACATTAAATATCAACTAATATTTATAATATGAACCAAATGCTTGAATTTTTTGTCCTCACACATATTTTACATATGTGTTCAATAATTCCCAACAATGCATATTAGGTTCATATTATTTCTAAACATCATATATCCTATTATTTCCAACAAATAAAATCAAATAATGGCTTAAAATACTTAAATATATTCTGCCCATTTTTGAAAAAATAGGAGTAGTGTTTCAAAATTTTCATGATTAATGTATGATGTTCATATCATATATTAAACACTATATCTCAACTATTTCTCAACAAATAAAATCAAACAAATACAAGAAAATTCCAAAATATTCTGAAAATTACCATATTTATTCTACATGCTTATAATACATTAACAAGCAACAATATCAAATAATATTCATAAAATCATGCTTTATCATATTTAAAAGAAATAAAGCATAAATAAAAAAAATCAAACATGCTCCAAAAATTATGAAATTTTTACAGTAGCCTTAGAACATTATTCTAAGCATTTTTGTTCATGGCTTGAGAGCATTTGATGGCTCTAAAGTCACGAAAAAAATGAGGAGTAAACTAGGTTTTAAACCCAAAATTCAAAATAAATATTCCACCCATTAGGATGGAAGAGGATGATGAATAATACCTTCTTATGGTCTTAGAAGGATTATTTGAGAGTGGGAGAGGTTGGGAGGAGGATTTAGGGTTGAAAGTTTGAAAAGTGTAGAGAAATTGAAAAATGAGAGAAAAATGTGAAAGAGTGAATGGGGTCTGCCCTTGAACGTCTCTACTTGTTATTACAGACCTAATGGCTGTCATTGCCCATTTTGGGGTGGTCTTGGTGGTAGTTGGGAGGTGGATTGGTCAAATTACCCGCTTTGGTACGTTAATACCGACTCTTTAAGTTTTAACGCACTTTCGATCGATTTCTGAACCTTAAGGTTCTATCTTATTAAATAGCCTTTAAAAGACTTATTTTAATGTTCATAAAATTTCACAAAGTTCGGACGTCGTCCGATAAGTCAATTCCGAGTTATCGCGAAAACTGCTGTTTCACGATTAAAATATGCCCATTCAAAATTCTATTGAATTTTGAGCTTTATAAATAATTTGAGTCTTATAAAGCATATTTTATTGATTTAGACCTCGGTTCGAGTTTCGGGTCGCTCGGATCAATTTAGGTTTTCCAGATATTTTACCCTGCTCTGTTAAGTTCTTCAGAATTCCTTCTAAATTGATTCTTATAATTTCTAAATTCATAATAAATTATTCCTTCATGATTTTGGTTGTTATCATCATTTATTACGATTAGCACGGACCGGAAGTTGTTCCGCTCAGAATAGTGTTTTTAAGACCGACCGCAAGTATGCCCGAAAATTCTCATTCTTCGATTCTCACATGTTTTCGTGTGAGGATTCTAAAATGAAACTGCTTGTGGAGATTCATTCTCGATCTTTCATTCTATGTTCAGCTACTCGTAAAACCCTAATCCCAGAGACTAGTTATCGCTGATTTCTTTAGTATTCGATCTCCTAATCGATTCTAATTGCTTCATTGGTTTCCTTAAACATAATTAAGGACTAACTACTACAAATAATTGGTCTAAGCATCACCAATTAAAGTTTTAAATTTTTCGGTTATTACATACCATCCCCTTAAAAAAATTTCGTCCCAAATTTGCTAACCTTGAAAAGATCCGGTATTTCTCCTCATAGCTGATTCTAGCTCCTGTGTTGCTTCTTCTTGTCCATGGTGTTCCATAGAACTTTCACTAACGGTATTTCTTTGTTCCTTAGCTTTTGATACGCCGGTCCAAGATTTTCGTAGCAGCTCTACGTAACTCATATTGTCATCGAGGATAATATCCGTCGATGGTATCACATGGCTGGGATCATGTATGTACTTTCTTAGTTGTGAAACGTGGAACACATTGTGCACGCTTCCAAAACTGGCGGCAATGCAAGTCCAGAAGTCACCGGTCCTATTCTTCCGTAATTTCATAGGTCCCATGAAACGTGGTCGCAACTTCCTTCGATTCCAATCTCACGATCCCTTTAGATGGAGAAATTTTCAAGAAGACCTTGTCTCCTCTTCAAAATGTAGCTCGCGGCGACGCTTGTCGGCGCGACGACTCGCTCGGCCCCGGCCTCCTTGATCCGCTGGCGGATCCGTCGCACGATCTCAATCATTTCTCCCACGTAGTCGTCCTAACACTCTCCTTTCTCCCACTTCATCCCAAAGAAAGTGGTGACCGACATTTCCTTCCGTAAAGCGCTCAGACGGGCCATTCCAATAGTCGCTGGTAGTCGTTATTGTAGGCGAATTCCACAAGTGGTAACACTTGTTCCCAACTTTTCTCTATCGAGGACAACGGTCCTCAAGATGTCTTCCAACGCTTGAATGGTCCTCTCTGACCGTCCGTCCGCTCATGGACGGAACGCTGCATCGAAATGTAGTCGTGTCCCCGCCTTTTGTAAACTCATCCGTAATCTGGACGAAATTTCAATCTCTATCGACGTGATAGTCTTTGAACCCATGTAGACGGATAACTTCTAACGCATAACCGTAAGCTAGTCTGTTCGACCCATGTGTTATTGGAATGGGTAGAAATGCGCGCTCTGGTCGGCCGATCAATGATGACCCAAATAGCGGTATTCCCTTTGTGATTTGGGTAGCCCTGAACAAAGTCCATGGCTATATCATCCCATTTCCATTCCGTATGTCTAGCGGTTGTAAGGTCCCATACGGTCGTTGGTGGAGTGCTTTCACTTGTTGGCACGCCAAACAACGCTCCACAAACGAAGCCACATCTCGCTCATTCCATCCCACCAAAATTCTCTTTGAGGTCTTGGTACATTTTGGTGTCGCCGGTGTGCGGTATAAGAAGTCTCATGGGCTTCCTTCAAGATTTCGCTCAAGTTCTTCGCCTCGAACGCACACTCTCCCGCCATACAACAAAACATTATCTCGTTGCTTTCAGAAATTTTGTGGTTATTGTCCTTAATCTTAGCTCGATTTCTCTAGCTTTTGCTCTTCCTCCGAGCTTCTAAGATTCGACTTAAGTCGGGATTGCAATCAATGTTGCAATACAGCCCTCTATCGCCGAGACGGGCCCACGACTCGATGTTCATCCTCCGAAATTCCTTTATAAGTATTTCCTCACGATCGAGGAGACATCCCAAACTAGGATGGATTTACGACTCAAGGCATCGGCCACAACATTAGCCTTGCCTCGGTGGTAATTGATACCACAACCGTAATCTTCACTAGTTCTAACCATCTACCGCCTCATGTTAAGATCTTTCGCTCAAAGAAATATTTCGTGCTCTTATGGTCAAGATAGATCTCACATCTAACTCCATAAAGGTGATGCTCCATATTTTTAGGCATGTACGATCACCGCTAATTCCGTGTCGCATGAGGATAGTTCAACTCATGTAGCGTAATTGCTTCAAGCGTAAGCAATAACCTTACCTTCTTGCATTAGTACACAACCTAGTCCATTCTTTGAAGCATCCGTAGATTGTGTATTCTTTATCCGCCTCTGCATCGCTAGTAGTGTGCCGCCGCCAAGAACTCCTTCGCCTCGAAACTAGCCTCACACTCGGCGGTCCAGGTGTACTTGATTCCTTTTCTCAACAGTTGGGTCATGGGTCGGGCTATCGTTGAGAATCCTTCGATAAATCTTCGATAGTAGCCGGCCAGTCCTAAGAAACTCCGAATTTCATTCGGGTTCTTTGGTGACTCCCATTCTCGAATCAGACGATCTTCGAGGGTCTACTTTGATTCCCCACGGACACAATGTGACCCAAAATGTCACTCGCCTAACCAAAACTCACACTTGCTAAACTTGGCTAAGAGTTGCTCTCGCTTTAACGCTTGTAGCACGCTCTCAAGTGCTCTTTGTGTTCTCGGTTATTCTTAGAGTATATTAGATATCGCCTATGAACACTAAGACTAATTTGTCTAAGTATGGGTGGAACACCGCTCATAATATCCATAAATACCGCCGGGCATTTGTAAGTCCAAAGGGCATCACGATGAATTCGAAATGACCATACCTTGTACGGAAAGCCGCTTTTGGTACATCCTCCGTCTAATCCTCAATTGGTGATATCCCGACTTTAGATCTATCTTTGAAAAGACTCGCTCCTTTAAGTTGATCAAACAGATCGTCAATTCGGGCAAGGATACTTATTCTTAAGAGTTATCTTGTTTAACTCTCGATAGTCTATGCACATCCTCGTACCATCCTTCTTTTCACTTAAAAGGACAGTGCTCCCCATGGAGACACACGGGTCTAATGAATCCTAGCTCCAAGAGTTCTTGCAGCTGATCTTTAATTCCTCAAGCTCCTTTGGTGCCATCCGTATGGAGCTGACACCGGGCGTAACTCGGTTCGAGGTCGATCGTGAACTCGATCCGTCGGTTTGGCGGTAATCCCGTAGTTCATCCGAAACACATCGATACTCCTTCACGATCGGGACGCCTTCTATCCTCCTCTCATTCTCGATCTTCTTCCGGAGGTAAACGAGGTAGGCATGGTTCTCGCCTTGTTCAAAGAACGCCCTTGCTTGTAAAGCGGATATAATTGGAACTCTCCTCCCATGTTGATCCCGTGAAAGTCGGTAGATTCCTCTCCGGTGTTGGAAAGAAATTTTTCTTTCATTACATGTGATGGTCGCACTATGTTCGGTTAACCAATCCATTCCTAGGATTATGTCCACATCCGTCATAGGTATGACGTGAAGGTTATCTCGTCATGACCTTAAGTGAGCCTAGTCCAAGTTCTAGGTTCGAGCATATGGGTTACCGTTTTATGCCTCCCATCGAGAAGAAATTTCATGATTTGTTCAAGCGATTTAGATCTAATCCTAAGTTCTCTACGCATGCTTCAAAGAATAAAAGAACGCGAGGCGCCAAGATCAAACAAGAGGATAACAGCATTGGAGGAGTATTCCATACCGCCAAGTTTCCTCGTTCCTGGCGGCTCTTATGGAACTTCTTTCCGGTTGAGGCGTAGCCCTCGCCTGTCGGGCGGCCGTTGTTGCCGATAAAGTTGTTGTGGTTGTTGCCGCCGCCGTTGTTGTTGTTGTTGTTGTTGTTGTGGTCGCGCCGTTGGGGCCGCTTGCATCGCCGCCGCGGTTGTCGCCATTGTTGTCGCCGCTGCCGCCGTGGTTGATATGGTCGCTGATTCGGCCGATAGTATCGAATCGGGGTTGTTGTCGAACGGTTGAGCTTGGATAGCTCGGATCGGCCGGACTTGGTTGGGCACATGGGACGGCCATTTCTCCTCGGCGCGATCCTGTGGGCCCTCAAGTAGGGCCCTTCCGCCACACTCAAGCATCCGTCATTTGTAAATGCGATGCCCTTATGACTCCTATGGCACCGGGGCATACGGGAGCCTCACAAATTTTGGTTTCTCCCGCCAGCGCGGGTACCATGGGCGCCCATTTCTCGCCCGTGCCTGATGGCACGTTATTTCCTCGCCATGGCCTCCCGCCGGCCCGGCTGTCGATCCTCGCCCTTGTGGGTCCTTCCCACTTCCTCTTCCCACGATCTCCTTGGTGAGTCTGGGACGCACGGTGACAACTCTATCTTCGTGCATAAGGCCTCGATGTCCAATGCCCGACCGAGGGCCTCACGGTAAGTCGATCTCCGTGACCACCAGCCACGACACCGATCTCATGGCGAGTCCCGCCCAAATTTTCGGCCCTCTTCTCGCGGTGTCGACCAACCGAGGCGCATACCGCGACATTTCACGTAACGCACGGTCGTAATCAGTGACCGTGGTCTTCCTCGCGCAAGTTGTAAAACTCATGCTCCTTCCTCTTCCCAGAACTCTTAGAATGTACTTCTCAGACACCTCCTCCTTAAATTCCTCCTGTGAGAAATTTTCAGCTCCTCCTCGATAGAGTCTTTCTTCGCCTCCCACCGTAAGTCGGCGGCACCAAATATCCGAAAGCAACGCATGACAAGCGCTCTTGAGAGGTGCAAGAAGGAAGTTAAAGATTCGCCCAACACGAATCCAAAGTTCAAGATCCACGGATTCCCATCCCGCTGAAAGTGGGCGGTTCTCGTCTCGAGGAATAGTTCCTCAATCCATCTTGCCGGTGGTGGTGGTGGAGGGTGTCATCTCTTTCGGTGTTACCTCACGGTTTCTTCTTCTCGGTGGCATTCTATCTTTCATAAATATACGTAATCGATATCTTCTTATACCATCCGTCAGATCATAGATATCTTAGCACGGTATGTATATATAATCATAAACATAAATCTAGCACGCCATCGAACACCATATATCACAACCTCAAAACCAAAGCTCTCGGGAGCTATCATCATATCAAATCAAATGTCTATACGAGGACTTTCATCATCACTTTACGATCCACAAAGGCCGTGCACGGAGTATGATACTCCAAAATTAATATCAAGATCACTCACAGTACCTAGTCACGGTATGATAAAAATCTAAACGCCACCGTGGTCATCAAAATAAGGGTTCATATCGACGACCTATCGCTTCCAAGACGCATCGAAACATATACAAAAGTATATAGACAAAACACTATCTAGTCCTAAGAACTAGATCCATAATCGCCCTGAGTGTAAAATAGGCTCAACGTGTCGATTCGTAATCGAAGTATGGGTACTATCAACCTCCTCCATATCATCGCCGCCAGTGTGTCCTCCTTAGATCCTCCTCCGGGTCCTCCTCCCAATTTTCTTCGATCCTCCTCCTCAACCTCTCGTGATCGTGGGAGTCACGGTCTCTGATTCTAATGACTCTAGCTTCTTCCCGCCTAGGTCTCGCGGATCTCACCATGATCTCCTCATAGCAAGGGTCGGAAATGGAGAAGCAGAAGACGGGCACATGTTTCTCTCACAAGCATGCATGCTAGGCCACATGAATCGTCAATCTCTACATTATCGTGGCACGAGGTCCGTGTGCGTGGTGTGGCGGCAGGTAGAGATGGAAGTGGCATGGAATGATTTGCGGCGATGGTCCGGGCGGCAATGACGGGCTCGAATCCTATTGGTGGTAGGACCGTAAAGGTGAACTATCGTGGACGGAAGGTCCACCGAACATGTTCTCGCCACACCAGCAAGAATTATGTTCCATCGATGCAAACGAGACACCTCCGTGAAGCCACTGGGAATCTCATTACGCTAGGTGTACACCCGCCGGGAGATATGGTCCATGTGGTGTAGTCCGTGATATCATGAATATGTAGTTAAGGGACCGACAAACGGGCAAGTCCGCCTCAAGATCAAGCTCTCTACGACGATAGATGTAATCGCCGATATCTCACGGCATATCCTCGCAATCGGATGGCGCCTTGCGATCGTCAAGCACACCGTCATAATGTGACGTATCACGGCATGTGCAGAGCCCAACGACGCATAAAATGAGCGGGAACTCGCCGATGTCTTTTACTCAGACATCCGGTCGAACGGTAGGAGGTACCACCTCCTGTGTGACTCTAGAAGATAAAGAGAGCCTAGTCGTAAAACCGTCCGAACCATCTTATATTCCTAAGTTCTTATGAAACTACTTTCATGGTTTGGTCTTTGGGAAGAGACCGCATGGTTCCTTAGATGCACCAAACGCTCGATGCCCAGCATTCGGTAAAGGCTAAGTGATCACCCCATCTTATCGGGTCCTCGATTCCTTACTTACTCACGCTATAGTATCACATCATATCCGCTCTCATTATGCACTTACGATTCATCATTTCTTTTTATACCTTCATAACGTTATACTTTTATTCTTTTCACTTATGCCACGATAGAGGCAACACGCGCGGTGTTCGGAATTCCTTCACGAGAGAGGTTGGGACCCGTAATAAGGCGAACCTCCGCTAGCAATCGCTCATCATCGTAGACTCGTCTGCTCTCATCATCGAATCCGCTCGATTGTGATTCCTAAGATTTCTATGTTCTCGCTCTTCTTAGTATTTCGCTCAATTGGGGATGCTTATGTTCTCATACTAAGTTCGCCAAAGGGATCATGCGCCTTAAGAGTCTATGTTCTCATGGGGAAACATACTATTTACATCATGCTTCAGATACAACAAGAAACACAGATCATGACACATTGTGCGATAATCAAGCATTCTCATTTACTCATTTACCAAGTTCCTAAAGCTTGTAACTTCATTCAAACTAATGACCAATCAATTGAAACAACTTTTCAATTTCAAAATTTCCACTTTCCAAAATATTTTCAACTTCCCAACAAGGCAATATTGAAATTCCAATTCACATTTCATATACTTCCATCATTTCAAAACAACTTTAGTTGAGATAGTTACCTTCTTCCTCGCTGAGCAAGACGACGATGGAGTGCAAGCAAGAGAGGCCAAACACAAACAATTTCTAGACTCGACTTTCAACTTAGGATTCAAGGAAAGTGGTTTCTAGGTTCAGAGCTAACAAGAGCTCGATACCACTTTGTGACTAACCGACTTTCCAATGAAGTACGGATCATATGGATCGTCACCCGTATGATAAAGCAAATGAAATAAACATAGCTAATCAAGGCAATCAACCAATCAACTACTTAATAACGATAGGTTAAAAGGGATAAACAATCCAATACCAACTCAAGTCGAGAAGGACTTGTCAAAAGGGGTTCAAGGTTCAACATAACCCAATCAGTAATGAATTTAAAGTACGAGGTACGCACCTCCAATTCAATACTAAATAAGCGCTATAATCAAAACATTAATAATATCGTAGTTAGCAAAGAATAAGCACGTGGACATGCATATGACGATGCATGCCCAAGGTTCTAGAAACCTTTCTAATTAAGCATCAAAATAGCCGCTACTCGCACCACCGCACCCATCATCGATCTTGCTCAACCCGCACATCAAAACGAAATGTGGCTAAGTACAAAAGTACTCAGTGGACTCGCTACAAAAACATTTTCTTTGTCAAAAGTTATTAATCGCCCACAATAGCGCATGAGGATTTTAGTTAAAAGACTCATGCCTATCAAACATTTTATCGTTTTCCAAAAGCTGCTCGTCGAACTATTTCATTCACGTTGTTTCCATATCTCGATCATTCATTCATTCATACGCGCACTATGGAGGTGGCACACCACACATAGTCGCCGGACCGGTCGAGGTAGCTAACCTTAACACACAACACACGTGTACACAATCCGAAAGTTAGTCCTTAACTAAGTCGGATCCGATCGTTATTCTTTTTAACGCTAGGACCAACACATTCACATACCACATTGATATACCAATCTCGACGATAGATAACAACAAAACATAAACATTTGGCATCAATAACATTTCATGTGATAATATTTCATAAAGCTTTGTAAATCATGCTTGAGATATGCATAACATTTTCGTTTCAAGAAAGCCCACCGCTAATCCAAGCTAGTGGTTCTAAAAGAAAAGTGTGATGTTCTTCCTCACGATCACGCACGATCAAACCCTTCATAAGAAAAATAGTTTTTAGATTCTTTCTATCGATCAAGGTCGCTTATAAACTACTTACTTAAAGTTCCCAATTAGGTTTCTTTATGATTTTATGTGATTGTTTTAAGATAATTTCTATTATCTTACATTACCAATTTCCAAACTATATCACTTCATCGCTCATAGTGTACTTTAATTATGAATCATATATTCCAGTCTATCCTCGACTCTTAACCTTAGTGTTATTCTTAACGTTATTACGTTATAGATTGCTCGGTAATCAATTACGATTGGTAGTTTAGATTATCTCAAGCCACCAACTGACTTAACAATTATAGTTACGCCCTAGTAGGTTATGCTCGACGACTTATCGATTCGCACGACAATTAAAAGATGAGTCTCGATTTATGATTCAAGTGAGCACATGCTATCATATAGCTAAGTACTTAAGAATAAACGAAGTACTTCGAGAATATTAACTCGATGTTCGAGACATAAGGATCGACATCTTATGTTCGAATCTTCGCTACTCATTACTTACATTGCTTATTTAATTCACTCGCCGGAGATTACATATGTCGATAATCGTTATTCGTTAGCGAGTTATGTTAACGCCCAACCAATTATCGTATTGAGTTGTCGTTATCAATATTAACGTAGTAGCTCGACCTTGGTTTTTCTAACTTAGGAACTCACGCTTGAGTATCCTTTTATTAATGGAAAACCCTAATTTGTGTCTACTTCGATCCTCGCTTATTCCGCCTTAAGTTATCGAAATTGGTCGATTTTTTTCGTTCTCGACATATAGTATTATGTTGTTTACGTCGGGTTTTGGTTTGTTTGCTCAACATAAACATAAACATTCAACATCAACAAAACCATACACAACATAAACTATACTAAAGCATTAGAAAACCCTAATTTCTAATGTAATACACCATCATTGTGTAAGTGTGCATAAGTGTTCCATTCATTCACCCTAATCACAACCATTTATCCAAAGTTTCATATTACTATCATAGCATCATTCATCATCAAAATTAAACCCATACTTAGCCATTCTATTACGCTTCGATAATTAGCAACAATTAGCATATGCATCCAATAAATTCCAATAAAATCACATTATACTCCTATCATATTATAGAATTTAATTACCAACTCAATATCATCATATAAATTTTAAACCATGGGTTAAAAGTCTCAAACTTTCGGTCATTTCAAATTAGTAAGCTTTGGTGTTCAATAAATTCCACAAAATTATATCATGCTTATACTATATACTAAACATGAAATATCACTTCATATCATGCATTAAAATTTTAAACCATGCTTTTCATCTTTAAATCATTTCGTAATTCCACATTTATATATATACATATTCAATAAATTCCAATCTTGCACAATATGTTTATATATGAAATAAACATGTAATATTAACATTAAATATCAACTAATATTTATAATATGAACCAAATGCTTGAATTTTTTGTCCTCACACATATTTTACATATGTGTTCAATAATTCCCAACAATGCATATTAGGTTCATATTATTTCTAAACATCATATATCCTATTATTTCCAACAAATAAAATCAAATAATGGCTTAAAATACTTAAATATATTCTGCCCATTTTGAAAAAATAGGAGTAGTGTTTCAAAATTTTCAAGATTAATGTATGATGTTCATATCATATATTAAACACTATATCTCAACTATTTCTCAACAAATAAAATCAAACAAATACAAGAAAATTCCAAAATATTCTGAAAATTACCATATTTATTCTACATGCTTATAATACATTAACAAGCAACAATATCAAATAATATTCATAAAATCATGCTTTATCATATTTAAAAGAAATAAAGCATAAATAAAAAAAATCAAACATGCTCCAAAAATTATGAAATTTTACAGTAGCCTTAGAACATTATTCTAAGAATTTTTCATTCATGGCTTGAGAGCATTTGAGGCTCTAAAGTCACGAAAAAAATGAGGAGCAAACTAGGTTTTTAAACCCAAAATTCAAAATAAAAATTCCACCCATTAGGATGGAAGAGGATGATGAATAATACCTTCCTATGGTCTTAGAAGGATTATTTGAGTGTGGGAGAGGTTGGGAGGAGGATTTAGTGTTGGGAGTTTGAAAAGTGTAGAGAGAAATTTGAAAAATGAGAGAAAATGTGAAAGAGTGAATGGGGTCTGGTCTTGAACGTCTCTCTACTGTTATTACAGACCTAATGGCTGTCATTGCCCATTTTGGGGTGGTCTTGGTGGTAGTTGGGAGGTGGATTGGTCAAATTACCCGTTTTGGTATGTTAATACCGACTCTTTAAGTTTTAACGCACTTTCGATCGATTTCTCGGAACCTTAAGGTTCTATCTTATTAAATAGCCTTTAAAAGACTTATTTTAATGTTCATAAAAATTTCACAAAGTTCGGACGTCGTCCGATAAGTCAATTCCGAGTTATCGCGAAAAACTGCTGCTCACGATTAAAATATGCCCATTCAAAATTCTATTGAATTTTGAGCTTTATAAATAATTTGAGTCTTATAAAGCATATTTTATTGATTTAGACCCTCGGTTCGAGTTTCGGGTCGCTCGGATCAATTTAGGTTTTCCAGATATTTTACCCCTGTTCTGTTAAGTTCTTCAGAATTCCTTCGTAAATTGATTCTTATAATTTCTAAATTCATAATAAATTATTCCTTCATGATTTTGGTTGTTATCATCATTTATTACGATTAGCACGGACCGAAGTTGTTCCGCTCAGAATAGTATTTTTAAGATCGACCGGCAAGTATGCCCGAAAATTCTCATTCTTCGCATTCTCACATGTTTTCGTGTGAGGATTCTAAAATGAAACTGCTCGTGGAGATTCATTCTCGATCTTTCATTCTATGTTCAGCTACTCGTAAAACCCTAATCCCAGAGACTAGTTATCGCTGATTTCTTTAGTATTCGATCTCCTAATCGATTCTAATTGCTTCATTGGTTTCTTAAACATAATTAAGGTCTAAGAACCACAACTAAGTGATTCAAACATCACTAATAAAAGTTTTAAATTTTTCGGTTATTATTTCCAAGCAGTGCCTCGATCGCCTCGAGTCTCGTGAATGTTGTTCCGGTTCCGCTCTGCGCCGCTTCTTCCTCAACATGCTCGACCTCATCCGAGTCATCCGCTATCTCGGATCATGGGTCCTCTGTGTCCTCACCGCCCTCCTCGCCTTCCTCCGGGTCTTCCTCCTCCTCGTAATCTCCTTCCCGGAGGCCAACCCGACATTGCTCGTGGTACTATGATTCTACTGCGGCCTCTTCCGCCGCCACATCGGGTGGATCATCTCTCACCGGGAGGTCCTGCCTCGAAATCATTCCCGGTCCGTCTCAAGGTCGGGATCGTAGATGGAGGTGTAGTGGTCGTGTATCCTCGATGAATCGGTGATCGCTAAGCGATGGTCGCTTCTCCCAAAGGCTCTTCGAACATCATCCTCGCTATCAATCTAGATCGGTCCTCGAGGGTGCCTTGCAATCACATCCTCCTCGATGGTATACCTCGATGATCGGTCCTTTGCTCCATACTCGAGCAAGCGAACTCCGTGAAATCCAAGGTAAGGTGTCCGTGATAGGATCCCGACGAACATCACGTGCCCTTGCCTTCTTGCCCATGGTTGCCAACCCGTCGATAGCCTTTCGTCATCCGATAGTAAGCCTCGTGCTCGAGATACCTTCCACTATCTCGAATCTTTCTCCACAACCCAACATATCTCCCGGAAACACCCCAACGGCTCATGGACATTCTGGTACATATTCACGAACTTACGGATTTGCTCATCCATCCCGGATCTTAACCAACGTTATCCAGGCCATCAATATCCATAAACCTACATGTTAGTTCATCAAAATAACAACAAATATTCACGCTTCCTTTTCGCCTCAAATATCCGGGTAATCATGTCTCAAGACACATATTCACTTTCAATACATATCAATATCGATATGGATATTCATAACAATAATCACGTAAACAATTACATGATTCACTTACAAGCACTCGTTTATCAACATAAACAAGATTTTCAATTAACAACATATTTCTATGTAAACACATAGATTCACATCATCCATTCATGATCATATCAATCACATCATACCACATCAATGGTTTCCATATCACAGCCACACAGGCCCTTTCGTCTCATCGACAATCACTTCCACATCCACATCACCATCCAACCATATCTCATCCACATCACGTAAACTCTTACTAGACCAAAACACATGAAACCAAGATCACATCAAGCATCACGTAACCACATAAAGCATCAACAAATAAACACATACCTCATCCCCTTTTAAGGAGGCGGCTGACGGTGGTGAGGGTAGTCAGACTGATAAAGTTTAGAAGAACAAGTTCTAAACACTCAATTTCAAGAATGTACAAGATATAAAGCAAATGAACTGCTTTGATAGCAAACACTATAGACACATACCCAAAGCCAGAAAAAAATTGCTCTGATACCAAGCTGTCACGCCCCAATTCCCGAGGAAAGGCACGGATGTCGGGGTGTGATTAGGGGTGGGGGTTAAGAATCGAGGAAGAAGGGGGGATACATATAACATACACGATAAGAAGATGTGACCATGAAATCGGGTAGCATCTCCTCTATAACTAGGACATATCCGAAGGGAGGTGCAAACAATCCACCAATGTAATAATATCGATACCATAACCTCAATGAAACATGATCCGGTTTATAATAAGTAATGCACGAAAGCAAAATAGCATTACACCGCCGACTAGACCGGTCAACCACATAGCATGCTCATATCGAGACTCACAAAGATAATAACATAATAGCAAATCTTGTTCCCAATCGAAAGCAAAATAAGGGACAAGAATACATCAACATCGTAGTACGATATAACACAACATCGCGGAAGCATAGCATGAAGAACCCACAGCTCCACCCTCGCCGTCCCGTCCGACCCTCCTCCATCTGTGAAAAGATTTAAAAGCGTTTGGGGTGAGTACTAGCGCACTCGGCTGGGGTTTTATCATAAATCAAAAGAATCATGATGTCGTGTTCGTGAGCACTTACATTAGAAGGTTTTAAACGAATCCACTTCTAAGTAAGCAAAATAGATTTTTCGTTTTTCGACACCTGATCCGTTATTACTGTTGTTCTCATCATAGAACCACGGCTCGGAACGTATCCCGCCAGCCCATCACATCTCATTCATTCGGCCCCGAACATATCCAACCAGCCCACAATATCTCGGCCCGGAACATATCCAGTCAGCCCATGCCCGGAACGTATCCAGCCGGCTAACTCGGTGTGGACTTCAGGGGTCAAATCCCCGTCAGAACCATAACCACCTCATTACCATTTCCGTGTGGACTTCCGGGGTCTATCCCCTTCAGAACCATAACCACGTGTTCGGGGTCTATCCCCTTACGATCAATACTCAAGATGGTGATCAACCCACCGAATAGAGATCCGTGCACAATCACAATAGAACCACATCTCGGATCAGAGAACAGTAATAACTTCACCAAAACATTTTACGGCGCACATGTTTTATTTTGAAATATCAGAGTAAATAACTCAAAATAAGCATATATAACCCAACTCGAATGTATTTAAAACGCCAACGGGATATATCTACGGATCCGATGACTTCACCGATCGTCTTGGTAGGTACCGTAACAAGACGGAATAACTTTTGGGGTCACATCCCACAAAGCAAAGCAACATCGTGATCCAAACGAAGATCAAGCAAAACTAGGTTTTCGACTTTCGAACCCACATTTGGCACTCTCCGGTTTTCAAATCAACATATGCGTATGGAAATATATTCGTGGTATCAAGACCTATAATAGGGTACTTTCAAAATATGCATGCATGCAAGTCGACTCAAATCTTAGCAAACAAGAAGCTTCAAAATCGATGCCTATCCTCGATCTAGGATAAACCATCCAAAATCGATGCATGAAAATGGAAACATAAGCAATATGCATAACCATCTAACATGGAATGACAAACTATGTTGAAAATGGATAACCCGGCATGTACTCCTTTAGAAAACTCAAGCAACGGAAAACATCCCGACATGCGTAAACGCGAAAATGTAAAAACGGATCGGTACTTTAGTAGAATGCATAGCCGAAACTCAAAACCTAAAGGATCCGTAGCCAAAAAGGTGGCCCGTTGACCACCAATCGGTGGCCAAGAGGGGCGACGGCATGCGACTTGCGGCGGTGGCGGTGGCCGTCGGCCGACCTCCCACCGTTTTCTCGCCTCGTCCCTTTAGGATCCCGAGTTCTATGCTATGCTATCTACTAAAAGGAGGAATCAAAACAAGAAAAGGACAAAAACAGAAAAATGGGGCTACTGGGAGGGTCGATGGGCGGTGGTGGCGGCGGCAAGCAAGAATGGCGCCGCCTCCAGCCTCCCGGCTCGATCCCCACTCCTCCAGCTGGCTTCGCGGCGTGCACTGAGGCTGCTCGGCTCGTCCGTAAACACAGAGAGACGAAGGAAATGAACGTTGAAAATGAAGGCCCTAGCCTCCTATTTATAGGAAAGAGGTGGGTCACAAGATTAGCATGTAAGATGCCGCCTTTTTCGAAAACGCAAAAAGCGACGCAACTTTTGCAAACGGACTCCAAATTTAGCAAACTTAGTACCCATGGACTCGAAATAAAATACCGGACACAACGGCTATAAACAAGATATGCTTTTAAAAGACCCATGAAAAGTTTGATTTTTTAATAATTTCCCCGGAGTGCCAAACCTTCGTGGGTGGTCGAAAACCTGCATACTTAGTGTCTATGAATTCGTTATAAGACACTCTTCACAACGCCTGAGGTTTCGTGATGGTTGCATCATCGAAAAAAAAGTCAACCTTTTGATCTTTCTCAAAAAACGTGCCATGCAAACCTGGTGCTTAGAAAAGATGGGGTATTACAGGAGGCCCCGACAACGCTCAACGACGCGGCTCGGAACGTCTCGGCACACCTGGGCGAGCAGTCTCGGCACGTCTGGGCGGCTGGGCGATGATGTCTTTCGGCAGACGCGGCGCGGCGACCGCGGCACGACGCGCGAGGTCAAGCGCAGCATGGGTTGTACCACCCGGCCCAGTTTGTTTTGGGCCGACCCGACCCGATTCGGCCCTAACCCGATTTTCGGCCAGATCCGAAATTTTGACCCGGTTTAAGATATTCGACCCGGTTTGGCCCGTTCCAATGATCCGATCCGTTTTTGATTTTTCAGCCCAAATCCAGTTTTTGACGAATCCGGTCCGTGCCCGTGCACGCGAGGCCCGTTTTTGAGTTTTGAAGATCTGACTTTGCAAATTTTATGTAATAAATTAGGCGAAGTGCGGTGATCCACGAGTGGGCGCGATGAACCATTTTATTTTATTTTATCATTCAATGCATGTCGTGGATGTTTAAATTATGCGGAAGCATGCTATGTATGTTTAATTACGTAGATAAACCTATTATATATTTTCGTGATTGGATGCGCATAGTAAGCATGCTAGGTTTATCGCGTTTTTCAAGCATATTTTAGAATTCTACGAGCATGTTTTACATGTTGAGTTCTATAGAAAAGCATGCTAGATTACGTGATCAGCATGGACAAACCTTTGAAACAAAAGACTAAGCAAGTAACCCGACATATTAATTTTTAAATTAAAATGTCAAGACCTCCACTTTTGATCTCTAAACAAAGTGATACGACCGTGAGTAAACGCCCACACTCGTGGCTTGCTTGCCTTGTTTGTCATAAGTTTGTTAGATGAGATTTCTAAATAAAACATTTTAATCTATTGAGAGTGGGAGTTTCATGTAAACGTCCACACGCGTGCGGCTTTGCATATGCAATTTTTCATAAGTTCTCTAGAGATAGATTTAAAATGAGATAACAAAGGAATTGGATTGGAAGCGGTATGGTCCTAGTGAGTATGCCAATTCTAAGAATTCATTTTCATTGTTAAAATTGTGGTCATTGCTTAGACATCACCTCAAGTACAACTTCCCGCAAAGTCCCTTCTTGCGATAGTGATGTGGTCTAGTAAGGTCCAATCATTAATTTCATTTGTCATAAGGATAAGTTGACATGGATTGAAATTAAACGACTAAAAGGTATATTTTAGTCCAGTCGAGGTTCATGTGTAAACGTCCACACGCGTGGCTTGCATGTGGGATTCCTTGGGCGATTGGAGGTTTCAATTAATATAGTTTTATCAAAAGGTTACAATATTATTGTTACGAATTATGTGCGATCGTATGCTTATGTGTTTACATTTCTTTTCAGATATGTCTCTTACACCGATTATCAATATGCTCGCACAAAATCCTTTATCCGATCCAAATTTTATCGAGTGGAAACAAAACATGAAATATGTTCTTATCGCTGAAGAACACATGTTTGTTCTCACTACTCCCAAACCCGATGCCCTTACTGACGCATCGACTAATGTGCAGCGAGAGTCAAGTAGACTTTGGCATAAGTCAAACAATATGGCCAAGTGCTATATGATGACTACAATGTCCAAAGGCTTGCAGTCGCAAGATCGATCGATGGTAGACGCGACTGAAATATGGTCAAATCTCGAGAGTAAGTATGGGCAGTCGGATCGGACAGTCCGCTTCCACACAATGAGAGAAATCTTGGCGTGTAAGATGAAAGAAGGAAGTTCGGTCCATGAACATGTCCCCCACATGACTCATCTCATGGGTAGTCTTGATCAGTTGGGAGGAGGTATTGACGGCGAAGCCAAGGTTGATATCATCCTCAACAAACTGCCCAAGTCTTTTGAGAATTTTTGGGTGAATGCAATCATGAGCAAGACCGAGTATACACTTAGTCAGTTGCTTAATGATCTCGTGGCCGCAGAAGGAGTCATGGGCAAAGGAGCACATGCCCTTGCTAGCACATCAACGGCGATGTGGTATTTCTTGCACTTTACGTAGATGACATCCTTCTACATGGCAACAATGTGAAGTTGTTATCGGGGCAAAGAGTTGGTTATCCGATCAGTTTCAAATGAAAGACTTAGGAGATGCGTGACATTCTTGGGATCAAGGTTTACCGAGATCGCAAGAGGAAAATGTTGAGCTTATCTCAGCGCCTTATATCGATCATCGTGATTACTCGCTTTAGAATGCAGACCGCCAAGAAAGGATTGCTACCTTTCGCACATGGTGTTCCTTTATCTAAGGAGCGGTCACCCATGATCGCGAATAAGATAGAGAAATGAGACAAGTTCATACGCTCCGCCATAGGAAGTCTCATGTACGCAATGCTATGTACGAGACCCGATATCCGCTATGTGGTAGGCATAGTAGCTAGACATCGATCTAACCTGGACAAGCTCATTGGACTACGGTAAAGCATATACTCATGTACCGAAAAGGACTCGAGATTATAGGCTAGTTTACCATGCATATAGACTAATGCCTTTGGGTTATTGGACTGGATTTCAAGTCGATCGTGATGAGAAGAAGTCTACCTCGTGCTATGTGTTTACCTTGGGAGGAGGAGCCGATCCTCATGAGTGCAAAGGCGATGCATTGCGGACTCTACCATGGAAGTTTAATATGTAGCCGCTTGGAGGTCTGCTAAAGAGGTTGTATGGTTCAAGAACCACCATGGATCTAGATGTGGTACCGGTTTACCCTAGAGTATCATAGTTCATCGTGATAACTCAGTGCGCATGCAAACTCGAAGGAACCACGGACCCACAAGGCAACGAAACACATAGAGAGAAAGTACCATGTCATACGAGAAATCGTTAGACTAGGGATGTGCTGATTGAAAAGATTGGTGCGAGGATAACCTAGCTGATCCATTCACAAGAGCTTGCGCAAAAATTTTACGAAGAGCATATTCGAGGACTCGATTGCAAGATGGCACCCACTTAGAAAGGAAACTTTGTATAAGTGGGAGAAGCAAAGACGGTGTTGTTTGTAATAGCTAGTAGAGACACATTGTATACTAAAAGTTTGCTTTAGTATAAGTGGGAGATTGTTGGATTCAGATAACGAAAGCGCTTTGTTTGAGCTTGTATACAATGTTTCGTTACCACTATTACAATCTCCTATCTCGAATTGTTTATTTAATTGCATATGTATGTCCATTTATCTCATATATAAGTTAGATCATACAATGTGTTGTAGATCACGTAAGTCCTGTATGATTGGTCAAGCTTAATGAGATATTAAAAGTATCACACCGAGACAACTTGAGGACGAGTTGTCGGTATAGCTGGTGTGGATAAGAAGTGACTTGACTTGGTTGCTTGTTCATCATGGCACGTCTCGACGTATCGACGGATCACGGTGAGACGAGTTCTTCTATCGGCGTCGTGAAGAACCTAGATCTCGGAGACTTACGCTGATCTAAACCTCGATAAGGTATTAGGTGAGTATGAGTTCCTGACCATCACTTTGACTTGCTATGGGTGAGGGTTACATGAGATAACCCAAGATTCTCTGCATCTTGGGTGGTGGCAGTGCTTGTATGTCATGCTAGTTACCTGTGTCTAGTCACCGTATCCGTTTAGGATGATGACGTCCCCTTAAGGAGTTGAAAAGTTTTATTGTACTAAACCCTGCAGGTTGAGTTATCTCAAGTACAATAATAAGGTTGAGTGGTACTACTTATGAATTAAAGATATTAATTATTTTAAGCGGTGTAACATGTAAATAATTAATGGACGTACGATATCTTAAATACGGGGATTCGTGAAGTCTAAGTGCAAGCCCGACTCAACTTCGGAAATAAAGGGGTAAGTCAACATTTATTCTCTAGTGGCATGAATAAATGTTTATGAATTAATTTATGTTATGGGCTGAACATAAGATAATTAATTTATTTGAGGCTCATCTTTATTCCTTGCATTTGATCCCTGGGCTGGCCCATCCAGGTCTGTTGCTTAGAGAATTTCGTCCACCTCCTTCTCAGAGTCCCACTGGGACTCAGCTTGATCCTCTATATCTTAAGTGATATGATTATATTTATTAGATATGCATAAATCCTATCATGATAGGATTTAGGGTTGCATTATAAATATAAGGTGAGAAAGATAATCAAGGCTAATCCTCAAGTTAGAATTTTCGAGAATTATACTTCCTAAAGTGTGAGAATTTTCGAAAATTTTGTGAGAATGAAGAAGGTGATTTTCTATAGCATTCTCCATAGATTGTCCTCACTCGGCATTAGAGTTTAGGCAAACGGTATACAGTCCAGAAGATCAAAGCACGAGTCTTGATCTATTTATCCCCGACAGATTCGCAGGTAAACACGAGAAAACTCCTACATCTTACAATTAATTATATAGGTGCATGCTAGGAATGTAATCAATGTATGGTGAATTAAACATCCAAGATAGATCCTCAGGAGTGGGTTAAAATCAGATTTCCCTACATGTATGAATAAAGCCAACCTAATGACAACTTTTGCTCACGAATTCACTTACTCCTTGTTTCCTTGTCATCACTCTGTTGCTTGACCTTCATCGTTGGAATATCAGATAAGAAGTCTAGATCGAAGGATAATTTTTATAGAAAGGAATTTGCTATTTCGCTCTATTAACGATTTATTAGGGATATTACATCTTTACTAAGACTTGCGTCATTACTCCAATTCATCGTTAGAAACACTAGCTCATGCTCTAACGCTTAGAAAATAAAGAGCACTTCTAATAGACGATCAATTAAAATTCAATTGACCGTTAGTTGATTTTGAAAATAAGACGAATCTTAATTAATTAATCCATAATTATCGATTAAGTTAATTGATTAATTCATGAGTGCAAAACTCTTAATATTTATTAGGAATTGGAAGTTCAATTAAATAAATTAAGACTTAACAAATTAAGCTCGAATTATTCCTCTAATTAAAGCCCTACTTTAATTTAATTAAAGGCTAGAGTCCAATTAAATTAATTAGATATTCTGACAAGTTTAATTAATTAGTTGCGTCCATTACCAAATTAATAAAGAGTCATGGACTGTGATAAATTCAGCTCATCTACACTGTTTATTTTTTTTGAAATTGGGCCAAGAATTATTTTAAACTCAGCCCAATAGATTAAACAGAACCTCCAGCTCCTGAAGCCCTCAATTTTCGGCCCACACCAATTTGTTCATCCCAATCACCATCTTTTAATTATCTGTGGCCCAATCCAATTAAGAAGGCACACTTAACAAAACCCTAGTCTACCCAGACCATCCCATCTCTCTCGTCTCACTCAGCACACACGGGAGATACCTCCCTCTCTCTGTGTTCTGCCACCGCCATCTTCCTCGTCTCCGACAATGCGTCGCCGGTCGTCCGCGTCAGCATATCTTCCACCGTATTTTGTCACCTCTTTTCTCCCCATTCTCTATTCTTAATGATCGATCTAAATTTCGTAAGGGAATTAAATACGCAAGAACACCAAGGATTTACGTGGTTCGATCTATGAATAAGATCTACGTCCACGGGGAGAGAGAGAGTTTGTGTATTGAAAATATGAGGAGTGATTACAAGAAGTGTAGATGATCGTTTTCCGTCTAATCTAGCCTCTATTTATACACGATTATAATGACCTAGATCTCGAATCCGAGATCTATTCTAAGATAGGATTTGAATCCTATCTCCTCTCTAATTAGGATTCTCGTAGATATGACCGAATCTTCTGCGCTCCCACCGGTTCGGAGCTTTCTTGGGCGGACTGCTTGGGCCGAGCTTCATGTCGCTTATTTATATTGGGCCCGATGCTTGGGCCTCGAGTTGGGTCAGATCCTATCATATCCCCCCCCCAAAAAAGACGCAGGTTGAGGTCGTGATGGGTTGGGGGGATATTTTACCGGGGATGTGTCCATGACGAAGTGGAGTATGGTCGATCTAGTAGTTATCCTTCTATCTTGATTTCGTATTTCGTCGGCTTCACTTGATGAGGCTTTACGCCGATGTCTTTGGATTGGCTTCACCTGACGAGGCGTTATGCCGAGGTCTTTGACTGGTTAAGTGACGAGGCGTTATGCCGAGGTCCTTTGACTGGCTTCGCCTGAAGAGGCGTTATGCCGAGGTCTTTGGATTGGCTTCACCTGACGAGGCGTTATGCCGAGGTCTTTGACTGGCTTCGCCTGACGAGGCGTTATGCCGAGGTCTTCGACCGTTAGTGACGAGGCGCTATGCCGAGGTCCTTCGATCGGCTCACCAAGAGGCGTTATGCCGAGGTCTTTGGATTAGCTTCACCTGACGAGGCGTTATGCCGAGGTCTTTGACTGGCTTCACCTGTCGAGGTGTTATGCAGAGGTTGCACACGGGACGCCTTGTTAGCATTTAATGCGGCAACGGTTGGATTCCCGATAAAGTGCATATTGGGGGAATAACTTCCCTGATACGCCTTTTCGCCTATCACTTTGCACATTTCTAAAATCAAATTCTCTGAAACTTTTTATCGTCTAAAAAGTTCCTTTTCGCCATTACCGTTTGCGCGAGGTTCAACGCTATCATCCTCGATCTTAAAACCAGTAAGTTATGGCTTCCTCTTCTTAGTCTTCTTCCTCTGAATCCCACAGCCCTGAGCGCCGTATCGTGTCAGTGTCACCACCGGGTTCTCCGGTGGATTTTGAAGTTTTTTCTCTCAATTCCTCCCAACCTACCATGTGTAGATTAGGTTTCCAGCCTTTTTTTGATTTTGGTAAAGTTTCGTCGTTCCCTTCCATTCTGACAACTCCTGCGATATTAGAGCTTGCCTCTAAATTTTTTGTTCCGAAATCCGTTGGGTTGATTGCCCCACGTCTGGAGGATAGGGCTAGCACTCCTCCGCACGGATTTGTAACAGTATACGAGGACAGCCTTAAGTGCGGTCTTCGTCTTCCTTATCCTTTCGTTTTTGTTGAGTTACAACATCTTCTCGCTATCCCCCTCGCCCAATTAACACCGAACTCTTTTCGGCACTTGACGGACCTTGGTATATATGTGTATAGGCATAACTGCCCGTTGAGTCTAGGGCTTATTCTTAGATTTTTCTGCCTTAAATTTAGTGCGGGGTGGTATTACTTAACACCCCGTCGTAAATTTAAGATAAAGACGAAGTCGAAGATATCTAACTGGCAGAAGAAGTACTTCTTTTTCCGGTTTGATGGCTCTTATGAATTCGCTTGGCAGCGTGAGAAGCTGGTTGATGTTGCCGTTGGGGATTGCTTCGGCGATGTGGAGACGATTCGATCTGGGTTGCCTCGGTCGGAAGTCTTCCCCGAGGCGAACTAGCGGTCTGCGGGCCGAGCCCCGTGACCCGCCGATGCGCATGAGCCGACGAGGGGTGAGGCCCTGCACTTTGCTTTAGTGTTAGAATATCTTTGTGTTGCTTTGTAATGACTTGAAATGTGTTGTTTTTGTAGTGGAATTTGTCTCCTCAAGGAAGAGAAAGGGGTCGGAGTCCGAGGCCAAGCAAACCAAGAAAGCGGCGAAGACACAACTATTTGGTATGATTTTGTGATGATTCTTGGTATTGTTTTACGTGTCATTTTCTTTAGTTTATCCTATTTATGCCGTTGGTTCGATTATTATTTATCGATTCGGACTTACTTCGTTCGTCTCGATGTTTTGTAGGAAAACGACAGAAAATAGGATGAATTCAAGGATCAAATATAATTGAAGAGCATCTCGACAGGAGTTCATAGGCGAAAGCGGATCGCAAATCGGAATTCAGACGAGGGAGAACGGGCCAAATCTTCAAAGTCGCGCACGTGCACTCCGCTCGCCCAAGTCGCGCGCCGGCGCTGAACACTTTTAATGATTCTCATGAATTTTGGAGAAGGAATCAAGGATTTTATCCTTCATAAGAAGTAAAGTACGTTGTGATAGGAGTCCGTAGGTGAAAACCGTGTGCAAATCGGAGTTCAAACGAAGGAGAACGGGCCAAAACAAAAACACTGCGCAAAGCAGTGTCGCCCGCGCGCCCGCGCCCGCGCCGCGCGCCCGCGCTCAACCCGCACGCCCAGCGCCGGTTCAGGCATGAGCGCGCGCTCAGCCCTCTTCTCCACCATTTTCAGCGCGCGTTCATCAATTTTGAGCGCCGGTTCACCTGCTTGCCTTCACACTTCAGCGCCATCTTCTCCAGCGCACGCTCAACTCACTCTGGCCACCGGGCGCCACCACGCATCCAAGCGCCAAGACTCCAATTTCCAGCCCAATCTCAGCGCCTCTCAACCCAAACGAGCGCCATCTTCAGTCCATCTTCCTCGCGTTCTCCATGAACGCCGCACCTCTCACCGCCCACCGGCGTTCCAAGTGAACCGGCGTTCGTGTTGAATATGAACGTTTTCAAGCGTGCGCCTACCGAACCGGCGCTCACTTTTATTTTATATATATATGCGCGCATTAGGTCGCCGTTGGAGGGTTCTTAGTTTTTGTTCCAAGCGCAGCCGCGGCGCCTCTCGCCGAATTCTTCTCGAGCAATTCCTCAGGCAACATAACACGATACAAATTCTTGTTTTAATTCTCGTTTATTTTCATCATTGAATAATCTTGTTATCAATTTATGCTTTGATTATCGTTCTTGTGGAATCAATTTCATAGTTTATCATTTGATGATTTTTGTCAATTCAATTCATAGTGACAGTGGATTGGATTTTCATGTTCCGTTGGTTTAATTTGCTTAATGATTTATCGCTTTCGCTTATTTGCAATCGATTTAGATTAGGGATTGACAAACCCTATGAATAATATGATCGCATATGCTTTTGTTTATCGCTTTGATTTATCGCTTATAGTTCAACTAGGGATTGACAACCCCTAGTCTAGATTTATCGCTTTATTAGTTTAGCTCGGGATTGACAACCCCTAGCTTAGGATGTTATTTATTTTCTCGTATTTCAATTCCTGCATGTTCCAAACCCTCGTTGATGTTAGAATGTTAGGTTTTAATCGTTTTCTATGTATGACATGAACAATCGCCCTGTTAAGTTTTCCTTGAGAGACGACTCGTGTTAACTTACCACACTACGATTACCTCGTGCATTTATCATGCAGTGAATTTGAGTGTGTTTTAGCTCGATCAATTTTGGCGCCCGTTCGGGATGACTTTAGGCGATTGTTTGTGTTGTTTGTTTTCTCGTGTTTCTTTTCTTTTCTGCTTGGTTATTTTCCCCAGTGCGTGTAATTTTTTGTTGTTGTTGGTATCTCGCTAATGTGGTTATCAACATGACGATTATGGTCAACCCGGTCGGGGAGAAAGTTCGTCAGATTGGGCAAATTCTTCTTTCAAGAAGGAGCCCAATTCGACTAATCGAGGAGTATCCGTCAGCCGGAGTAGCCAGCCCACAATCCATACGGGATCAACCACCTCCACCGCACTATGAGGATCACGCTTATGATCCCAACGGGACCAACCACCTCCACAAGACTATGAGGATCAAGCCTCCAATGCCTCTTGGGAGCAACCATATCCTCCACCTCGGTATGAGTACCCACAACAACCACCTCCACCTCAAGACTATATTCTCAAAGAAGAAGCGGCCTCCACGGCCGACTCGGGAAGGTGGGAACCGCAACATGATTATGGAGGTGTGATCCACATCACCACGGCCTCCACAAAGAATAAAGGGTACGACCATCGGCAGAGTATTTTACTCCACCACACCCATCACCACCTCGTAGGTATCCGTTAGATGCAATGGAAGCGTATGTTTCGACTCACCACAAACGGTCGGATGCCGACGACACCAAAATCAGCGCTTGCAAGCAAAATTAGAAATGATGTCCGAAAAGCTAGACGAGTTACTTCAACAAGATGCACAGTGAGCCTCCAAGCTCACCCTATGAGGCTCAAAGACCACCGACCATCGAGTTCGCCTTTGATGATAGAGACGCAACTCTTGAGCGTTTAGAGGAACAAATGGGACTGATTACTGCTAAGTATTTTGAGTATCAACGGCAACTTGCAATGAGGGAACTTCCAAACCAATCCGGTCAGGTCCAGGCGGTCACTGTTCTAGTAAGTGACCCAATTATCGAGAATGGGAGGGAGATATCTCGACGAGTTGCTGCAGCGGAGGAGGTGGAAATTGATGAAGAATGGGCACGTGAGGATGAGGAGCAAAATCGAGCCACAAGGAAGTTGATACTGTGGCGGCCGACGAGGAAGAGTGGGTGTGCGGGTTGCAAACATGCTAAAGCCCACTCGGAAGTGATTGCACTACCTCAACAATTGGAGTACGGATCCCGTGAGGAGGACAAATCGAGGACAAAGGTTGAGGTAACATCAATTATTTGTCAACATCCTAATTCACCAAAGTACTGTACTTTGGGAATTGAAATTATTTATTTTATTTTGGAGAATAGGATGTTCGACTTGAGCTTAAATTGTGCATTACTTGTCTTCTTTAATGTCCTTTGTTCTTATATGGTTACTACTGATGCTCTGGTCGAGATGGTATTCCTGCAGGTGAAGGACTATGGATAGTCCGTTGTTGTCTGGTTTACGTCGTGCTCACGACGTTAAACTGAGTACTTCGTGGGAGTTACCCACGGTTTTTTTTATTTTGTTTTTCTTTCTTTCTTTTTTTTTTTTTGCTTGTTTTGTTGTTCTTTGATCCGCTTTGTTATCTTTGTGTTAGTCTTGTTTGAATTTGGGAAGGAAGGATTTGCATATTTTGATCGGTGGTGAGATGAAGTCGATGCTCCAACTCTACAACAACACAAATCGATTATCGTGAAGTATCATCCTCTATAATCATTTTGAGCTTTTAATCGTTTTGGCACCGGGACGATTTCGATTCGAAATAATGGGGATGTTTACGCGGTTTTGTATGCGTGATTTATTGTTTTGTTGCCGAATGACGTGCCCTTGTGCTTATTTTGATTGTTTGGACGTAAGCTTTGTCTATGCGAGTGTTAGGATCTTGATTTGTGCAACCGAACTCGTGGTATTGGTCAAATTTTGAATTTTGAAACTTTTGGTGATATATGATTTGAGTATAATGTGAATTGACGAGACTGTGATTGATAGAAAATGAATAGGGGGAAATTGATGTGATTTGTCCGGCTAATGTTAGGGGGAGTGTTAACATTGTGGTTGCCTATATACTTGTTTCATTTTATATATATAAAAAAATATGTGAAAAAGAAGAAAATGATGAGAATGAAAGCTCCAAAGATCTTGTTGAGATTGTTGAAATGGAGGATGGGATTCTGTCCCTCTTTCTCGTAAATTGAGAAATGGACATGGGAAACCACGTTAGGAGACTCGAGTTCATCGAGAGTGCACCTTTCGAATAATATTCCAAAATCTGTTGAAACATTCTTTGTGCTTTATAAAAGAAACTTGTTGCTAAAGGTGACCACATTAGTTAGTTCACCCCTAACGGAGAGTTGGGTCTGAGCAGAGATTACCTTTTTATTTATTGAAAATCAATTGTCGTTCTTGATTTATTTCACTTTATCTTTGAATTCGTAAACACCAAGTGTGGGGAAATGCAATAAGGTTTGATTGATTAGAATAAGTGGTTGTTACATAAGTTATCTTTCGACTTTTATTTAGTATAGACTTTGCTTGAGGACAAGCAAATGGATAAGTGTGGGGGAGTTGTTTGGTATGATTTTGTGATGATTCCTGGTATTGTTTTACGTGTCATTTTCTTTAGTTTATCCTATTTATGCCGTTGGTTCGATTATTATTTATCGATTCGGACTTACTTCGTTCGTCTCGATGTTTTGTAGGAAAACGGCAGAAAATAGGATGAATTGAATCTGTCAAGGATCAAATATAATTGAATAGCATCTCGATAGGAGTTCATAGGCGAAAGCGGATCGCAAATCGGAGTTCAGACGAGGGAGAACGGGCCAAATCTTCAAAGTCGCGCACGTGCACTCCGCTCGCCCAAGTCGCGCGCCGGCGCTGAACACTTTTAATGATTCTCATGAATTTTGGAGAAGGAATCAAGGATTTTATCCTTCATAAGAAGTAAATTACGTTGTGATAGGAGTCCGTAGGCGAAAAACGTGTGCAAATCGGAGTTCAAACGAAGGAGAACGGGCCAAAACAAAAACACTGCGCAGCAGTGTCGCCCGCGCTCATGCCCGCGCGCGCGCCCGCGCTCAACCCGCACGCCCAGCGCCGGTTCAGGCATGAGCGCGCGCTCAGCCCTCTTCTCCACCATTTTCAGCGCGCGTTCATCAATTTTGAGCGCCGGTTCACCTGCTTGCCTTCACACTTCAGCGCCATCTTCTCCAGCGCACGCTCAACTCACTCCAGCGCTCAGCTGGGCGCTCACCACGCATCCAAGCGCGCGCTCAGCACTCCAATTTCCAGCCCAATCTCCAGCGCCCTCTCAACCCAAACGAGCGCTCATCTTCAGTCCATCTTCCTCGCGCGTTCTCCATGAACGCTCGCTACCTCTCACCGCCCACCGGCGTTCCAAGTGAACCGGCGCTCGTGTTGAATCTGAAACGTTTTTCAAGCGTGCGCTCGGTCGAACCGCGCCACTTTTATTTTATATATATATGCGCGCATTAGGTCGCCGCTGGAGGTTCTTAGTTTTTGTTCCAAGCGCAGCTGGCGCTCGCCGAATTCTTCGAGCAATTCCTCGTGCAACATAACACGATACAATTCTTGTTTTAATTCTCATTTTTATTTTCATCATTGAATAATCTTGTTATCAATTTATGCTTTGGATTATCGATTCTTGTGGAATCAATTTCATAGTTTATCATTTGATGATTTTTGTCAATTCAATTCATAGTGATGATGGATTGGATTTTCATGTTCCGCTGGTTTAATTTGCTTAATGATTTATCGCTTTCGCTTATTTGCAATCGATTTAGATTAGGGATCGACAAACCCTATGAATAATATGATCGCATATGCTTTTGTTTATCGCTTTGATTTATCGCTTTATAGTTCAACTAGGGATTGACAACCCTAGTCTAGATTTATCGCTTTATTAGTTTAGCTCGGGATTGACAACCCCTAGCTTAGGATGTTATTTATTTTCTCGTATTTCAACCTCGCATGTTCCAAACCCTCGTTGATGTTAGAATGTTAGGTTTTAATCGTTTTCTGTGTATGACATGAACAATCGCCTTGTTAAGTTTTCCTTGAGAGACGACTCGTGTTAACTTACCACACTACGATTACCTCGTACGATTGCGAGTGAATTTGAGTGTGTTTTTAGCTCGATCAACAGCCCGAGGTCTCTTCGAAGAGGGCCGAAAAAAGCGCGACGTCACCTCAACCGAAGCGTTTGTCGCCTCAGCCGCAGCGTGCGTCGCCTCAGGCGAAGCGTGAGTCGCCTCCGCGCACCTCCCGCTCCGGGAAAGAGAAGCGTCATCCTCCTGCCGACGACGACGATTGCACAATCCTTGGCACCCAGGTCGTGCGTCCGTCTTTTCCCCAGGTAAAGCACTGTGCTTTACTCTTACTGAGCCGTATTGAGGCTTTGCTTGACGTTGTTAGCTTTTGTACAGGGGACCGAGGACGTGAAGGTCCAATTGGCAGCGGCGTCCGAGCTGGTTGTTGGGCATTTAAATGATGCCGTGGCTCATTTCGTAGCACTTGGCTCGCTACGCCCAAGAGCTGGAGGAGGAGAAGAGCCTTCTTGTTGCGGAGGCGATCGAGGCGCAGGAGAAGGCTCGGCTTGCGGCGAAGAGGGAGGCCACGGCCTTGGCCGTGGTGGAGAAGGTGAGGGCTGGGATTGAGGCTACTCGGGCGGAGGCGTCGGCCGAGATAACTTTTTTGAAGGCCGAACTGGCTTCAGCCGAGGCGGCGAAGGTCTGATTGAAGGTCGAAGTGGAGGCGGCCAGGCTGAGGGAAGCCGAGGCAGCGGCCTTGCAGGGAGAGCTTCTCCGTGCTTACACCGAGAAGCAATTTTTGTCTCGGAAGTTTTTCGGGCTGGCGAGCAAGATGGGCGAGCTGCTGAATAAGAGGGCGGTGTCTGATACTCTGGATGACGTCGCCGATGACTATGCTGACTTAGATAAATATAAGTATGGATACAAGGTGGTGGAGACTGACGCACTGGTGAAGTCCTATGTAAGTCTCCTTGCTGGCGGTCTGAAGAGCTTGCCCGTCGTTCAGTGCTTGGCCTCGTCCTCGACTCTGCTGACTGTCGAATCCGTCCGTGCTTGCTCGGTGGATCGAGACCCCCTTTCCGAAGCTATCATGGCCGAGCTGACTAAGGAGCCGGAGGCCTTGGGGTCTGTCGAGGCTGTTGAAGTTCAGAAGGATGCCGAGGTAGCGGCTGCTGAAGTGCCTGAGACCGTTGAGGCCGAGGAGCAGGCTACCGAGGCTGAGGCGGGCGGGGTTGACACCGAGGAGTTACAGTCTGATAAACGCATATTTCACGCATTTATCTATTTTAGTAGATGCTGCTCTTGGGTGTTATTTTGGTGTTTTGTAGGTCTTTGGGTTGAAAATCGCAAGGAAGGCGAAGCACGAGCCAAATCGCATTACCTTGATTTCTAGCGATCAGCTGGCGGTCGCTAGGCTGGTCATGAGGTTCATCATAGCGGCGCCCAGAGCCGCGACCAGCGACCGTGTGCTCATGAGCGAAGCCCAGCCGAGAAAGCCATCGGACGATTTCTCACGACCGTTGAATTGCTAGCGACCGCTAGCACGGTCGCGAGGTACCATGCGAAGCGCAAGGAGAGACCGCGGCGAAGAAGCGCTGAGGAGATGGCTCGCGGTCGAGCTAGCGACCGCGAGCAGCGATCGCGAGGAGAGGCGGCAGATCGCAAATTAGGGTTTTCACCCTTATCTATAAATAGGGCAAGAGCCCTTGCGCCTCCAGGAGAGCCTACACGCCCCCAGACCTAATTTATTCAGTTTTTCCTCAGTTTTTACAGCTTTTAGTCTTTAGTCTTCATTTAGTTTAATTCTAGTATTGATTTTCCGTTGTTCTAGTTTAGTTCTTCAATTCGTTATCGATAGGAGCGTTTTGTCCGATCATTTTCATTGTTTTCGTTCTTTCGCTTGGGATTGGATTCAAGACCAACCTTTGTTCATCAACGCTTCATCACGGGTTTTATATATTTAATTTCCGTTTTATGGTTAAATCGTATTTTATTCCGTTTATTATGTCCGGCTAGATTTACCGTTCTAATCCTAGGGTTTGCATGATTCGATCCTATATGTTGTGATTCCTCGCTATTGTTATTTACCTTCCGGGCATTGATTCATGATTCATGGTGCTTATTTATATGTGTTGATTTTCGATCAATCTTGATGCATATCTAGTTGCCGATTAATGGCGTAATTGTATTAATTGTCAATCGATCTTGAATGCATGATACTGAATAAGCCTCGAGTCGAATGGCGAGATAGGACATTCGTAGGAAGCATATTCTTAGTGATCCATTTGAGTTGCTTATTTTCCTCTAGAGACGAAGCGTGATAGGGAAAATTAGTAATCAATCGCCATAATTGTCGTGGCAAGTTGTTGGTTATATATGTGATCTTCCGTCTTATGCGGATTAAAGCGGTTAATAATAAGCGGGATAAACATCGTTGTGGATAGGATTGGTGCATCCCTAGGGTTAGTCTTTCTTCATAGTTATCTTTTGAGATTTTATTGCTTTATTTTATATTTCTGCATGGCTACCTTTGCTTTGGATTAAATTCCGAAGCCCTTAAACCTTTCACCCAAATTCTGTGCTTGGATAATGATGAATTATCGTTGAGCTAGCTTCTGTGTTTTCGGATTGCAATCCCTGTGGATACGATGCTTAACACCTATACTTACACCTTTTCGTGTTAGAAAAGTGAGCGATCAAATTTTAGGCGCCGCTGTCGGGATTATTAAGATTGCATAGGAATAATTTGACGATTTGGATTTATTAATTCAAGTTATATATATTATTATTTATTTTATCGCTAAATTCTCTTTCTCGGGTGGTTTATGCGTATAAGATCTCGGGGACCTCAAGTATTATTAGATCCCGAGATCGAAAGCTCTCAAAGGAGAAGAGGACGAGAGAGACAGCAGTGCAATGGTAGCCAATCCACGTAATCCGGGCATTCCTCCCGAGCAAGCACTGCACGCATGCTAGCTGACTTTGCAGAGATGCAATGTCAGATGGCGAATATGGGAATCATTTTCCCTGCTCCAGAGGAAAGACCTCTGAATCACATGTACCGACCTCCCACCGAGCAGTTCAAGGAGGCGGTTGGGGCCTACACGTAGATGCAAATAATTTTGAGCTAAAATCGTACGATCGGTATGGTCGAGGAGAAGCGGTTTGGGGAGGAGTCACGGAAGACCCGAATGCGCATCTCGAGACTTTTCTCGATATTTATGACACCATCAAACAGAATGGGGTGCCACAAGACACGATCCGGATGCGATGTTCGGTTTCTCATTGTACCGGTGAAGATTGGTTCAAGAGTTTGGACGAAGCGGCATCGACACTTGGGGAAACTTTGAGAAGTTTCTTTCGAAATACTTTCGCCGCGAAAGCCTTGAAGATCATCGCCGAAATCTCTCATTTTGCCAAAACCACGGCGAATCATTATTCGAGGCATGGGAGAGATTCAGAGGTCTATTGAGGCGATGTCCACAACATGGGTTCTCAAGGAGCAACAAACCACACAGTTCTGATGGTGGTGACATGGCGGAGCGAGGAGCATGGTGGATGCGTCGGCGGGAGGCTGTTTATTGAACAGACAATAGGCGAGGCAAGCCGTATTGTAGAGAGATGGCGCAGCGACTATCAATGGCCAGCGGAGAGAACGCCATTGTTCAAAGCATTCTTGTTGAGAGTGATTCAAAATATGGCGATCTCATAAAAAGTTCACTCTTTTGAAGAGTCGATTGAGACGAGAACGCCACCACATCAATCGGAGGAATCATCCGAATTTCCAACAACCTCAAAGAGCCGCCGCTCGAAATGGTGTAATTCAAGAGCCGAAGAAGCGAGTCTCGAAGACATGATCAGTGATTGATTGTAAGCAACCAACAATTGGCAACGAACGAATTCATTTATAAGCAACACCGGCGAGAAGATAAACCATTTGGAGTCCTTGTGGCGGCTATGGGGAAGCATATGAAGATATTGGAAAATCAAATTGGTCAAATAGCCGTACAAGTGAATGCACTACAAAAGGCGGGCCAATTCCGAGTAATACTGGAGGTGAACCGAAGAATCGGTGCCGCCATCGGATGAGGTGGACAAGCTTGCGAGCCCTACCGAGGAAGAAGAGCAAGAAAGCATTACAGGCGGAAATTCGCGATCGAGCTCGCGACCGCGAGCCCGATCGCGAGTCGAAAATGTTTCCACGAAGCCCGCGACCGAAGCACGCGTCCGCGACCCGACCCGAGCCATCAGTGTCGCGCGACGATTTGTTCGCGGCGACCGGCGCTCGCATACCACCCCCATGAGCAATCGTGAGAGCGGTGCCGAAATCGTCACATGACTCATACCGCAAGCTTCATAGCGAAGAAGGAGTCCAGCCCAGCAGATACCTCGCGACCTTCCGGTGATCGCGAGGTCGACCGCGGCGCCCGAGCAAATCGTCGCACACACTCCTCCGGTCCCCTTTCCGAGTCGACTTGTCAAGTCGAAAATATAATGAGTTTGCTCGTTTCAAGAGATTTTCAAAAGTTGAGATAAATTTGCCTCTCTTTGAAGCTGCGAAACATGCGGGATACATGAAATTCTTAAAGGCAGCTTGCAAGCAAGAAGCTGGGAAATTTGAGAAAATTACCTATCAGAAGAATGCGATGCCGTCTTGCAAAGAAGCTCCCTCTGAGCGAAGGATCCCGCGGTTTCGTTAGAGTGCGAGATCGCCGAGCGATTTTTCCAAATGTTTTGTGCGACTTGGGGCGAGCATCAATCGATGCCGTTGAGCGTATTCAACCGGCTACACCTAGGAAAGATGAAGGCGGCGAAGATTTCATCGATGATGGTGACCGTCAGTCACATATCTAAAAGGTATCGTCGAAGGCGTGTTGGTAAGTCGGGATTTTATTTTTCTGCCGACTTTGTGATTTTAGATATTCCCGAATTCAAACAACAACCGCTAATCCTAGGTAGACCTTTTCTAGCAACCGGTCGTGCGTTTATTGATGTGTGCGAAGGCAATCTCACGTTTCGTGTTAATGATGAGGAGCTCAAGATTTCCATATCTGACGCCATCAAGCAACACAGCGGTGGAAAGCGGAAGATTGCTTTCGATCATGACTGCTTGCCCGCACGCGTCTCGTTTAGAGGGTACTCGACCGATCGAGGAAGCTGCGAGAAGGAAGAAGTGGACTCGGCATGGAACTCCAGTGTATCGTTCAAGTTTGGGGGGCACTTCCATAGTCGATGGTGGTCATCCGTGAATGCTAAGTTTAGGAGGGTCCACAAGTTGAGAAAGATGTGCATTGCCACAAAAACGCGGATTAAAAAGGTTAGTAATGGTCTTGCTAAAGGCGTTAAATTAAGCACTTGTGGGAGGTAACCCAGCGTTTTCTTTGTTTTTGTTTTCGTGTTTTGTCGTATCTTTCGTTTGTGTTGCTTTTATGCGTGTTTACTCGTTTTTCTTTTCGTTGTTGTGTCGATTCGATCAACGAGTTTAAGCGAAGTGTTTTAATCCATGTGCCAATGACGATAGAAATTTTTGTGAAATTTAATGATAGTGCACATGATATGTTAGAAAATGACGCATGAATGACTTGAGATTGCTTAAACTTGTTGTTTTTCACCAATTGCTTAACCCGTGAGACTTGATCTTCTTTGTATAAACATCTTGATCTGATTTCTTTTAATTGTGTGATATCGTGCATGTGATTTTCTTCTAGAACTTGCCGTTTTACGTATCGAGAGGCGCAATATGTGTTTGAATTTGGAAAGGATAAAGGCCATCTTTGTTAACCACATATTTTCCCAAACACTAGCCCAATGATATATACCGTTTGTCGCCTTCTTTGAGCCTTTTATTAGACTTTATTCTTTCGATTAACGGATGATAGGAGGTGAGGATGGGTATGGGAATCAAATGGGAGAAACATTTGTTTTGATATGCTAAGTGGTGACACAAGATAAAGGATGGTACCGTGTGAAAAGGAATAGATCTAGAAGCTCTATTACAAAACCAAGAAAAGTAAAAGTGAAAAGAAAAATTTTGTGTATAGTATGAGCATAAAGGAAGTCAATTGTCATAGTATATGGTTACTTGAGTTGCATAAATGTGAAATAGCATGTTGGAAAGGAAGGAAATGGACAAAGTCCATATGAGTTGATTGTTTAGATGGAAGTGCTTGGAGTTTACTTAAGTCACTTAGCCATATACTATCTACCTTAACCAATGTGCCTACATTATAACCTATCAAAAGACCTCTTTGATCCTTATTTGAACACATTTGACGCGGTGGAGATGTTAGAGAAATGGCAAGCCTATGGTAAGATGTTGCATTGCATTGATCTATGAGTGTATACGTCCTTAATTTCTTTATGAGTTTGAGTGTATCCTCATATTCTACACATGCCTTTGTGAGGTTGAAATAAATGAGTTTTGCTTTCAATCGTTGTTTGTGTTGAAGTGACTAATGTCGTCATGTGTGCTAGTATTTTCGAGAGTTGAAGTATATTTCGAGGCTTGAGTATGTTTATCACCTTTGCTATTCTCGTTGATCTTTTGTTGTGTCCTTCGTTGTGTCTTTCTTTTCTGCTTTTGTTTGAGGACAAACAATGATTTAAGTTTGGGGGTTTGATAAACGCATATTTCAGCGTTTATTCATGATATTTAAAGATGTTTTAGATCGATAAAGTGCGTTTATGTCTTGGATCGTAATGATTTTATCTATTTTAGAAGATGTTGCTCTTGGGTGTTATTTTGGTGTTTTGTAGGTCTTTGGGTTGAAAATTGAAGCAAGGAGCGAAGCACGAGCCAAATCGTGATTCCTTGATTTCTAGCGACCAGCCCTAGCGGTCGCTAGGCTGGTCGCGAGGTTCATCATAGCGGCGCCGAGCCGCGACCGCGACCTCGTGCCATGGCGAAGCCAGCGCCGAGAAAGCCAACTGGGCGATTTCTCGCGACCGTTTGAAATTGCTAGCGACCGCTAGCCTGATATGAGTACCATGCGGCGCAAGGAGAGATAAGCAAGAAGAGCGCCAAGGGAGATGGCTCATGATCGAGCTAGCGATCATGAAAGCAGCGATCGCGAGGAGAGGCGGCAAGCAGCAAATTAGGGTTTCACCCTTATCTATAAATAGGCGAGAGCCCTTGCGCCTCGAGGAGAGCCTACACGCCCCAGGACCTATTTTATTCAGTTTTCCTCAGTTTTACACTTTTAGTCTTTAGTCTTCATTTAGTTTAATTCTAGTATTGATTTTCCGTTGTTCTAGTTTAGTTCTTCAATTAGTTATCGATAGGAGCGTTTTGTCCGATCGCTTTTCGTTGTTTCCGTTCTTTCGCTTGGGATTGGATTCAAGACCAACCTTTGTTCATCAACGCTTCATCACGGGTTTTATATATTTAATTTCCGTTTTATGGTTAAATCGTATTTTATTCCGTTTATTATGTCTCGGCTAGATTTTGTTCTAATCCTAGGGTTTGCATGATTCGATCCTATATGTTGTGATTCTGCTATTGTTATTTACCTTCCGGGCATTGATTCATGATTCATGGTGCTTATTTATATGTGTTGATTTGATCAATCTTGATGCATATCTAGTTGCGATTAATAGCGTAATCGTATTAATTGTCAATCGATCTTGAATGCATGATACGAATAAGCCTTGAGTAAATGGCGAGATAGGACATTCGTAGGAAGCATATTCTTAGTGATCCATTTGGGTTGCTTATTTTCCTCTAGAGGCGTAAGCGTGATAGGGAAAATTAGTAATCAAGCTACGCCGCAATTGTAAATCGAAGTTGTTGGTTATATATGTGATCTTCCGTCTTATGCGGATTAAAGCGGTTAATAATAAGCGGGATAAACATCGTTGTGGATAGGATTGGTGCATCCTAGGGTTAGTCTTTCTTCATAGTTATCTTTTGAGATTTTATTGCTTTATTTTATATTTACGCATGGCTACCTTTGCTTTGGATTAAATTCAAGCCCTTAAACCTTTCACCCAAATTACGTGCTTGGATAATGATGAATTATCGTTGAGCTAACTACGTGTTTTGGATTGCAATCCACGTGGATCGATACTTAACTTACCTATACTTACACCTTTTAGTGTTAGAAAAGTGAGCGATCAAATTTTGGCGCCGTTCTTCGGGATTGTTAAGATTGCGTAGGAATAATTTGTGATTTGGATTTATTAATTCAAGTTATATATATTATTATTTATTTTATCGGTGCTAAATTCTCTCTTTTCTCGGGTGGTTTATCGTACAAGATCTCGGGGACCTCAAGTATTATTAGATCCCGAGATCGAAAGCTCTCAAAGGAGAAGAGGGCGAGAGATGAGACAGCTGCAATGGTAGCAATCCACGAGCAGGGGCATTCCTCCCGAGCAAGGCTGCGCATGCTAGGCGACTTTGCGAGAGATGCAATGTCGGATGGCGAATATGGAATCATTTTCCTGCTCCGGAGGAAAGACCTCAGAATCACATGTGCCGACCTCCCACGAGCAGTTCCAAGGAGGCGGTTGGGGCCCACGTAGATGCAAATAATTTTGAGCTAAAATCGTACGATCGGTATGGTCGAGGAGGCGGTTTGGGGAGGAGTCACGGAAGACCGAATGCGCATCTCGAGACTTTTCTCGATATTTATGACACCATCAAGCGAGATGGGGTGCCACAAGACACGATCCGGATCGCGTGTTCGGTTTCTCATTGCTTGACCCGGCGAAAGATTGGTTGAAGTTTGGACGAATCGCATCGACACTTGGGGAAACTGCGAAGTTTCTTCGAAATACTTTCCGCCGTGGCCTAGAAGATCATCGCGAAATCTCATTTTGCCAAAACCACGGCGAATCATTATTCGAGGCATGGGAGAGATTGAGAGGTCTATTGAGGCGATGTCCACAACATGGGTTCTCGAGGCAACAAACCACAGTTCTGGTGGGTGACATGGCGGGCGAGGAGCATGGTGGATGCGTCGGCGGGAGGCTGTTTATTGAGCCGACAATAGGCGAGGCAAGCCGTATTGTAGAGGAGATGGCGCAGCAGCTATCAATGGCCAGCGGAGAGAACGCCATTGTTCAAAGCAGTCTTGTTGAGAGTGATTCAAAATATGGCGATCTCATAAAAGTTCACTCTTTTGAAGAGTCGATTGAGACGAGAAGCATGACCACATCAATCGGAGGAATCATCGAATTTCCAACAACCTCCGGCGAGCTTCATTGTTCGAAATGGTGTAATTCAAGGCCGAAGAAGCCAAGTCTCGAAGACATGATCAGCGATTGATTGTAAGCAACCAACAATTGGCAACGAACGAATTCATTTATAAGCAACACCGGCGGAAGATAAACCATTTGGAGTCCTTTGGCGGCTATGGGAAGCATATGAAGATATTGGAAAATCAAATTGGTCAAATAGCCGTACAAGTGAATGCACTACAAAAGGCAGGCCAATTTCGAGTGTCGGAGGTGAACCCGAAGAATCGGTGCTTCGCCATCCGGATGAGGTGGACAAGCTTGCAGAGCCCTACCAGGAAGAAGAGCAAGAAAGCATTACAGGCGGAAATTCGCGATCGAGCTCGCGACCGCGAGCCCGATCGCGAGTCGAAATGTTTCCACGAAGCCCGCGACCGAGCACGCGTCCGCGCCCGACCCGAGCCGTCGGTGTGCGCGCAGATTTGTTCGCGGCGACCAGTAGCTCGCATACCACCCATGAGCAATCAGGCGAGAGCGGTGCCAGAAATCATGTGAGCTCGCGCCCATAAGCTCGCAAGCGAAGAAGAGTCGGCGCCAGCGGATACCTCGCGACCTTCCAGTGATCGCGAGGTCGGCCAGGGCCCCTGTAAGCAAATCGTCGCACATACACTCCTCCGGTCCCCTTTCCGAGTCGACTTGTCAAGTCGAAATATGACAAGAGAGTTTGCTCGTTTCAAAGAGATTTTCAAAAGTTGAGATAAATTTGCCTCTCTTTGAGTCGTTGCGAAACATCTTAGGGATACATGAAATTCTTAAAAGGCAGCTTGCAAGAAGAAGCGGGAAATTTGAGAAAATTACCTATCAGAAGAATCTGGTGCCGTCTTGCAAAGGAAGCTCCCTCTGAGCGAAGGATCGGCGTTTTACGTTAGAGTGCGAGATCGCGAGCGATTTTTCCAAATGTTTTGTGCGACTTGGGGCGAGCATCAATCGATGCCGTTGAGCGTATTCAACCGGCTACACCTAGGAAAGATGAAGGCGACGAAGATTTCGCGATGATGGCTGACCGGTCGGTCACATATCTAAAGGTATCGTCGAAGCGTGTTGGTAAATTCGGGTTTTATTTTCCCGCCGACTTTGTGATTTTAGATATTCCCGAATTCAAACAACAACCGCTAATCCTAGGTAGACCTTTTCTAGCAAGCGGTCGTGCGTTTATTGATGTGCGGGGAAGGCAATCTCACGTTCGTGTTAATGATGAGGAGCTCAAGATTTCCATATCGACGCCATCAAGCAACACAGCGGTGGAAAGCCGGAAGATTGCTTTCGATCATGACTGCTTCTTGCCGCGTCTCTCGTTTAGAGGGTACTCGACCGATCGAGGAAGCTGCGAGAAGGAAGAAGTGGACTCGGCATGGAACTCGAGTGTATCGTTCAAGTTTGGGGGCACTTCCATAGTCGGTGGTGGTCGTCCGTGAATGCTAAGTTTAGGAGGGTCCACAAGTTGAGAAAGATGTCTATTGCCACAAAGCGCGGATTAAAAAGGTTAGTAATGGTCTTGCTAAAGGCGTTAAATTAAGCACTTGTTGGGAGGTAACCCAGCGTTTTCTTTATTTTGTTTTCGTGTTTTGTCGTATCTTTCGTTTGTGTTGCTTTTGTCGTGTTTGTTTTCTTTTCGTTGTTGTGTCGATTCGATCAACGAGTTTAAGCGAAGTGTTTTAATCCATGTGGCCAATGACGATAGAAATTTTTGTGAAATTTAATGATAGTGCACATGATATGTTAGAAAATGGCGCATGAATGACTTGAGATTGCTTAAACTTGTTGTTTTCACCAATTGCTTAACCGTGAGACTTGATCTTCTTTGTATAAACATCTTGATACGATTTCTTTTAATTGTGTGATATCGTGCATGTGATTTTCTTCTAGAACTTGCCGTTTTTACGTATCGAGGCGCAATATGTGTTTAATTTGGAAAGGATAAAGGCCATCTTTGTTAACCACATATTTTCCCAAACACTAATGATGATATATACCGTTTGTCGCCTTCTTTGAGCCTTTTATTAGACTTTATTCTTTCGATTAACGGATGATAGGAGGTGAGGATGGGTATAGGAATCAAATGGGAGAAACATTTGTTTTGATATGCTAAGTGGTGACACAAGATAAAGGATGGTACCCGTGTGAAAAGGAATAGATCCTAGAAGCTCTATTACAAAACCAAGAAAAGTAAAAGTGAAAAGAAAAATTTTGTGTATAGTATGAGCATAAAGGAAGTCAATTGTCATAGTATATGGTTACTTGAGTTGCATAAATGTGAAATAGCATGTTGGAAAGGAAAGGGAAATGGACAAAGTCCATATGAGTTGATTGTTTAGATGGAAGTGCTTGGAGTTTACTTAAGTCACTTAGCCATATACTATCCTACCTTAACCAATGTGCCTACATTATAACCTATCAAAAGACCTCTTTGATCCTTATTTGAACACATTTGTGTGGTGGAGATGTTAGAGAAATGGCAAGCCTATGGTAAGATGTTGCATTGCATTGATCTATGAGTGTATACGTCGTCCTTAATTTCTTTATGAGTTTGAGTGTATCCTCTATATTCTACACACATGCCTTTGTGAGGGTTGAAATAAATGAGTTTTTGCTTTCAATCGTTGTTTGTGTTGAAGTGACTAATGTCGTCATGTGTGCTAGTATTTTCGAGAGTTGAAGTATATTTCCGAGGCTTGAGTATGTTTATCACCTTTGCTATTCTCGTTGATCTTTTGTTGTGTCCTTCGTTGTGTCTTTCTTTTCTGTTTTTGTTTGAGGACAAACAATGATTTAAGTTTGGGGGGTTTGATAAACGCATATTTCACGCGTTTATTCATGATATTTAAAGATGTTTTTAGATCAATAAAGTGCGTTTATGTCTTGGATCGTAATGATTTTATCTATTTTAGAAGATGTTGCTCTTGGGTGTTATTTTGGTGTTTTGTAGGTCTTTGGGTTGAAAATTGAAGCAAGGAGCGAAGCACGAGCCAAATCGCATTACGCCCGGTTCTAGCGACCGCCTGGCGGTCGCTAGGCTGGTCGCGAGTTCATCATAGCGGCGCCCGAGCCGCGACCGCGACCTCGTGCGCTGAGCGAAGCCCAGCCGAGAAAGCCAGCTGGGCGATTTCTCGCGACCGTTTGAATGCTAGCGACCGCTAGCACTGGTATAGTACCATGCGGCGCAGGAGAGACATAGCGAAGAAAGCAGCGGGAGATGGCTCATGATCGAGCTAGCGACCCATGAGCAGCGATCGCGAGGAGAGGCGGCAAGCAGCAAATTGGGGTTTCACCTTATCTATAAATAGGCGAAACCCTTGCGCCTCAGGAGAGCCTACGCCCCAGACCTATTTTATTGAGTTTTCCTCGGTTTTACAGCTTTTAGTCTTTAGTCTTCATTTAGTTTAATTCTAGTATTGATTTTCCGTTGTTCTAGTTTAGTTCTTCAATTCGTTATCGATAGGAACGTTTTGTCCGATCGCTTTTCGTTGTTTTCCGTTCTTTCGCTTGGGATTGGATTCAAGACCAACCTTTGTTCATCCAACGCTTCATCACGGGTTTTATATATTTAATTTCCGTTTTTATGGTTAAATCGTATTTTATTCCGTTTATTATGTCTGGCTAGATTTCTGTTCTAATCCTAGGGTTTGCATGATTCGATCCTATATGTTGTGATTCCTGCTATTGTTATTTACCTTCCAGGCATTGATTCATGATTCATGGTGCTTATTTATATGTGTTGATTTCTGATCAATCTTGATGCATATCTAGTTGCCGATTAATGGCGTAAGCTTGTATTAATTGTCGATCGATCTTGAATGCATGATACGAATAAGCGCTTGAGTCGTGGCGAGATAGGACATTCGTAGGAAGCATATTCTTAGTGATCCATTTGGGTTGCTTATTTTCCTCTAGAGGCGTAAGCTGTGATAGGAAAATTAGTAATCAAGCTGCCGCAATTATAAATGGCTGAAGTTGTTGGTTATATATGTGATCTTCCGTCTTATGCGGATTAAAGCGGTTAATAATAAGCGGGATAAACATCGTTGTGGATAGGATTGGTGCATCCTAGGGTTAGTCTTTCTTCATAGTTATCTTTTGAGATTTTATTGCTTTATTTTATATTTACGCATGGCTACCTTTGCTTTGGATTAAATTCGAAGCCTTAAACCTTCGTCAAATTACGTGCTTGGATAATGATGAATTATCGTTGAGCTAGCTTACGTGTTTCGGATTGCAATCCACGTGGATACGATACTTAGCTTACCTATACTTACACCTTTTTCGTGTTAGAAAAGTGGCGATCCTGATCTGGAGCTACTGTTGGGGTTGATTGATCCCTTGTATTTTTTTGTAGACCAACTTGTAAATATGCATATGTTGTTGTTGACTTTGCCTCAAAGGCCTTAATAAAATTCGTTGTTCCTCTGAAGAGACTTGCCTTTCTTGTATTTTCTTTGTTCGGTCTTCTCCTGAAATGCCTGACGCTTCCCCTTGGTTAAATCACATCGAAGCTTTGGCGGGCTCTTGAATTAAAGAGATCGAACTCCTCCATTTGAGGGAACAGCTAGACCATGTGCAGGCGAGGCGTCTGACTTAGGGCTGCCGGAGAGGCGTGGCGCTTGCGGGCTCGCCTCTTGGAGTTGGAGGAGAGGTTCGAGATTGCCAGGAGGAGGCTAAAAGCAGTGGTGAGGGGCACTCACGAGTGAGAAGTCGTCCGCCGAGGTGGTGGGATGACCATTCACGAGTCGAAGCTAAGGTTATTGAGGCGGCGCTCCTTTGTGCGAGTGCAGGCGTGAGTACGGCAAGAAATCTGGCGGTTCTGGAGACAGTCGCCAATTGAAAAGGTTGGAGGCATATATAAGGATCGACATTGCTGCCAACCACAGCTCGAAGCTGCTTCAACCGGATCTGAGGCCTCTTCTTCGCAGGGCTTCTCTGCCGGGACTTCTCTCGTACGCTAGGACCTCAATTTACGTCCGGATCTTTCTTCACGGAGTGGTGATCGCTCCTTTTCACACGTAAAAGTGTAATGATAGGGTGGCAGTATCGTATCCACGAGATTGTATCACGAAAACATAGAAGCTAGCTCAACGACTATTCATCATTATTCAAGCACGGATAAAGGGTGAGAGGTTTAAGGCTTGGAAATTAATCCAAAGCAAAGGTAACCAAGCGAAATATAAAATAAAGCAATAAAAATCACGAAGATAACTATGAAGAAAGGCGAACCTAAGGGATGCACCAATCTATCCACAACAAAGTTTATCACCTTATTACTAACCGTTTAATCGAGACAAGAGAAGATCACATATATAACCAACAACCGATTCGACAATTGCGGCGATTGATTACTAATTTTCCTATCACGGTTACGTCTCTAGAGGAAAATAAGCAACTCAAAAGGATCACTAAGAATATGCTTCCTACGATCGTCTATCTCGATTCACTCTAGGCTTAATCGTATCATGCATTCGAGATCGATTGACAATTGTCTGATTCGTCATTAGCGGCAACTAGATATGCATCAAGATTGATTGAAATCAACACATATAAATAAGCACCATGAATCATGAATCATGCACGGAAGGTAAATAGCGATAGCGTAACTCACAACATATAGGATCGAATCATGCAAACCCTAGGATTAGAATAGAAAACTAGCCGGACATAATAAACGGAATGAAATCTGAATTAACCATAAAAGCGAAATTAAATATATAAAACCGTAGGGAAGCGTCGGATGAACAAGGTTGGTCTTGAATCAATCCCGGCGAACGAGCGGAAAACAGAAGGAAAGCGATCGGACAAAAGCGTTCGATCGATAGCGAAATAATAAACTAAACTAGAACAGCGGAAAGACAATACTAGAATTAAACTAAGCGAAGATTAAAGACAAAGAATGGAAAAGCGAGGAAAAAGCGAGGAAATTAGGTGCGGGCGTGTTGGGGTGCGAGGAGGCGCGGTGGGGTGATCCTATTTATAGAAAAGGGTGGAAACCTAATTTCTCTCTGCGCGCCGCCTTGCGATCGGTCCTCGCGATCGCTAGCGCGATCGCTAGGTATGTCTCGTGGCGTTCTTCTCGTTCGTGCTTTCGCTTCTTACGCTCGCTTTGTACCTCGCGACCCGACTAGCGGTCGCTAGCAGATTATGAGCCGGTCGAGAAATCGTCCGATTGAATTCTCGATGCTAGGCTTAAGCTCGCGGGCACGCAGGTCGTGACGTGACTCTTCGGGTGCTCATTGGCTTGCTGGCGACCGCTAGGCGTCGCTGGGCGGGCGGAGAATGTCGATTTTGCTGGTGCTTGTTCCTTGCTTCGATTATCAATATATAAACCTACAAAGCGTCGAAGGAACACGAGAGCGTATCTTCTGAAATAGATGAAACATTAAGAATCGATACATAAGCGCACATTAAGCGAGCTAAACTCGTCTTCAAATATCAACTAAATACGTGTAAAATGCGCGTTTATCAAGTGGCAAGCTCAAGAGAGACGCGCTATAGCCCAAGAGAGACGTAGACCCTCAAGGAGCCAAAGTCGGGCGTCGTTGAGCGGCCGAGGTCATCTTGCGAGTTCTAGAGGTCGATCTGGCAGGGCTCTTAGCGTAGATCGAGGACGAGGTAGAGGTAGGATTAGTATAGATGAGCTGTTGAATCATGGTTTTCCCAGGGATTGGCTCAGCTTTTCCCGGCCTCCTGGACCCTCTTCGTCCACGTAATATGTAAAATATATACTTTGAAATATTAATTTTCTTTGCTTCGTGTTGACTCTTCGAGAACACTTTCTTTAATTACCGTAACCAATAAGAAGGTAGGTCGTCCTTGTTTAGGCGAAGGTGGCTCGTCCTTGTACGAAGGTAGTTAGTCCTCATGATAAACAAAGGTAGTTAGTCCCAAATGCGAAGGTATTCATCCTCGAAATAAGCGAAGGTGGTTTGTCCTAAATGCGAAGGTATTCATCCTCGAAATAAGCGAAGGTATTTCGTCCTCGTCTGAAGGTATTCATCCTCGAAATAAGCGAAGGTAAGGGTTCTGTTTGGCAAGAAGTATTGCTAGGGTGGTCCCTCTTCCCGAAGTGAGCGGAGGTATAGGTTCTGTTTTGGCAAGGTCATCGCTGGGGTGGTCCCCTTCCCAAGTAAGCGGAGGTATTGGTTCCTTATTTGACAAGTTTTATCGCTAGGGGTGGTCCCTCACGCGTTTAGTTTGTCCTCGTATTAAGCGAAGGTGATCGTCTCCGTCGAGGGTATAGTTAGTCCTCAGAAGAGGGTATAGAGAAGAGATAGTATGCATAAGTGACAAACATAACATGCGAGAAAAGATTTCATTGATAAAGACCAACGTAATAATAAAACAAGACTCACAGGCCTTGGCTGAGCAGACTCGATAACACGACCGAGCAGGACTCGACTTTTGACACTTATGCAAAATATTTCTTGGATGAATGATGTGCCACGTCTTGGGTATTTGCTATCCGGATATATGGGCGAGCTTATACGAGCCTTTTCCGAGACTTCTTCAACCCGGTATGGTCCTTCCCATGTGGCTTCCGACTTGCCGAGCTTTGCGGCTTTCTCGATATCATTGTTTGAATACGAGGTCACCTACTTGAAATTGTCGATATTTGACATCTTGGTTATAATACCGAGCTACTTGTTGCTTATACCGAGCTTCTACGATGTAGGCGAGGTCTCTTTTTCTTGAGTAGATCTAGATCGGATCGTAGATTGTCGTCATTGGCCGGTGGAGAGTGAATGGTGCGGGGCTCGGCATACCGATCTGTAGGGATCAACGCTTGGTTCCATATACAAGTTGTAGGGTGTTTCTCCGTTTGATGTCCGAGGGTAGATGCGATCGACCATAGGACTTGCGGTAAATTTTCCACCCAATTGCCTTTTACTTGGTCAAGGCGAGTCTTGAGTCCTTTCACGATTGTCCGGTTGGTGACTTGGTTTAAGCATTTGCTTGAGGATGAGCTACGAAGTGAACCTGCTGGATCAGAAGCTCTTGACACCATTCTTTGAATACTTTATCCGTGAACTGTGTCCCATTATACGAAATAAGGACATGAGGAATGCCGAGCGACACACGATGTTCTTCCAGACGAAGTTGAAGGCGTTTTTGCTTATGATCTTTACCAAGGGTTCGGCTTCCACCCACCCGTAAAATAGTCGATCGCGACAATTAGGAATTGAAGCGTCACGGAGCTTTGCGAAGGGACCTCGATGTCGATCCCCATTGCATAAATGGCGAGGGCTTTGCATCTTTGGCGAGTCGGTTGAGGTAGCCTCGGCGCGTTCCATAGATTTGACACTTCGGACATTTCTTCACGAGATCGATTGAGTCCTGGAACATTGTCGGCCAATAGTATCCTCATCGCATGACTTTCTTTGATAGGGTGCGGGGTCGATGTGACTTCCACACGATCCTTCATGTACCTCTCGTAGTACGTAGTTAGCTCGGTTCGGACCCAGGCACCTTAGGAGAGGTTGGAGGTATGATTTTCTATAGAGAATTCCCTGTTCAAGCGTATATCGCAGAGATTTGCTCAAGATCTTCCTAGCCTCGAGCTTGTCATGGGGTAGCTCGCCCTTCTCCAGGTATTCTTGAATGGGAGTCATCCAATTAGGTTCGTCGTCAGATACTATGTTGACCTCGGTTCCAGTGTCGTCATCGCTTATGCTTCTGCTTCGGACTTCTTCTACTGGCGAGTTCGTCGACGAAGATGCTAGTTTGCTCAATACGTCAGCTCGGCTATTTTTCTCCCTTGGGATGCGAACTAACTGGAAGTGTGAGAAAGCTTGTTGTAGGCTTTTGGCTTTTTCAAGGTATTTCTTCATCCTGTTGCCTTTTGCCTCGTACTTTCCCAACATGTGACTTACTATGACTTGAGAGTCCTTTGTGAACTTGCACTCGTGCACGAAGGCTTTGAGCTAGGCGAAGTCCCATAATTAAGGCTTAGTTTTCCACTTTGTTGTTCGTATTTTCAACACGAACCGAAGTGCATATGTGATCTCGGCCATCGGTCCTAAAAGTAGGATACCTGCTCCGCTACCTGCTTTCCCCGAAGCCCCGTCAACGTAGACTTGCAGCAATCCTCTGGAGTTTTATCTATAGGTTCGGCTTCGGCATCGTTTGATACGGACTCGTTGGGCTTCGGTTTCTCGGCGAAGTTAGCCTCGACAAGGAAGTCTGCTAAGGCTTGACCCTTGATGGCTTGACGGGGCAAAAGATATGTCGTGTTCGATTCAATTTCCCTTCAGCGATTCTCACGAGGGCTTACAGCCGTCAATACTTGCGAAGTGGGTGATCGATGAGGACTTGTATGGGGTGTGCATGGAAGTATGGCGTAATCTTCTTGCGGCATTTATTAATGCCGGTATGAGCTTCTCAAAGGTTGATACCTTGTTTACGGTCCTTTCAATGCTCGGTGATGAAATACTGAGGGGCTGGCGTCCTTCCTCTCGTACCAAAGCGCACTTATGGTTTCGTCCAGGGGCGAGGTATAAGGAGAGGGCTTCTCCTTCTTTCGGGACGGATAGAGTGGGGAGTTTGGCGAGGTAGTTTTTGATATCCTCGAAGGCGGACTTGTGTATGTCATTCCAGGAGAACTCCGGAGCCTTTTTGAGTATTTTGAAGAAGGGGAGCTGCTTATCCGTTGCTTTCGAAAGAAAACGGCTGAGCGCGGCGATGCAGCCTGTTAACTTGTGTACGTCGTAGATTGTCTTTGGCACCTTCATCTCCACAATGGTTTGAACCTTGGACGGATTGGCTTTTAAACCCTCTTGTGAAACCCAACACCCCATAAATTTTCCGGACCGAACTGCGAATGTGCATTTCTGGGGGTTTAGCTTTAGGTTGACCTTTCTGAGTAGGTCGAGGACAATCCTGAGGTCGGCAACACATACGGCTTCCTCAATGCTCTTGGTGACGATGTCATCTCGTATACTTCCACATTCCATCCTATGTAGAATTTGGAATATTTTATCGACCATCCTTTGATAGGTAGCCCTGCATTCATGAGTCGAATGGCATCTTCTTGTATCACGAAGACTCCAAAATGCTGTAATGAAAGGCATTTTGGCTGCCTCTTCGTCTATCAAGACACGGTGATATCCTTTATATAGGTCGAAAAGTGAAGACTTCGTGCCGACCAAAGCGTCAACCTTTTTTGTCGATGTTGGGGAGGGTAGCGATCTTTAGGGCAATGTTTGTTGAGATCGGCATAATCGATGCACATTCGCCATCCTCCTCCGCCTTTCTTCACCATTACGGGTTAGCTATCCGGTCGGATACTTGACTTGAGCGATGTCGTGCCTTTAATAAGCTGCTTCACCTCATCGTGGATGACTTGATTCCGTTAAATTGCAAAAATCCGTTGCTTTTACCGAACTAGTTTTATACTGTTGTCAATGTTGAGACGGTGTGTAATGATAGATGGCAAGACCCCGGTCATATCAAGGGGCGACAAAGCGAACACGTCTCTGAATTCCCTTAGGAGTTGGATGATCTGCTTCTTCAGTTGAGGTACACCGGTAGAGCCAACTTTTACGGCCTTGGATGGTTCGTTTTCATACAATGCGACCTCCTCCACCGAGTTCTCTGGGGCCGACGACGTCCTCTATGGTTCCAACTCCTCGGGTTTCTTTGATTGCTATGCTTGCGGTTGCTGGACCGAAGTCCCTACACCTCTCAGGGCGACACTGCATGCATTCTTTTGCCGCTTACGGGTCCACGGATCACGGCTATCCCTCATTTTGTGGGATTTTCATTGTCAGTGGTAGGTTGAGCGGACCGCTCTTCTGCGTTGCTTGATCTCGCCAAGTATAATGTTGTATGGCGAATGGGCGCGACCACGAAGCTGCACCACTTTGGTAGAGCTCGTGGTGCCCTTCCCTTTGTGACGGGCAGGTCGATCACCCCGTCTGGGCGTGTCTCTTCCTGTACGAAGCTACGGAGTGGTAGCGGGGCCTGCGCAAGGCGCACTTCCTCTACTCCTAACTTGTCAAAGCATTCTTTGAAGAGAATGCTTACAGACGCACCACTATCGATATATATGCGTCTTACCAACTTGTTGGCGATCCTTTACTGGATCACCGTAGCATCACAGTGGGGCACCACCGCAGTGCTGTGGTCGTCCTCGGAGAAGGTAATTGTCTCGTCCCTCCTGAACCTCTTGTTAACAGGCTCGCTGGTATGGGGACTTCGGGCCTCGGCCTTCAAAGAGGACTTCGTAACTCCGCGGGGGAGACCCGTGATGGTGGAGATGACCCTGTCGTATTGGGGTTCGTCATCTCCCTCCTCGTCTTCGTTGCGCTTCTTCTTCTTGTGAGGGGCACAATTCCCCCTTCTCGCCTGTTTCCTCTTTCTCTGGCCTCGATGAGGGGCCTCGTGTTAACCCGACTCGTCGGTCACGCCCTTTGTATTTTTTCAGGACCCCGTCTTGTACTAGCATCTCGATATCTTCCATGAGGTCTCGGCACTCCTCTGTGTCATGTCCATAATCCTCATGGAAAGAAAAGTACTTGTCCTTAGTTCGACGTTTTGACCCCTCTGTCATTGGTCGAGGCTTCGAACTTATCCATGTGGAGTTAGTAGATTTACGCCATTGGCTTCGTCGAAGGAGTGTATTGAGGTTTTCCGAGGTCTTTGCGTGGCCGAGCACGGACTCTATGGGCGGCATATCCTTTCCAAGGCACCGGCGTCGGCCTTGGCGGTCTCCTCGTCGCCGTCTCTTCTCCTTTTTCAGAGGGCTCGCCTTTCTCTGCCTCGTGCTTCCTTCTATCAGCCTCGTCCGTTTTGGCAAACCGGTCGGCTATGCACCATAGTTACATCGCGATGGGGGTTCGTACTTGACGATCTCTTTATATAAGGCCCCAGGCAGGATGCCGTTCTGGAAGGCTGAGATGATGAGGAGATCGTTCACGTCTGCGACCTTCAGGCTCTCCTTATTGAATCGAGTCATAAAGTCGCTGATGGACTCGTTCCGGTCTTGCCTCAAGGTGAGGAGATGTGCCGAAGTCATTTTTGACTCGACCTTCTGGAAGAACCTTCGATGGAAGGCCTTCATCAGATCGCGGTAGGAACCAATGCTCCCGGGAGGTAGACTGTCGAACCACCGGCGGGCGTTGTCGACTAGTAACTCCGGGAAGAGCTTGCACATATGAATTGTGTCGAGGCGTTGGTTGATCATATTGTACTGGAACTGCGAGAGAAAGTTCTGCGGGTCCCTTAGTCCGTCATAGGGGGTGATGCTCGGCACCCGATATTTGTCTGGGAGTGGGGTGTCGAGTATTTCGTTTGAGAACGGGGTGACTATCCTCCCGTACCCATCGAAACCGCCCTCTGGAGAGTGGGGCGGAGTTCGTCGATCGAACTCGTTTTGGTAACCAAGACCGGCCTTGCGGCGATCTACGTCCTCTTCCGCGTTGTTCGTCCCTTGCGCGATTGGTTTGTGCCCAGCAGCGTGTAGAGGTATGGCGCCCATGACTTGAATCTTTGGGAATCCTCCTCGTTGCGGTGCCTCGTGTTTAGGCGAGGCTTGGCCTCCTTTCTTGAAGCGGCCGACCTTGTGCATGGTGAGGTATTGGAGAAAACTCTCCTTGTTTTCTCAAGGAACCCTCCAGCGTCGTCGAGGCTTATCCGTGGAGCGGAGGTGCTCCTTGGTTACTATTGCGATCTCGCCCGCTTTGATATCCTGCTTCTTCATGCGGAGATGGATTGCCGATTAAATCGACCGTTTGGATCGACCTTGAGGGTTGGTTCTCGGTGGGTTTTCCCAAGCAAAGCTCGGCGTGCCCGCCATCGTTGTTGCCGACGGCGATTACGGATCGTGACTTACGGTATGCATTGTCGTGATTGATTCCCTGTGAGCGATGGTTGATCGAAAACACAAAATTTCGGTTCCCAGACGGCGCGCGATGATCGATCTAAATTTCGTAAGGGAATTAAATACGAAGAACACCAGGATTTACGTGGTTCGATCTATGAATAAGATCTCGTCCCGGGAGAGAGAGTTTGTGTATTGAAAATATGAGGAGTGATTACAAGAAGTGTAGATAATCGTTTTCCGTCTAATCTAGCCTCTATTTATACACGATTATAATGACCTAGATCTCGAATCGAGATCTATTCTAAGATAGGATTTGAATCCTATCTCTCTCTAATTAGGATTCTCGTAGATATGACCGAATCTTCTGCGTTCACCGGTTCGGGGAGCTTTCTTGGGCGGACTCGTTTGGGCCGAGCTTCATATCGAACTTATTTATATTGGGCACGATGCTTGGGCTGGGAGTTGGGCGTATCCTATCACTTAAATATCCCTCTCTCCTCGATTCACAACTGCCGCCGCCACCTTCTTCTCTGGAAAAGCGACGTGCCACCTCCCTGGTTCTCATCGGACCAACCTTCCATCCTCGGCTCGCGATTCCTGTTGGTAACAATGAGGCGTCGCTGCTCACCATTCGCCGCTGTTCGTCCTTCACCTCTTTCCTCCGTTCCGAACAGAACTCTGGAGAGGAATCGAAACCTCCTCCCCTTCAATTCTTGTACTTTGTTCGTTTTGGTTTGTGGCATGAACATGTATATAAAAATGTTTCAATTTGCAGTCCTATGTTTTATAAAGGTTCGAAAGTATAAGTATCCTCTAATAAAACAAAAGTTTGAGATTATTTGAAACCTGAAAGAAGTTGGCCTGCTTGTTGTTGTTTGTCTAAATTTTGTTGAGAAGTTCTTGGATGAAATCAAAAAGATCTAAATTGTTGAGGCTTGTAAAGTTTGAACTATAGAATGGATGAGAAGTTCTTGAGGAGAAAAAGCATTCACCTTCTTGCATTGGAAAAAGATCAAATTCTCTAATCTTCTTTGTGAAAGGCCGAAGCAAAATGAGGAATGTGGCGTATCCACCTTGTTGTTCTTTATGGTACAAGTAGGGGTGTCAAATTTTACCCAGACCAGAACCAGTAATTTAGTACTGGTTCTAGTTCTGGAACCGGTCAATAAATATTAAACTCGGACCGGATCCGGACCATTAAATTATGGATCCGGATCGGGTATTACCCATTTCTAATCGGGTACCCACTGGATCTTATTCTTAATTACCCCAAATCCGAATTACCCAAATGCTTACTCAATTCCTTACTCATTCCCGTCAGAAAACAAACAAAGTTTACCCCTAAATTCCTAATTTTTCTCTCAAATCTCTACCTTCTTCCTCACAAATCCAGCGACCACGTCTCCTCCAGTGGCTCGTCATTCGTCGTCGCCCTCCGGCGGCTCGTCGTCGTCGTCCCCAATTACTCCATGCATTTTCATGTCTTTTTCTACATAGGTACTGTCTTTAAATCACAACTTTAAGACTTTTACAATAGTTTTTTTTTTTTTTGGTCAATTAATACAGAAATTTTAAAGGCTGCGTCACGGTGGACTCGAACCCGAGACCTTTGGCCTTGGGCATTAACCACTCTACCACTAGGCCAACACACACACACAAAGTTTTTTTTTTTTGGTCGGTGTCTGAGAATTTTTAAAGGTTGCGTCACGGTGGACTCGAACCCGAGACCTTTGGCCTCGGGCATTAACCACTCTACCACTAGGCTGACACACACACACGACTTTTACAATAGTCTTTTACTTACGTGTTAACTAGGCGACAAACTAATTTCATATAAAAACAAGATGAGTTAGCGATCGCATGTGACTTTAATTTTCTTTTCATTTTTGCTATGTGGCATTACGGTTTTAGTTGTTGGGGTTCCTATAAATTATGTTAACTTCCTTTCATGATTGCGCTTGGTTCAAATACCAGCCTCTAAGTTTAGCTCATGAACCATGTAGCGGTTTAGTTCAAATGCACTAACATTTTATGATCACACGATCTTTATCCTCAAATGATGGTTTTAGTAAATTAATTAATATTTCGTAATTACACTCAAATGTAAAATGCTCTTACGAGAAAGAATGGATATGTAATACTCAAATTATAAATTTGTATAAAAAAAAAAAAAGCGGGTCGGATCGGAACCGGACAAAGCAGGCGGTCTTGACGGTTCGGGTCAGCGATTACAGAACCGAAATCGAACAGAACCGTTGTTTTAAAATTTAATGGGCTTTGAGCAGTTCGGATCGGTCCGGGTAAAGACCGTCCGTTGACATCCCAAGGTACAAGCTAGATGAGTAGAGATATAGGAGTGTAAGGTTCATGCTTGGTGATGATAAGTTATGGTAGAGTTGTGAAAAGTTGGTGAAACTATGAGAAGAACTAGGGGTTTTGGGAAGGTACTATTCAACATATATCACGATAGAATTCATCTAGCTCATTAACGTTTATGTATTAATCCTTCAAATTACATTATTTTATTTGTTTAATTTGATCTTTATATATAATCCTAATATCAAAAGTCGATCGACAATAATTTAATGTGTAGAGCCAATTTAATTATCCGATAAAGTCGTGACTATATCGTCTTAATTAATAATTTCAATTGAATACAAAATCCTTAATTTCTCAATTTAATAAAAATGATAGTACTTAGAAACCTGGGTCATTACAAATCAGTCCGTGGACGTAGAAGTTGATCTCTCTGAACGACTTTAAACTTAACATGTTATTTATATTCTGCATTTAATATCTTATATTATTGAACTGTCATCATCAGTACAAAACAGCATATCATTGTTTTAAAACTCTCTTTTCGATATCGTTTGATCTTTGAGAGATAAACAAGCGATTAATCAATATTTGGCTAAACTTTATCAATTAGTTTTCTAAGGCAAACTTGTAACCACCATTTCTCAAGCACATCCGTTATTAGTTCAAGTGATCAATTGTTTCGACGATCGATAGGTTTGCTAGCGATATCACTCAACTCGAGAGTTCTTTTAAGCTGAATTGACCGGTGATCGCCATCGATATTGGTGAAGTTCCCGATAGCTCGCTTGTAGCCAATCGGTCTTGAATCGAAAAGTTAAAAATTTACCTTACGGGAGTATCCCCCTTTCCTCCCCCCTACACCAGAACGTGCCCATCGGCCCCCATCAATGTGCATATTTGTCTTCACTAATATGCAGATTTGATTGATAATGGAAAATTTATCTTTGAAATATTATGCAGGTTTCTATTTTAAAGTATTCATGTTTTTCTTTTGTAGTATGCAAACATAATATGTTTCTATTTTAAAGTATTCATGTTTTTCTTTTGTAGTATGCATATTTATGTTTGCAAATATGCAGATTTCTGTTTTAAAGTATTCATGTTTTTCTTTTGTAGTATGCATATTTATTTTTGCAAATATGCATATTTCTATTTTTATATGCATGTGTATACATTTTCTAGTATGCATGATTACGTTACAAAGGTGCTCATTTATGTGTTATGCATATTCTTCTTCCATAGGGCTTCACTTTCATAGAAAACCCTCCGTCAGTTTAGTCTCATCATTCTCGATTTTCGTGAACTCCTCACGTAAACCATAGCCATAATTATCCTCTATCTCGATTCCTCAATCTTCTCTCAACACTCCCATCTCATTTTCCTTAAATCTTGATATAGAACTCATTTTCATCACCACCATCGGCATCATCTATCATGTTGTAGACTTTATCACAAAATGAGTACAAAGACATCTCTATTTATACTAGTATCATTTCAACTAGTTTGATGAAACAACTCAATACATGTATCTATATTAAATAAAATACATAGTATTAATCCTTCCAATTTGACCATCGGTTCATAAATCTTAGGAAAAAACTTCAATCTTCAATAATTATCCTTAATGTTTTCCTTGTAACTCCAACCTTCTCTCTCAAAAGCTGAAATTTTGCTTTTGGAAGGCTTTAGTAAATATGTCCATAACTGCTCTTGGTCTTTGCAATACTTGAGCTAGATTTTACCACTCGCATCCATCTTCCTTATATAATGATACTTGACCGAGATGTGCTTGATTATTTGTGGTACCTTTGGATTCTTTATGATCGCAATTGTTGACTTGTTGTCACAATATAACTACGAACCTTGCTTCTCTCCCATGTCATTCGAATTATGTTCAACCAAATTGCTTGATTTGCAGCCTTTGCGGCTTTCATGTATTCAACTTGACAGTAGTTTGTGCCACATTATCTTGCTTATTTGACATCCACGAAGTTATACATATTCGAGGTAAAAAATATATCCATAACAGTTGTATTTTCCCCTCCGAGACTCCATATTTTTTGGTAATTTATTACATAAATTTTTAAAGGCTGCGTCACGGTGGACTCGAACCCGAGACCTTTGGCCTCGAGCATTAACTAGTCTACCACTAGGCCAACACACACACAGCCGAGACTCCATTTTGCTGTGGAGTATAAGCCACAGTCAACTGGTGTTCTATACCTTTTTTGTTTGAGCCGTCATCATGCATTTGCCTTCGAAATCGACCAATGTGCCATTTCCTATTTTGACTTTCGTATTGACAGAACGATCAATTTTGGTAAAGAAGATCTCATTTGGTGTCATATTGTTCCTGCATCCACTATCAATGAACCATGTGCCATTCATTTCTTCTTTTGCATTCTGACAAGCATAGAACCAATGCCCGTGATCTTCTTTAGAATATTTAGCATTATTTTTCTTGTTCCTGCATTCTTCTTCTTTATGTCCAAACTTTGTACAGTATGAACATTGAGGTTTTCCTTCGTGGTAGCAGTTGCTTTCCAAATGATTCGTTCTTTTACAAATACCACGATGATAGTTATCCTTTTTGGCCTCTCTGTGTCTTTCTTTTGGAACCCACTGTGAGTTTTTTTTTTTTTTTTTTTGGTTATTACCTGATTTTTTATTATTCATGTTGACTTTGGATTAGAAAGCATCAACTTCTTCTACTCAATACTTTTTCACAAGAGTTAGTGTATATAAGTCCTTGGGTTCTTCCATGGCTATGACTACATGGTCGTTCTTTTCGGTGAGATTGATCAAGAATTTTTGAACAATTCTTGATTCTTTAATAGTTTCTCCATAAGATCTCATTTGATTAACAAGATCAATCACTTGTTATATTGCATTAAATTCTCACTCTTTCATTTTGTGATTTGCCATCTCCTTTTCGAGCTTTGAAGCTTAATGGTTTTAATTTTGAACTCCGTTGGAATTATTTCTGCAAGATCTCCTAAGCCTGCTTGTGAAGATGGCTCCCATTAATCTAGGAAAGATAACACACTTACTTTTGTTGAAGGTTGAACAACGCCATAGCATCTTTTAGTTGTTCATTTTCTCCACAACAGCAGAAGTGTCTCTGCTGGAATTTGCAAAAATCATAATTTTCACCGACAAAGACAGGAAGTTGTTGACTTGCTCGAGGAGTTGCCATTTCTTTTACTCCCTCGTACTAGAATGACTTAGCTCTGATACCACTTGTTGGAAATTTATGTGAAGATATTGTACAAGAACAACAAGATATTTGTAGTACTGCTACTTTTATGTGGAGAATTCTTGTTGTAGATTTGATCACAAAATGAGTACAAGACATCTCCTATTTATACTAGTGTATGAACAACTAGTTCGATCAACCTACTAAATACATGTATATATGTTATATGAAATGCACAGTATTAGTCCTTCCAATTTGACAATTGATATATGAATCGTAGGAAAAAACATTAATCTTCAATAGAAAATCGCATTCTACAAAAGGTATGCCAACAGCAGCAAAGGCGACAGTCGTCGCTCAAGGTGGAGTCGTTGTTGGCTTTTATATGGACCCATTTCATATCAGCCACGGGTATGAAAGCCATTGAATAAGACCTACATGGTGCATCATGCGGTGAACCTCCGGACCAGAATGAGCCGCCCCTACCGAATGCCATTTGGGAACATGAGTCGTCTTGTGATAGCTAAGCCGACGGTAGGGAACCGCGAGATGATGGGCGGCAGGGCCAAGCTACTGCGGAGAGTATGGGAAGCCATCAAAGCTGTGAACGGTGGTTACGTGGTTCAGATGAAGGAAGGTCATCAGCATTTGGATTTGCTCAAGAAGAGAACGACTCATGCCGATAAAGCAAGCTGGTTAGCTTCAGCTTCATGACTTTGTGTAGGTTTCCGCTATACTAAGCGGATTTCAGGTGGGATAATAAGCCGGTTTGAGTCGGGTGGGCCGAGTTCGCATACAAGAATTTGGTGACTTTTATGGATACCAAAAATGGAGATAGAGTTTGCGTGTTGGCCTAATGATAATGTCTAAGATCAAAGATTTCGAATTCGATCGGAACGTGACTTTTAAAATTTCTGAATTAATGGAATAGAAGCATGGGTTAGTTTGAGGACAGAGAATATGGATAAATTCGAGGCTGATTTGGAGCTGGAAGACTTTCTCTCACATCACAAAACTTCTTTCATTTCCAAATCACATATTTAGCAAATAATTAATTTTGCTTTGCTTTGATCATATAAACTTACTATATGGTGATGTTTTTCTCCGATTTTATCACTGTTGTTTGTTATATATGTTTAGTGTTGCTGATGTAAGTGAGGTACAACAATGTGTTGTGTATTTACTCCTTCGGAAATATTATGCAAGTGTTGGTACTTCAACCATACCCTTTAAATTTGCAGCCACTTAAACATCTACTATTTTTCAATGATAATATGCCGTTATTTTAGGGTACATATCGAATAACTTTATTGAAAAGGAGGTTTCCGTAACTGCTAAAGAAAAATAGTGTTGTAATTACAATTTGAGAATTAGAAGCATTTAAAATATTAAGATAGTGGTTTTCATATTATAAAAACAAAAAATAGCATAAAGATAACAAAGATAAATAGTAGCTATTTATTGGCTTAATGTATTGTTTTATCTTTAATTCACATGAATTAGCAATATGGTTAATTTACAACTTAGAAGCTTTGTGATTGTCAACTGAAGGTAAAATATTGTCAATTCACAACTAAAAATTTCGTGATAATGAATTATTATAATAATGAGGAAAAAATTATAAAAATGCTATATCTTTATGACACATGTTGAATCTTTTTATCTTTAATATATTGGGAACTATGACTTAATCACTTTTTTGTAAACTTGAAGTTTTTAGATCGAAGGTGTCAAAGAGGTAATCAGGAGATGATGATGTGACAATTTGGCTTGCTTTTTAGGGAAAATTAACCTTTATGATTTAGAAATTATAAAATTCAAGCTTCTTTTCATCCTTTCAGAAAAGAAAAAGGGAAGAAAGCTATATTCTGTTCATACTAAATGGATGGTGGGCAGAGTTTGACCGGCTAGGACTTGCGGCCCATTTTTGTCCCTTTATTGGGCTAAATATTGTCAAAGAGTAAAGTATTGTTCTGGGCCAAATATTGTCAATATATTCTACTATATCAAATATTATATAGTAGGAACTCCATAGAATTATATTGTTAAGATTAAGGAAATGTATTCTTATAGAGACTATTCCTAAATAGAGTTTTACATAGATTTTAAAAAAAATCAATATAATACATTATAGTGTATAAATTTATTTTATAAATTTTAATTCTATTTTTCTTTCAATAATATGGCATAATTGAAAACATATGAGGTGTCGAGTCTTTGGAGTGATAACTTGGCGACATCAAACAACGAGAATATTATTTTAGTTATCGGATAGTTTGTGTATTTTGTTATCATTATCAATGATTCATAACTTTTCCGTTAGTTTTTATAGTTATTGTGCTTTCTCGTAATTATTAGTACTTCATGATATGTTTATCAAATGACCAATAATTTATGATATAAGCCGTAATTTTCCCTTACTAGACATGGTTATGGATTCTCAATTCAAATTTGAAAATAAGATAGTACGAGGGGGTGGAAATAAATTTCAGTTATAGGCAAAGATTGCATTACATATGTTCCTTTCATACCAAACTTTATTATTTCAGTCGTTAGTAGATATGATTATGACATATAATAAAATTGGAAGATATTCTGGATATTAATTTCAATTATTGGCAGCAATGACGTGGATTATATTTTATAGAATGAGAGAGGGTCCGAATTCTTTATAAGATAGCGATCAACATTTTTAGTGAGTGTTATATGCAACAAGTTATCCATGCATGCAGTATTAAGAGGATGGACGTGGAAGCTTCTTTTAGCTAGCTGATCGTGGCCGTTGATAATGAACGGTGGTTAATGATCGCTCTAGTAGTTATATCTGTTGGTTTGTTACAACAGAAACCAACTTCCATCTTTTGATACAGAATAGAGAGCTCAGGAGATAGAGTTCGAGAGAGAGAGATTTGGGAGATTAGAAAGGGGAGATAATTCTCATTTTCTTGTCCAATCTTGTAAGAGTGTGTAAACAACATACTGTATTCATATATTCGTTTTCTTTTCCCGTGGATGTAGATCTTACGATCGAACCACGTAATCGTTGCGTCATTGTCATTTCTTGTTCATACAATTGCTCGATGCATTTCTTGAATATTCCTTAACAAGTGGCGCCGTCTGTGGGAAAATCAAATAATCTTAGTTTGATTGGCTGAAGGAATCGATCAAGAAAAGATGGCGACGGCAAAGTTTGATGCCGAAAAGTTTACCGGTAAGAATGACTTGGATTATGGCGCATAAAAATGAAAGCGCTTCACACGCAGCAGGGTCTTGCTGCGGCGTTGAAAGTGGATGAAGGATCAAATGAATCTGCAGACGTTAAACGCATTGAGATGCAAGAAAAGGCGCATAGCGCCATCATCTTATGCCTCGGAGATAGAGTTCTACGGGAGGTGTCAAAAGAGACGACGGCTGCTGCGGTATGGTCTAAACTTGAAATGTTATACATGACTAAGTCTTTAGCAAATAGGCTATACATAAAACAGAAAATTTATTCCTTCAAATTAATGGATGATCAGTTAGAGGAGTTTAATAAAATAATAGATGATCTTGAAAATGTGGGAGTCAAGATTGATAATGAAGATCAAGCCATCATTTTGTTAAACGCTCTACCGAAGTCATATGAGCATCTTAAAGATGCCATGCTATACGGACGAGATGCGGACCTTACTGTGGAGGACGTCCAAGCTGCGCTTAGGGCAAAAGAAATGCAAAAGACTTCACAGAATAAGGCTGACTCGATGGGTGAAGGATTGAATGTAAAGCAGAAATTCTTGAAGGGAAGATTCAAGAAACCAAGTTTCCATGGCAAGAAACCATGGCAGTTGAAAGGAAAAGAAGGAGAAGAAAGAGAATCAAGAAGATGCCATTTCTGCAAGAAAACGGGGCACTTGAAGAAAGATTGCTTTGCCTTCAAACAAAGGCAAACACAGAAGGGACAGAAGCAAGATTCAGGAGAATTTTCTGAATAGTGCGACTTGGCTGAAGCTCTGAATGTGATGGGATCGCGTACAGGAGATGAGTGGGTGCTTGATTCGGGATGCTCTTTCCACATGTGTCCACATGAAGATTGGTTCACCGAAATAAAATACGATGACCTAGGCTCAGTGTTGCTAGGAAATGACTACATATGTTCCATAAAGGGAATTGGAAGTATCAAACTAAAGCTTCATGATGGATCGATGAGAACATTGACTGAAGTTCGATACATTCCAAAGTTAAAAAGGAATTTAATATCCTTAGGGGTCTTGAGTCGAAGGGTATGAATGGAGATCGGTAAAGGGAGATACATATCTCGAGAGATTGAAGGTCATCATGAAGGACTAAGAGAGAATAACATACTATCTCATCGCGAAGGCATCCTTTGGAGAGGTTGGTGCGGTGGTAAGGATGATCGACTCTATGGCATAAAGGCTAGGACACATTGGAGAAAAGGCATTGAACCACCTGAGAAACCGACAGCTACTGAGCAACTCTTCTCCCTTTAAACTAGAATCCTGTGAACATTGCATTCTTGGAAAGAGCAAGAAAGCGACCATATGATAAAGGAAAGCACACTTCATGACACACCTTGAATATGTTTATCTTGATCTTTGGGGTCCTTCAAGAAGCGAAACTATAGGAAAAGGAAAATACTTTATGTCCATTATGGATGACTTCTCAAGAAAACTATGGATTTGCATTTTGAAGGACAAGACTGAGGCCTTCAACAGATTTAAGGAGTCGTGCGTGGCTGCTGAAAATGAGAGTGATGCGAAGTTGAAATGTTTGAGAACCGACAACGGGCTAGAATTTGTCTCTGAAGATTTCCAGAATTGGTGCAGATCGAAGGGGATAAGAAGGCATAGAACCATGCCCGGGAATCCTCAGCAAAATGGTGTCATCGAACGTATGAACAGAACTATATTGGAGAAAGTAAGATGTATGCTATTTGAGTGCGGATGCGCAAAAGGTTACGGGAGAAGCGCTATCTGACATATTTGATAAATAAAACTCCTTCTTCTACAATTGAGTTTAAAACTCCCGATGAACTGTGGAGTGGGAAGACTCCAAGCTATGCTCACTTGAAAACCTTTGGATGTAGAGCCTTTGCTCACATCAAACAGGATAAGTTAGAACCGAGAGCTTTGAAGTGCATTATGCTTGGTTATCCAGTTGGCGTAAAGGGATATAAGTTGTGGTGTACAGAGCCAAACATGGGAAAGATCGTGGTGAGTAGAGATGTCATTTTTAAAGAAGATCTTATGCCTTACCTTACCAAAGATGGATGCTCGACGCCTAAAGGTCCTGAAATAAAAGGGAGAGAACAGATCCAACTGGAGCAAGACAATGTGACTGATGCGAGCAGCGATGTTCATACGAATGATCAACTGATACAGACCGAAGAAGAACCTCGAGATGAACTGAGAAACTACAAATTAGCTCGAGACAGACAAAGAAGAGTGATATCACCTCCACAAAGGTATGGACATGCAGACATGATACACTATGCATTCAGTGTGGCGAGAAGATTTGGAAGCATAAGAACGAGAAACTATCTTTGAAGCGATGAGAAGTCGAGAAAGAAAATTGGATGCTAGCTATGCAGAGGAGATAGATTCTTTGCATAAGAATAGTGCGTGGATACTCGTTGATAAACCCACTAAAAGGAAACTTATCGGTGTAAATGGCTTTATAAGAAAAAGGTGGAGGTGTTTGATGGAAAGAGCACATTAGATACAAAGCTAGACTTGTAGCAAGAGGTTTCACTCAACGAGAAGGTATCGATTTCAATGAAGTTTTCTCTCGGTGGTAAAACATAGTTCTATCGAGGATTATGTTAGCCGTGGTAGCCATGAATAATCTGGAATTACAACGGATGGACGTCAAGCTTGACTTTCTTACATGGTGAGTTGGAGGAGAAATTCACATGATTCGTAGGAAGGTTTCATTACGCGAGTCGAGAGACAAAGTGTGCTTCTGAAAAAATCTTTATCGGTTTAAGACAAAGTTCAAACGGTGGTATAAGAGATTTGATGAGCATATGTCAGCGATTGGTTGTAAAATCTAAATCGACAGTGCGTTTACTTGAAGAAAAAGGAGAGGACACCTAGCTTATCTCTTGTTGTCGTTGATGATATGTTAATAGCAAGTGGAAGCAAAAGCGAAATTCAGAACATAAAGGAAGATTTAAGAAGGAGTTTCGAGATGAAAGACCTTGGGGATGCGAAGAGGATTTTAGGAATGGATATAATAAGGGATAGATCGAATGGAATGTTGTGGCTGTGTCAAAAGAATTATGTACAAAAGGTATTAAAGAAATTCGATATGCATATGGCTAAATCTGTCTCAGTTCCATTGGCTACTCATTTCAGATTATCCGATGATCACAAGCCGAAGGATGATAATGAAAGAAGAGAGATGGCAAAGGTTCCTTATTCGAATGTGGTGGGTAGCATTATGTACATGATGATATGCACAAGACCTGATATATCTCATGCCATAAGCGTTGTGAGTAGGTATATGACTGATCCTGGCAGATATCATTGGGAGGCATTAAGATGGATTCTGAGATATCTGAGAGGAAATTCTGATAAGGGAATCTTATTTCAGAAATCAGAATGTGGTGATCAGTTGCCTTTGATCGGCTACACAGATTCAGACTATGCAGCAAATTTGGATAATCGAAGATCACAATCTGGATATGTTTTCAATTTGTTTGGCTCGGCAATCGGTTGAAGTCGACTCTCCAATCCGTAGTAGCTTTGTCAACTACGGAAGCAGAATATATGGCTATTACGGAGGCTGTGAAGGAGGCCATTTGGTTAAAGGGAATGGTAGCTGACTTCGGTATACATCAAGAATCAGTTGTAGTGAATTGCGATAGTCAAAGTGCATTGCATTTAACTAAGCATCAAGTTTTTCATGAGAGATCCAAGCACATTGATGTGAGACTACATTTTGTTCGTGACATTGTAGATAAAGGAATTATAAAGATGGAGAAGGTATCAACTGAAGAGAATGCAGTTGATATGTTAACAAAAGCGCTGCCAACTTCAAAGTTTTTCTACTGTCTTGAGTTGGTAAAACTGTTGTCTCTTAAGTGAGATGGTGACTGATTTTGATAAAGTTTGTATGGGTGAAGAAGAAGATATGATGCTATGATTCATGGATTATTTGTTGAGGTGGAGCTTGTTATATGCAACAAGTTATCCATGCATGCAATATTAAGAGGATGGACGTGGAAGCTTCTTTTAGTTAGCTGATCGTGGCCGTTGATAATGAACGGTGGTTAATGATCGCTCTAGTAGTTATATCTGTTGGTTTGTTACAACGAAACCAACTTCCATCTTTGATCTGAATAGAGAGCTCGGAGATAGAGTTCGAGAGAGAGATTTGGGAGATTAGAAAGGGGAGATAATTCTCATTTTCTTGTCCAATCTTGTAAGAGTGTGTAAACAACATACTGTATTCACATATTCGTTTTCTTTTCACGTGGATGTAGATCTTACGATCGAACCACGTGTCGTTACATCATTGTCATTTCTTGTTCATACAATTGCTCGACGCATTTCTTGAATATTCCTTACGGTGAGAAAGTCAGCTCGTCAAAGATTTGGCGCAACAACATTAATGGAGATAGAAACTAAGGTAATCTCGATCGAAATCATCAAACCATCTTCTCCAACCCCAAAATCTCGCAAAATATCACCTCTCATTTCTTGATAAATTAGCTCGCCCGTTTCCCATAAGTCGTCTACTTCTACTCATCAAACCCGAAATTCCCAACTCCCGTAAATCAAACCACCTCAAAAATACTTATCGGAAACCTCTCGATATTCTACCCCCTCGCCGGCCATCTCGTCGGCAACATTTCGTCGGCGCAGCGGCGTCGGTGCTGCCAGCCGCCGAGCGAAGTGCAACCTCTCACAAGTCATTACCAATCCAGACCCCCAAAACACGTACAAATTCACGATATCTCACAAAATCCTAGGTTTATGCATGGCGGTTCAAGCCACCTACTTCCGATGCGGTGGTGCCGCCGTCGGGATCCAGTTCCTACACAAGATGGGCGACGCGTTATCTCTTTTCATGTTTGCCAACATCTGGTCGGCCGCCGCAAGACCCGACGACCACCGCGGCGGCACGCCGCCGGCAAAGTTCGAAGGCGCCACCTATTTCCCTCCACGGGACATCTCCGGGTACCAGCCCACCTCGGGGATGTTGAAAGAGGAGGTTCCTGCGAGAATATTCACATTCCCGGTGGCGATGATCGCCATACTCGAGAAAAATGCGCGCCACGGCGGCGGCCGTCAAGCGGGTAAGCGTCGGCTTTATATGGACCCGATTCGTGTCGACACGGGCGCGAAAACATGACCGGTAAGGTCATGCGGTGCTCCGGACGGTAAACCTACGGACCGGGCCGACCAGCTCTGTCCGAGCACCATTTCGGGAACATATCACGGGTTCTCGGCGGCAGGGGACGGCGTTGAGCTTCTGCGGAAGATGAGGAAGCCGTCGATGGCGGTTCGTGGCTCGACTTCGAGGATGGTGAGAAGCATATGGAGTTCATGAGAGATGTTGGCTCGGGGCGGTAAAAGCGGTGGTTACCTTCAACTTCTCGAGCTTATGCGGGTTTCCGTTGTACGAAGCGGATTTCGGGTGGGGCCAACCCGTCTGGATCGGGCTGGGCGGGTTCCCATTCATGGCTTGAAGACTTGAAGATCTTAGCTCAGTACACAAAGTGACTTGAAGAATGCTGACTCTGCATGGCTATCATATTCGACGTGGACATTATTACTAGCATGGCATTGCTTACTCACGTTGGAAAGGGTTTTGAGTAGAATGATCTAGACTATGCTTTGTGTTGCTTTGTTATTGGGTCTTGTAGAATATATTCTGTAGCCATGATATATTCATTTCTATTGTCTGCTATGTTGCAGTGTTTTACATTCTATATAAAGCAATGCTACAGTGTACGTAAGTATCAATTAATGAAATCGGTTTACACTTTTATTCTTTTGTTTCTTTCTCTTTCTTGCTTTTCTATCATGGTATCGAGCTAGCTAGCTCCGTCTCTCTCTAGTTTCCGTTTTTTTCTTCTTTCATCATGGAGGAATCATCACTTATATCGATGGACCAAACGGAATCGATGATTTTCCTTCATAATATACCTACACCTTTAAAATTGAAGGAATCAAACTTTACGATGCAGGAGGCGAGATCCTAGCCTTTGTTCGAGGCTATGGGGTGGAAGGGTACCTCACATTTCAGTTCAACCTCCTTCAAGATGGATCCGGGGAGATGATGGAGCAGCTCACGAGATCCATAAACCTGATTTCATCACATGGGAAAGCAAGACCAAATCCTTTTGCATGGATTCAGGCGTCTCTAACAGAAAGTGTTATGACACTTGTTGTTGGTCTAAACACGAGTGCTTCTATATGGAGTGCTCTCGGAACCAATTTTGCAAATCAATCAAGAGCCAAGGTAATGCAGTACAAACCACAACTCCAAACCCTTAAGAAAGAACATTTGAGCATGGTGATTATCTTTCTAAGGTAAAAGCGTGTTGTGACACCTTAATACATTGGATATCACATCTCTGATGAAGATCAGATCCTACATATCTTAAATGGCTTGGGCCATGAATATGATTCGATGGTTGTATTTATTAGTTCTAAAGTTGGGCGTGATGCGCTATGGATGTTCATTCCATATTACTTAGTTTTGAAAATAGATTGGAATCTACCAAACCTTCTCCTCTCAACAGCGATGGATCTCAACCTCTCTCAATTACATCACTCGTGTGAATACCAGCAGAGGATATTCTCAAAACTATAGAGGAGAGAAGGTTTGATGGAAATAGAGGAGGCGGTTATGATGCGGCGTGGATGATACAAGATGCAAGCAAAGGTAGAGGACATAGCTTGGGCAACAAGCCCACTTGTCAAATCTGCTTTTGTTCAAGGTCACTGCGGATAAATCTTTGGTATCGTTTTGATCAAAACTTTGTACCAGCGGCAACAAAATCGTGACCACAACCCGATGGTCGGTTTAGACGGGCTCATATGGCACACTTGCCACATAATCCCCAGTCTACAAATCTCAGTGTTTCCCACTATAATGCATCGGATTATAACAATGAAAATACATGGTATCCCGACTCGGGAGCGACTAATCACGTTTCTCATGATTTGTCTAACAGAATTACTTACGAGTATTAGGGTGGTGTGAAGCTCCATATGAGAAATGGGCAAGGAGTTGATATTGCTCACATTGGTAAATGTATCCTGTCTACTCCTTCATCTTCTCGATCTTTCATTCTTCACAACCTTACTCCATGTACCACACATCACCAAGAATCTACTAAGTGTTTCACAATTTGTCGAAGACAATAAGGTTTTCTTAAATAGGTTACTCTCCTCAAGGGTTCCCTTAAAGGAGGCTATATCAATTCACCTTCACGCTCTCCTTCCGGTGGCAAGACCCTTGCCATTTTACGCTTTCCATCAGCGCGCAAGGAACCTCGATCCGTTGCGGGATCATCCATACTGCTGCTTTCTCTCATCTCAACCTCACTCTCAATCTAGATGGCGGCATAATAGACTAGGACCTTTGTTCTCTTGATGTTGTGCGCAAGGCATTACACTCTTGTAATTTACCTTTTCAAGAAATGAGAACTTCTAGTTTATGTCAACCATGTGTGTTTGCCAAAATGCATAGGCTTCCTTATTCTGCTTCTACTTCATCACACCATTCTCCCCTGGAACTAATCCATAGCGATCTACGGGGTTACGCTCGATCCTGAAGTGCAAATGGTTTTTCTTATTATGTAAGCTTCATTGATCACTCTAGCCGTTATGTGTGGTTCTATCTACTTAAGGCTAAAAGTGAAGTTCACAATGTCTTCTTACAATATAAAGCTCTCGTAGAAACCCAGCTTAACACCAAGATTAAATCTATCCAGACAGACTGGGGTGGTGAATATAGAAATTTGACATCCTTTTTTCTCTAAAATAGGATCCATCATAAAATCTCCTGCCCCTACACCCCTCAGCAAAATGGTCTTGCAGAAAGGAAGCACATACATATTGTGGAAATGGGTTTATCCCTCTTGTTTAAATCTGGCCTTCCAATGAAACATTGGGATGATGCTTTCTCTACTTCTATCTTTCTTATCAATCGTCTTCCCACCAAAGTTATCCAGTTTCTCACACCACTTGAAAAACTGTTCCATTGCAAACCCAATTACACCTACCTTCGCACCTTTGTTTGTATTTGCTATCCATTCACTCGTCCTACAACAAACACAAGCTCGAGCTCGATCGACCTTGAGAATTTTCCTAGGGTATAGCCTTCATCACAAGGGTTACAAAGTCCTCCTTCCTTCAGGAAAAGTTTTGGTCACTAGGGATATACTGTTCGATGAACATATCTTTCCTCATCAAGTCATTACTTCTCCTGCTCCCCCTTCCTCTGACACTCCCACTTCTTCTGCAGGTTATTGGATTTTTCATACTCCAACTTCTACCCCTATCTCCCACTCTCCTGAGCCTATCATCACTCCTCCTCCTCCCAATCCCGTTTCCTTTCCTACTCCTACTTCTACTTCAGGTTCTTCTTCTTCTTCTCCTACTACTCCTCCTCTTTCGGGTAGTTCCTCTTCCCCTCACCATGAACCTTCTTCCCCAGCATCTACTTTTATCAATGCGAGCAATGATGCTTCCTCCCCGTCTCCAGCTCCTACTCACAATGCTCACCCTATGATTACTCGTGGCAAAGATGGGATTTTTAAACCTAAGGTGTTTATTACTCGATGCAGAATCGATCGGTTTGCTTACATTGAACCTAAAGCGTCTGGAAGCTTTGTCCGATCCTTTATGGCGTTACGCCATGGTTCGAGAACTAAAGGCTCTTTATGTTAATCATCATGGACTCTCGTTCCACAAACTTAGAAATCGCCATTGGTTGGAAATGGGTGTTCAAAATAAAGAGACATGCGGATGGTAGTATTGCGGTTCTGAGGCTCGTTTGGTTGCTCAAGGCTATCTGTGAGAACCGGGCTTTGATTTCACGAAACCTTTAGTCGGTCGTCGAGCCTACAACTATTTGGATTGTGCTTTCCTTGCTATTCAACAAAAGCTGGGGTGTTACACCTTGATGTTGATAATGCGTTCCTCGATGGCATTCTTAAGAGACATTTTTATGAAACAACCATCGGCGAAATTACGAGGATCTACCCCTATGGTCTGCAAACTTAATAAAGCCATCTATGGTCTCAAACAGGCATCTCGGTCGTGGTTTCTCACATTTCGTGCTTCTCTTCTCCAGATGGGTTTTCACCAATCCAAAGCGGATCACTCTCTCTTCTTCAAGAAAGGACATCATGCTACCGTATATTTGCTTGTTTATGTTGACGACATTCTTGTCACAGGAACTTCTCCTGATGTTATTAGCTCCATCATTACTCAGTTGGGCCAATCATTCTCGCTCAAGAATCTTGGTCTAGTTCACCACTTTCTTGGCTTGGAGATTTCTCAGACCACGCAGGGTCTTCACCTTCATCAACGAAGGTATGCCTCGGATATTCTTTCAAAGGTTCATATGCAAAATGCTGACCCATGCCCTACGCCCATGGTGTCTTACGCTCGACTTTCTAAATTTCAAGGCTCCCATGCGAATCCCGAGATTACTGGAGTATCGTTGGTGCCTTGATATCTCACCATTACTCGACTGACCTCTCTTTACCGTCAACAAGGTCGATCCGGTTCATGGCGTACCCTCTTGATTCTCTTTGGCGCTGTCAAGCGCATTCTTCGCTATGTCGCAGGTACTCTGGATCATGGTATTCACCTTATTCGCCATAGTCAATCTCATATCATTGGGTTTTCCGACTCCGATTGGGCCTCGGACATCGACGACCATCCTTCCACTTACGGTATGTGTGTATATCTCGGTGGCAATTTAATCTCTTGGGCTTGAAGAAGCAACATGTTATCTCGCGTTCTAATGCGGGCGAGTATCGCATGATCTTGCATCTTCTTCTTGAAGTCTCTTAGCTAGTTTCTCTCTTTCAAGAACTTTCTGTCCCAATGTCGCAAACTCCTACTATTTGGGTTGACAACTTGAGTGCTATTTCATTGGTGTCGAATCCCATTCTTCATGCTGTCTGAAGCACATCGAGCTCGATATTCATTTTGTCGGTGACAAGATTCTCGCTAATAAGCTTGGGTTCGACCGTCCTTTCCTCCAACCAAAGAGCTGATATTCTTACCAACCTTTGAGTGTGCAATTCTTCTCTCGCCTCAAGAACAAGCTTCAAGTCGTCGCTCTTGGCTTGCTCGAATTGAGGGGGCATCTTAGCTTAGTACACAAAGTGACTTGAAGAATGCTGACTCTGCATGGCTATCATATTCGACGTGGACATTATTACTAGCATGGCATTGCTTACTCACATTGGAAAGGGTTTTGAGTAGAATGATCTAGACTATGCTTTGTGTTGCTTTGTTATTGGGTCTTGTAGAATATATTCTGTAGCCATGATATATTCGTTTCTGTTGTCTGCTATGTTGCAGTGTTTTACATTCTATATAAAGCAATGCTACAGTGTACGTAAGTATCAATTAATGAAATCAGTTTACACCTTTTACTCTTTTGTTTCTTTCTCTTTTTCTTGCTTTTCCATCACCATTCAAGAATTTGGCTAGTTTTACGGATACAAAGAGTGGTGGTGGAATAGAGGTACTGATTCATTTGAGGAAGGAAGATATGGAGAAATTTGAATCTCATTTGGAGCTGCAAATGTTGTATAGTAATCTATAAATGAAAAATCCCGTGTTATTTCTATATGCAGCAAAAATGTATTTTTCATTTGTGTATTCATCTAATATTTAATTGTGCAATTGTCCAACTCTTTCATTTTTTATTTATGGAAAATTATTAGGTAATCTGATTGTGACATGAAAACAAACCATTTGTTGACTTTCTCTCAATTATCTTCTCTAAAGTATTATACAATATTCTCTCAATTTATAAAAAACTTGTATTGTTTTTGTTAGTACGGGTTTTAATAAATCGCAGTGAGTGAAAAAATGGTTCATTGTAAATATAAAAAGATGTCCAAAAGAAGAAAATACAAGCTTTTGGTAGACGGATAAAAATAGAATTAAAAGCAAATTTTTAGTGAACGTAGAAAATAATAAAATTCATTAAACATTTTTCCTTTTAACATGTTAATTTGTTAAGAGGTTCTCATGTAGACCATCCGCATGTGCAGATCGAGCTCCACGAGCTTGACTCGTCCTGCCTCATTCGATATATTGCCACCTTAGTATATTAGTTATATTATGTAAATACGACTTTGTTTGAAAAAAAATTAGAGTTTTCATAAAAGTAAATAAAACTTTTGTTAAAAGCAATTGAAATTATGCACAAAGTAGGAGTTACATTACATAAATGAGATTTTGCTTTAAAGCAAATCAGATTTTTTTTTCTTGAAAGCAAATGGCATTATGATATATATCAAGTGATACAATGAATATTAATTTAAACAAATCTCAGGATTTATTTATAATTGAGACATTTATGTACAACAAGTGACAATATATATAAGTATAGAAGGCAAAATGGGCCCGACCCAATGGGCGATTAAAGTGTACCCGGTGCTTGCGTTTGATTGGGCTTAAAAATAAGAGGCTCGAAAAAAACCAAGCAAAAGCTATCAAAAAGACTACGGGTCAAGGGCTTCGGGCTAAAAAGCTCGAGTTTTTTGGGCAAAAAAGCCCGTCGATAAATATATTTTTATTCCTACTAATTTTTTGTTCTCTATATTTATTTGTTTTCTTTTTATCTTTCTATTTTTTAAAATTACTTATTATTTTATTTGGATTATTTACTACTTTAGATTATGATTTTGGTGCTTTAATCTATTATTTATTGTATTAGCATATAATTTTAAACTTTTAATTTTGTTATTGCTGATGTTAAATTACTAGTTTCTATACTTAAATTGTTATTTTACATAGTTATTTATTTTTTTACAATTAAATGTGTAAATTTATAGGTTAAAAAAATGGAAAATTGAGCAAGCTTAGCCTGCCCGCCTGATGCGAAATATGAATTTACCCGTGCTCCCAATGATCTATCATGGATGTTTAATTCATCATACATTGGTGATATTCTTAGCATGCTCCTATACATTTAATTGTAACATCCTCAGTAAATTTAGCACGACTAATCAATAGCAGACTGTAGCTTTGATCTTATGGATCGTGTCTGGGATATACGATATCAAATACTGAGTAAGAGTAATCTATGGAGAACACCAAAATTTTCGCCCCCTATGTTGTGTGTATGATTTTATAAAATCACTATGAGGAGATGAGATGATCTGATTTTCTCCTACATTGTATTTATAATACTCTCCCTAGAATCATATTGTGATAGGACTCTGGTATATCTAATAAATACAATAGTTATCTTCTTCTCTGAAGATAATTCGTTTCTAGAATAATTATCTCTTAATATCTAATAATATCAGATATCTAGACTAGGAGATGTATTAAATAAATAATACATTGATCAGAACATAATCTTAATGGGATTCCTAGGGGTGGTCGAAAAATTATGGTGGGTCAGCCCATGGATCAAATACAAGAAATAAAGATGAAGTCTCAAATGAATTAATTATCTTGTGTAAACATAAATTAATTCATAAATATTTATTCATTCCACTAGAGAACAAATGTTGACTTACCCCTTTATTATCGAAATTGAGTCGGACTTGTATTTAAACTTAGGAATCCTCGTATTTAAGATATCGCACGTCCATTAATTATTTATAGCACTCTGACTGCTTAAAATAATTAATCTCTTTAATTCTTTAAGTAGTACAACTCAACCTCATTATTGTACTTGAGCTAACTCGACTTGCATGGTTTAGTACTGATAAAACTTTTGAGCTCTTAAAGAGGCGTCATCATCTAGCAGAATCACGGTGACTCGATATTGGTAACGACATGACATCTGAAACTTTTGTCACCATCAAGATGCATATAATATTGAGTTATCTCATGTAACCCTCACCTATAACAAATCAAAGTGATGGTCAGTAACTCATACTCACCTGAAACCTTATCAAAGTTTAGATCAACGTAAAGTCATCAAGATCTAGATTTTTCACGATGGTCAGATGGAAGAACTCATCTCACTTTGATCCATCAATAAGTCAAGACGTACCAGCATAAACAAACAACCAAGTCAAGTCACTTCTTGTCTAAACTGCAGCCTTTACAAACAACTCGTCCTCAAGTTATCTCGGCTGTGATCCTTTTTATATCTCAACTAACTTAACCAATCATACAGATTTCTGTGATCTTCTATACACTATATTATCTAAATTTTGTATGAGATCATGGGACAACATATGCAATCAAGTAAACAATTCAGATAGGAGATCGAAATAGTAGTAACATGAAATATTGTATACAAGCTCAACCAATATGCTCTCAGTATACAAATCAAACACCGTCTGGGATTGGGTTGGGCTTCATATTTGATAGCCTGATTTTTTTGGGCCCAACCCAATCCAAAAAAGTGTAAAAGCCCAATGGACCGACCCACTACTTTTTTCCTCTAAATATAAGTATATTCACCAATTTGACTTGGCTTAAAATCAAATAAGACATTTATTTAAAATACAATAAGTTTATTCCTAAATGAGACTTTTGTTAAGAGCAAATAATACTTTTTGTAAAAGCAAAGTAGACTCTTTAACTTTTATTGTTAGTTGGACTGGACGAATTACAGTGTGATCAGGTCGGGTTTGGGCACGGGTCAGACCCACCAAGGGTCATCTACCTAACTAAGTTTTTGTGTTTTGATAAATGTAACATTAACGAGGCTCCACTAATTTGGTCATCGTTTTGGGAGAGACTACAGTTGAAATATAAAATAAAATAGCTTAGCTAACATTCCCTTCTTTCCGAAAATTAAGACAACGGCAGAGGTGGATTAGAAGATCTCACGCGAAACGATTGTGTTTCTACCAAGATCTATAGCTCTCACTTAAAATAGGAAGTGCGCCGGGGTGAATACATGCATGATGCAATGAAGATTAATAGATTCTAATCTAAGATTATTAAAAAATTTATCCTAATCAAGTTCTAATTAATTAACAATTATATATTGCGGCCGTCCGTATGCACCAAGGGTTTTGCAATAGTTTAATGAGAAAATTGCGGCTTATATTAAAGGAGAATAATCTTTTTATCTACATTTATAAGTTACAAACTAAAACTATTCATATAGCATTGGTATCAAAACTATCCAATTTAAAATGAAATAGCAAGAAAGCCCTTAGATGTGACAAAATTGTTGAAATCAAAGGTTATATATATATATATTTATTATATATGTGGTCGAGTTGCCGGAAGCTATTTTGACCAAGTTTTTGAGTGACGTAACGTTTAATTTTATGAAATTAAATGGCATAGGATCGATCTACGTTTGAGTAGATGATCCTAGTATATTCACATTCTCAAATCCGATTTCGGTGAGTGAGAAATAATGGATCAAAGTTGGTCACTTAAACATGAAGTTATGTGCTTAAGGGGATAAGCATGGATTAATTAATCCTTATCCCACATTGATTAATGTACATACATTAATTGTCTATATAAGTGGTTCATTGAACACTTAGTATAATTGTGTGCACAAGTGATGGGATGAAAAAAAAGCCCACCTGCAGCGCCGGGCCGGGCCTGGTCGAGGCCGGCCGGTCCGAGTCCGGGTCGGGTCGGGAGTTCGGGTTCGGGTTCGGCCAGGCCGATTCGGTTCCGTGGATCGTGGTTTTGGGCTTGTTCGTGGGCTTGTTTCGTGGGCTGGTTTCGTGGCTCGTTGCGCGTATTTTGGATCGATGTTTGATCGAGGCAAAGATGGGTTGGTGCAAGCCCAACTCGTGTGGCCCCAATCCGTTGGGCTGCTGTGCGCTTGAAGAGGCGTCCGGATCGTCGAATGAACACAGACGCCGCGCGTTGTCCAGATTCATCGTAGCTTGTCGATAACGTTCGACATGATGACTCTACGGAAGCGTGGGGCGTTGTCTCGAAACCGCCGCGTAACCCCTGCACTCAATGGGGGACATAACCCGTAACACCCGACATCAATGCGGTGTTGACTCAAGATCTTTCCCCGTGAGGGGGCGCGCTATAAATAGGACATGTCTCCACGGCATTAGTGACCTCTTTGCTAAAGCATTCGGCATTCTCTCAGCACTTCTTGCATACATAGCTCGTGTCGAGCTCGCCCTCGCCTCCGTCCGATTCGCGGAGCTCGTTGGTCTGTGATCTGCCACCCACGAGGCATTGCCGTTTACCTTTGGAGCGATCGCGTAATCGAGAGCACTACCGGGCGTATCTCGTCTTCGGAAAGAGGCCTCCTCGACTCGGCATTAGCTTACGGTTTTGTTTTATTTTAGTTTCAATCTTGTTTAAAGTTTATTGTTAGTTTTGATCTCCTTCTACATTTACATTTCGAGTTGTAACACGCCCGCAAGCAAGTTGTCTTGTTTGTACATTTTTAACAATCGCAAGACGAGATATTACTTGCCACGAAGGAGTTGAGACATTAAAATTGACTAAAACTTTCGAAACTAAAACCTTTGCTTGGAGATGTCGACTATTCCGACCACCGACTCGCCTCATTGCTTGGGGCTGCTGCCGCTTCTTCTTGCCTCTGCTTCTGTTGTTGTTGCTAATGCGGCACTATGACTTGGTCATGTTTGGTTCGATGCCTTGGGATCAACCATTGGGCCCTGGGTCATTGTTGGTTCCACTTTTAGTGGTTCGACAATTGGTTCCACTTTTAGTGGTTCCATTGGTTCGACGGTCGCACTTTTCGGTGGATCGACCGTTGGATCCATGGGATCGATCTCGGCGCTATTCATACATAAGGATGATGCCGCCTTGAAGCCTTAGAAGTTTGGAGGATCCGACTTGAGAGATGGCGACAAAGATCTTGTTCTACCACGACGTTAGGCCGCCAACTTCTTGGTAGAAGATGAGCCCGCCGTTCGGGTGGTAACGGACTTTCACGTCAGAGCGACATATGACAATTGGCGCCTTGACGACTACCTTCGTAAAAATTTATACTTGGTAGTTTAGAAGATAGCTTGTATAGTGTATATGTTGTTGTAACGACATCCAAATGTATGTGGGATCGCTAGAAAAGAAATACCGTAGTGATGATGCGGTACAAAGAAATTCATTGTAGCGAATATTTGGACTACAAGATGGTCGATTCTCGACCAATCATGGACCAAGTGCAAGAGTTCCAACTCATTGTACACGAGGTCAGCCGAAGGGCTGCTTGTTTGAACGGCTTTGTCGTCGCTACGATGATTAAGCTACCGGGGTGGAGAGACTTGAGGTCTACCTTAAGCACAAGCGAAAGGATATGATGCTTGAAGACTTGATCGTCAAGCTAGCGCATCGAGTCGGCGTGAAGAAGCAAGATATAAAGCAAAAGGCTTGCTCGATCGAGGCCAACTGTTGGAGAGGCGGTCCCTCCAACAAGCGTGTTCGATCCCGATGTCCATGACAAAGGCAAAGGAAGGTGGTTGCCCGTAAGTTTGTGGGGGTACATTACGATTGTGGCAAACATGGCCACACAGTAAGGGCTGCCGTCGACTAAGAAGAAGAAGGCTAAGAAAGTTGCCAACATTGTCGAGAAGGACTTGACAAATGGGACAAGGATGACTTGGCTGCTGTGGTGACCGAAGAAGTCGACCACGTCGAGAATCAAGGTGGATGGTTCGCCGACCTTTGGCGATTGCGCGCGTCTGCGCCGAAAGATCGTTTCTCCACCTACAAGGCTGTTGAGGAAGAAGCTCAACACGGGGAACCAAGCTTCGTCCGAGGTTGCGGAGTTGGTGATGTGGTGCTCAAGATGTCATCCGGCATTGAGATCACGTTGAAGGATGTCTTTGCATGTCCCGGACATTCGTAAGAATTTAGTGTCGGGCTCGATTCTAGTTAACAAGGGTTTAGACTAGTTTTGAGTCGGACAAGTTTGTCTTGACTAAGTTTGGGAAGTTCCTTGGTAGGGTTATCTCACGCGTGGGTTTTCAAATTGAATGTAATGGTTGTGCTTGCCGTGTACCCAAGATTGTTATGAATGAAAATGCATCTACTTCCTCTTACTTGATGAGTGCTCGATTTGTGGCATTGTAGATTAGGACATGTTAATCTAAATGCAATAAAAGATTAGTAAATTTAGATTTACTAAAGTTATATGAAGTTAATACACAAGCGAAATGTGAGGTTTGTGTGGAAGCAAAATAGCTAAGTTACCGTTTCATTCGGTGAGCAGACACTAAGCCCTAGAACTTATTCACTGTGATGTGTGTGATTTAAAGTTTGTACAAACTAGAGGTGGTAAAAGTACTTCATCACGTTTATTGATGGTATACAAGATATTGTTATCTTTACCTTCTAAGTAAAGGCGAGGCTATTGAAGCTTTTAAAACTTGAGAACAGCCGAGAATCAACTAAGCTGTGGAATTAAGGCGTTGAGTGATGAGGGGAGAATATGTAGCTCCGTTAGAGGCATTATATAGCGAAAGTGGTATAATACATCAAACGACAACTCCTTATTCACCTCGGTCTAATAAGCGTTCTTTGAGCGTAAAAATCGAACACTTAAGGAGATGATGAATGCTTTGTTGATTAGTTGAGGTTGCCCAGAACATGTGGGGGAAAGGCGTTTTGTGACCAACTACATCTTGAACAAGATTCCACTTAAGAGTAAGGATGTCACTCGCTACGAGTTGTGGAAATGAAGAAAGCCATCGTCACAAATATCTCAAAGTGTGGGGTGTTTGGCAAAGGTTGAGTACCTCTTCTAAACAAGTTACAATTGGACCTAAAGCGATCGATTGTATCTTTATTGGGTATGCTGTGAGCAGCGGCGCCTATCGTTTCGATCCACAAGTCGAGGTACGGATATGTTGTGGGGACGACGATTGAATCGAGGAATGTTATATTCTTTGAAAATGTTTATCCTGTAAATACAAGGATAAAAGTGAAGCGATTCTAGCAATAGAGCGATGGTGAAGCTTCGAGTTCTAAATCTTTGGAGGAAGAACCGATATCGCATAGCGATCGAGTGCGATCGGAGGGTCGGAATCGAGGCGAGGCGGTGAAGTCGAGCGCCAAAGTTTTGGTCGACTATATTGCGTTCATGTTGGACGAAGAACCAACTTCGATCAAAGTAGCCTATGCTCGGCAGACGGAATGCTTTGGCGAGAGGCATTTCGATTCGCAAAACCACACTTGGGTCTTTGGTTGAGTTTTGGGAAGGTTGTAAGCCCTTAGGATGCAAATGTATCCTTAAAAGAAAGTACAAGCAGATGGATCAATTGAAAAGTATAAGGCCGTTTGGTTGTCGAAGGGTTTAAACAAAGAGAGGATATGATTTCTTGATACCTATTCACATGTGATGAGGATTACGTCTATTAGGGTGCTTCTCGCAATTCTTTGCTTTGCACAATCTTGAGATTCATCAAATGGACGTTAAGGCTGCGTTTTGAATGGTGACCTTGAGGATGAGGTATATAGAGCAACCCGAAGGGTTTGTTGTACACAGTCGAGAGGCGATGTATGCAAACTCGTGAAGTCTCTATATGGTTTGAAACAAGCGCCGTTGCAATGGCATGAAATTTGACAATGTAATGTTGGCAAATGGTTTCAAGATCAACGAGTGTGACAAATGTGTCTATGTTAAGAACACTAATAATGGTTATGTTATAGTGTGTGCGTATGTAGATGACATGTTGATCATGGGTAGTAATACTCAGTCATTAATGACACAAAGCGCATGTTAAATAGAAATTTTGACATGAAGGACATGGGTTTAGCGGATGTGATTCTTGGAATCAAGATTCTAAGAAGATCGACGGAATCGTCTTGACACAATCTCACCACGTTGAGAAAGTGCTTAAGAAATTCAATGCGTTTGATAGTTTGCTGCTAAGACCCATTGGAGACTCAATGTTCACTTGAGTAAAACGAGGGGTGAAACTGTTGGGCAAGAAGACTATCTAAGGTCATCGGGTGTTTGATGTATCTTACAAATTGCACCCGCCCGACATAGCTTCGCCGTGAACAAATTGAGTCGTTACACGAGCAATCAAGCAAGGAGCATTGGAAGGCTTTAGTGAGAGTTTTGAGGTACTTGAAGTATACTCAAAATCATAGGCTGCATTTTGAGATATCCCCGGTACTTGAAGAGTCTTGTGATGCCAATGGATATCGACACGAAGATTCACTTTCTACAAGTGGGTGCGTGTTCACGATTGGGAGGTCTTGTTTCTTGGAGATCCACGAAGCAGGCGTGTATAGCCCGATCCACCATGGAATCGTAATTCATAGCTTTGGATAAAGGCGGTGAGGCCAGAGTGGCTCGTAATTTTTGGAAGATATTCCATATTGGTCTAAACACATGCCACGGTGATGATTCAACGTGATAGCCAAGCGGCTATTGGAAGGCGAAAAGTGGTTTGTATAATGGTAAGTCTCGACATATCGTCGGCGACATAATCCGTGAGGCATTTGATCTCAGTGGGGTTATATCGATTTACTATGTCAAGTCGATAGATAATCTGGCGGATCCGTTAACCAAAGGTTGAATCGGGATCAAATGATCAAGTTGCTAGAGGAATGGGATTAAAATCCACATCTTAAGAACAATCATAGTGGTAACTTGACCATGATATTGGAGATCCCAAGAACTTGGTTGATGGGAGAACTAAGCTATAGGAGTTCGTGTGTAAACACTCGAGTTAGTATGTTCCAGAAAGCACACGAGTGTTAGAAAACTTGTCTAGTGGTGAGGTTGAGTCGTTGACTCTTAATGATTCCTAAGATACCTCGAGGAGGTTAAGTATGACAAGATACTCGGTAAAGAATCACCTATGTAAGTGCAGTGGGGCACTTCAAACAAAAACTTATGAATCAAAGTGGATGTCCATGGCCAAAATAGAATCAAGCGTGAGAGCGGATGAGGTTGAGATGTTAAAGTGTTAATACCATTGTCTCGGCACGTTGTGAGGGAATAGTTCGAGCATCGTGTCCACTAATCCGCTGTGTACTCGATGGTACTAACTATGGAAGGTTCGAGGCCATAAACCACTGTCCAAATATTTTAACATTTCTTGAGGATCGGTGTGTGCGCATACATGCATATGGCTATTTCCACTCATGTGGGGAGTTGTTGAAATCAAAGGTTATATATATATATTTATTATATATGTGGTCGAGTTCAAGAAGCTACTTTGACCAAGTTTTTGAGTGATAACGTTTAATTTTATGAAATTAAGCGGCATAGGATCGATCTACGTTTGAGTAGATGATCGTAGTATATTCACATTCTCAAATCCGATTTCGGTGAATGAGAAATAATGGATCAAAGTTGGTCACTTAAACATGAAGTTATGTGCTTAAGGGATAAGCATGGATTAATTAATCCTTATCCCACATTGATTAATGTACATACATTAATTGTCATATAAGTGGTTCATTGAACACTTAGTATAATTGTGTGCACAAGTGATGGGATGAAAAAAGCCCACATCGCCAGCGCCGTCGGGCCGGCCCAGTCCGAGCTGGCGACCCGGCCCGTCCGGGTTGGGTTGGGTTCGGCCCGCCCGGCCCGACCGATTCCGTTCCGTGGATCGTGGTTTTGGGCTTGTTCGTGGGCTTGTTTCGTGGGCACGGTTTCGTGGCTCGTTGCCGCGTATTTTGGATCAATGTTTGATCGAGCCAAAGATGGAGTTGGTCGAAGCCCAACTCGTGTGGCCCAATCCGTTGGGCTGCTGTGCTTGAAGAGCGTCCGGATCGTCGAATGAACACAGGCCGCGCGTTGTCCGATTCATCGTAATTATCGATAACGCCCGACATGATGACTCTGAAAACGTGGGGCGTTGTCTCCGAAACCGCCGCGTAACCCCTCGCACTCAATGGGGGACATAACCCGTAACACCCGACATCAATGCGGTGTTGACTCCAAGATGCTCCCCATGAGGGGCGGCGCTATAAATAGGACATGTCTCCCGGCATTAGTGACCCTCTTGTCTAAAGCATTCCGGCATTCTCTCAAAGCACTTCTTGCATACATAGCTCGTGTCCAGCTCATCCCTCGCCTCCGTCGATTCGCGGAGCTCGTTGGTCTGTGTGCTGCCACCCACGAGGCGCTGCCGTTTACCTTTGAAGGCGATACGCGTAACCGAGAGCACTACCGGGCGTATCTCGTCTTATGGAAAGAGGCCTCCTCGACTCGGCATTAGCTACGGTTTTGTTTCATTTTAGTTTCAATCTTGTTTAAAGTTTATTGTTAGTTTTGATCTCCTTCTTCTACGTTTACATTTCGAGTTGTAACACGCCCGACAAGTTGTCTTGTTTGTACACATTTTCTAACAAAATAATGTTTGGATACAAGTACAACTCCTACATGATTCAGACTAATGCCTAACCGTCGATATAGAAGCTAGTGGAATGAACTAGCCATCGACTGACGGCTAGTAGCAGCAGCAACTAATGGCCCACGATGGCTAGTGGCATCAACGGCGAATGGAATGGTGGTTAGTGGATGTAGACACTGACATCTAAGGACTTGTTTGTCAATTAAATATTCTTTAAAACAATATTATAGACATAGATAAATTTGATATACAAATTATGAATATCGATATTTTTGCACATCAACATTATATTGAACACCGTCTGAGTTCCAGATGATCACGATCATTCGTACTACGGCATGATATCTTCTCTTCTCATTCAATTTTTCATTTTTTATTATATCGGAGTTGTTTATAATTGGTGAGGTAAGTATTCTTAAATTTGAATTCGACCAACAACTTAGAGATAAAATCTATCGTATGAAATCTTGCTTATTGGTTTGCAACTTACAGGATACTCTCATTATAAAAAATCATTTTACTATATATATTTTACACTACCAAAAAGCAAAGTTATTTTCATGCAAATAACTAACAGCTACTCTCGTGAAGTTTATACGTTGATTGTGCCGACAAGTTCATGAATACAAAATATTTTCTCATCAAAGAAAAGTGATAAAGTAAACGGTACACATGTATGTCTGGATCCTCGTCAAATATTTATTTGATCTTTCTTATTGTCAAATATTTATTAGCATAGTTGACTTTTTCCAATATTATCTTCTCCCAAAGTAAACACTATTTAAAATCTCTATAATATCCTTGCTGGTTACTGGGTTAGCACATTAATTTGTTCAACTTAGTTAGATTTAATGAGGCTCGGTCCACTGTATATATGAACTGTTAGAGGTCATCGTTTTGAGGGGGAGAGAGAGAGAGAGAGAGAATTAACAGCAACAATGGAGATAGAAACGAAGGTAATCTCCACAGCAACCATCACACCTTCTTCTCCAACCCCAAAATCTCTGCAGAAACACCACCTTTCATTTCTTGATCAATTAATGCCACCATTATTTGGTTCAATTGTTTACTTTACACATCGAATCCCAAAATTCGCAACTCTGTTAAATCAAAGCAGCTGAAGAAATCCTTATCGGAGATCCTCTCAACATACTATCCCTCGCCGGACGCCTCGTCGGCAACCTCTACGTAGACTGCAACGACGCCGGCGCACCCTTCTTCGAAGCCGAAGCAGAAGCAGACTGCGATCTCTCGCAAGTTATTACCAATCCAAACCCTACAAATCTGAACAAGTTCCTACCTTACAAGATTACTGAGCCCCAAGATCTTTGCATGGCTGTTCAAGCCACCTATTTCCGCTGCGGCAGCCTCGCCATCGGCCTCCAAGTCTCTCACAAGGTCGGCGACGGATTATCTATCGTGTTGTTCGCCAACACCTAGTCCGGCGTCGCCCGAAACGGCGATGGCGGTGGAGCGCCGCTCCCGAAATTCGACGGGGTCGCCTATTTCCCGCCGAGGGTTATTTCCGGGTTTAAGCCCACTGCAGGAATGGTAAAGGAAGAGGTCGCCAGCGCAATCTTCAGATTCCCCGCCCCGAAGATCGCCGCTCTCCAGGAAAGGTACTCCCGCGGCGGGTTTCGTCCGAATCGGGTGGAGGCGCTGTCGGCTTTTATATGGACCCTTTTTGTATCCGCCACAGGCATGAGATCCGACCCGGATATGATCTGCACCGTGCTGAGTGCAGTAAACTTACGGACACGGGCCGACCCGCCTATGTCCGAATACCATTTTGGCAACTTAGTTCTAAATGGTAACTTAGTTCTGACTTTGCATGCGAAGCCGGCAGCAGGTGACGGCAGTGTTGAGCTTGTAGGGAAAATGAGGGAAGCCGTGAAAGCCGTCGATGGTGGGTATGTGGCTGGGCTGAAGAAGGGTGAGAATTTCATGAAAGAGATGATGGCTCGAGCCGATATAAACGAGCAGTGTTGCTTCAGCTTCTCGAGCATATGCGGGTTACCTTTGTATGAAGCGGATTTCGGGTGGGGCAGACCCGTTTGGGTCGGATTGGGCGAAGTCCCTACAAGAATTTGGCATTTCTTACGGATACAAAGAATGGGGATGGAATAGAGGCGTTGATTCATTTGTCGAAACAAAATATGCAGAAATTTGAGGCTCATTTGGAGCTGCAAATGTTGAAGAGTAATTTGTAATCAAAATTCATATGCTATATCTATGCATATTGTGTCAATGGTAAGCTTAAATCTTTAATTACATGTACACAATTGAAACTTAGATATTTATATTTATATATTCGTCTTTTTATCTAAACTGTCTCGTATTATTAAAAATGTGATCACAAATATTATATACACCTCTGCTTTGAAAGAAAATACAAAAGACAAGAAAATGCAGTAGCCATGTTTCAAGCTTGCTTTCATTTCATTTTCGGCGCACAGTAAACAATACAAGGATATCACTATATATATAGTGATTTATACAAGCTAAGAGAGCTGAAACCCTAACAGCTATTCATTACATTTAATGCAACAGTAGTACATTGTTATGTTGTTTCTTCTAGCTCGACATTAACAGGAGAAACAAACAAAGAGCAAAACAGAAAGATAAAGCATATGACAAAAAGGAGTACTCGACGTCTGCATGGCTTGATCTTCAAGCACTACAAGCCACGAGCGCATTACAGCTAACACACTTAGGCCGACTAGGCTCATGAGTAGGACAACTACGATTAAGCTCGATCACATCTTCTTCTTTAGCTTCATCGTGAGCTGAAGCATTTGGAGCAGAACGAGCTTCACCCACTAAAGTGTGTAAGTTAACATTTCCCCTCAATTCGAGCGAGGCTAGCGAAATGACACCCAACTTATTCCTTAGCCTCGAGAAGAATTGGCAGCTCAAAGGTTTGGTAAAGATTTCTGCAAATTGTGCCTCAGTAGGAACATGCCTTAGATCAATAACCTTCTCTCTGGCTTTATCTCTAACAAAGTGAATGTCAAGCTCTACATGTTTAGTTCTAGCATGAAGAACAGGATTGGAAGCCAAAGCAATTGTGCTAAGATCATCAACCCATACCGTGGTCGACTTTGAACATTGCACACCAAGTTCAGTGAGCAACGACTTGATCCAAGTAACTTCAGATACAACTTGAGCCAACCTTCTATATTCTGCTTCAGTGCTTGATCTTGAAACCACATGCTGTTTTTTAGAGCACCATGATATGAGATTGTTACCAAGATAAACACAATATCCAGTTACTTATATTCTATCATCAAGGTCTGCTGCCCAATCTGAGTCTGGAAAATCCTGTAGAGCAAGAGTAGACTTTTGAATGTGAAGACCATAATCAATCGATCCAGCAAGATAACGAAGAATTCTTTTAACTGCTTTCCAATGATTATCAAGAAAGCAAGACATAAATTGACTAACCCTATTGACACTAAAACTGATCTCTGGCCTAGTGATGGTAGCATGTTGCAATGCACCCACTGCACTCCTATAGAGTTTTCCATCTACAGTAGGATTTCCATAAGCTTAGAAAGTTAAAATTCATATGTAGCCTATTCATTTCTTTATTTTTCGCCCAACACATAAGGGTCCAAACCAATTTAATTCCATCTTTTTCTTTTCCTTTTTTCGGCCCAATCACACAAGAATTAAGGTCCATACCTAACAAAATATAATTAAAACCCTAGCCTACCCCTCCACTCACTCTCTCGCTTCCCTCTTCACAACACATAACACCCTCTCTCTCCCGTCTCCCACTCACCACATATAGACACCCCTCTCTTCCTCTCAGCAGCTTTGCTGCCGCCGTTCTTCCTCTCCGGAGATGTGTCCGCGTTGTACCTCCGCCTTGCCATTTCCATCTACTTCCCTCGCCATCTCTACTCCCCTCTCTTTTCTTGCCCTCACTATGCTTGCGTACAGAATTAGGCGCTTCTCTCTTCGTCCTCTGCCGTCACCGTCCACTACAAAAAAAAATGTCAAGTAGTTACATATTTTTAGTGACATCAAGAGAAGTGTTACAAAATTTATGACATCTTTAGATGTGGCAAAATTTAATTACACCAATACATGCATCAATATATTTTTGTTACACATAAAAATGTATGTAAATTTTGTTACACTTAAAAATATAGTAAAATTTGTTACATCTATCTAGAGCAGACAAAATTGGCCCGGTCCGATGGGCCGGCCCGGGGTACCCGGAATTAGGATCGGGTTGGGCTCGTGAAAATAGTGACCTGAAAAAAATCGGGCCTAAAAAGCTAGCCTACATAGCCCATCGGGCTGACCGGGCTTTGGGGCTAAAAAGCCCGGGGTTAACGGGCCTAAAAGCCCGCCCACATATTTAAAGTTTTAATATTTTACATTTGATATTTGATGATATTTGAAACTTTAAGTTTATCTTACTTACGTTGAAATTGATGTTAGACTTGTTAGTAGACTTAATTTATTTTATTTACTTTGAAATTGATGCTATTAGGCGTAATTTATCTTATTTACTTTGAAAGCGATGTTAGTAGATTTAATTTATTTATTGTTATCATATTTTTGAAATTAAAATAATATTTTATTAAATTAAATATTGACGGGTTTGGCCGGTGGGCCGATAGGGTTGGGTTGGCTACTATATTTTCACTGATAGTATTCGAGGGCTAGTCCACCCGTAAAAACAACAAGTTCGATGGCGGGCCACCCGACCCGTCCCTTTTGCCAGCTCTACATCTATCCATAAAATTAAACCTTACTACATTTAAACATGTCACAATAATTTTTTTGTTACATATATAGGAATATAACTAAATTTTACTATAACTAAAGAGTTTCAAATTTTACTATAATATATATATATATATATATATATATATATATATTCAATTAGTTGTCCGATTTTGGTGTTCCAAATTGAGACCATTTTTTAGACTTCACATTTTCAAAATAACAGAGATAATTTATTCCAATATAATAAACAATTAATTTGTTAAATATAACCGACATCAAGGCCAAACAAAAATATTGAAAGGTAAAGAAAAAAAGAGAAAAATTTCAAATATGAGAAACTAGGAATTATAAAAAATAGTTACACTTTCACATCACAAAAAATAGTCACATGTTCATATGTAACAAAAATAGCTACACTTATAAATTTCACTAAATTTTGTGACATACTTTTTTTTGTGACATGCATAATAGTTACCCATTTACAAGATAGTGACATCCATAGGTGTTACAATTCTTCAAAAATCATGTCAGTATTGGAACATTTTGTTGTAGTTGTCTCAACTTCGGAGGTACATCGCCATCGCGGCAACCACCCGGACAACATCATCTCTACGTCCGTCTCTCTCATTTTCTCCACTCACACGTCCAAACAGAACCTCTCGTCAACGGACGTCGTCACCCCATCTTCAGTTTGATCGCATCTTCTCGGATAAAGCATTGTCGTGGGTTTACCGTCGTGTCATTCCCCAATGTCGTTTCTTCCCTCACGGCACATAACACACAGAGGCAGTCTCTGGCCCCCCCACTCGTGGTCTCCCAATGTCGTTCCACTTCGGCGAAGCTTCACAGTCTCACATCGATGAAGCGCTGCCGCCCTAGATCTAGTCATGCCATCGCCGTATGGGTTTCGGCAGAGCGCCGCTGCCGTGGTGTTTGGTAGTTTCATCGTCCATCTTGAAGAAAATAGCGATAACCCTGCTATCCCACTTGCCGAGCGCAAACTCCCCCGTCCCACTCGAAGAAAGCCGAGCCCTAGGTGGCTCGATTCAAGGCGAAAGAGGCCACTAATGACTAATGAGATAACTTATGTATCGTGTTTTTTTTTTTTGGATGGGCATTGTAGAGTTAAAAGATTATATTGTTGTTAGCAAGACAAACATGAGTGTATATTACTTAGAAATGCTATCTACAGAGTGATTGGTATACTGTAATTGTCATCCTGATACTAAAGTTCTATAGCCCCTGTTGAGTATTCTAAATATACATTTATGTTGTTTATGAAAATTTTGTGTAGCTAGAATAAGAATGGGGACGGACTTTAGTAAGGTGGTGGTTGTTCAAATATTTTGTTTGTTAAATTCATGTGATGGCAAAGTTGGAGCAGACAATGTGTCGATTACAAGCTGTTTAGCATTGAAGGCTAACGAAAGAGTATTGAACATGAAGGAAGTAAATCCATACCTTGCACTTAGGAAGACTAATTCCCTCTCTTTTGCATGGCAGATTACAAGTTCAATGAGAATGGGATATTTGAATTGGTTTTCTAGCCATGATAGTACAAAACTAGGTAGGAGTGTTTGATAGGAATTTAGAAAGTGTGATTTGACATTTATCGCGATATAATTTATTTGATTCGGAAACATTTTTATATTAAATGTCGATTTTTGTTAATGTGCTTAATTCGATTTTGATTATCGATCGTCGAACACACAGTGATTCAATTATTTGATATAATAAAACACGATTTCATTGAAATAGTTAAAAGTTTTAATCGACTACAAAAGTCCTTAATGACTTAATAAATCGATATCATATATTTTAGAGGTGCAAGGTATTACATAAATTAACACTAAAATTATATAGTTTTGACAATGGAACTTTATTTGTAGGACACTGAATCTCAGCTGCAAACTTATTTGTGTGCAATTAATTAACAGCTATTCTCAGGAAGTTTATATAAATGTACAATGATTGTGCCAACAAGTTCAAGAATACAATTTTTTTTGTGTTAATATATGTAAGTAGCCAAAAAAAATAGGAATAAGAGTTTTATAGCCTAGTCCATAAAAACATGAGTTTTATAGCTATTTTAGCTTAAAAAGACCAAAATATCCCTGGAAAAATTTAAAAAAAAAATAGATATAATCTCTCTCTCTCTCTCTCTCTCTCTCGGACTCACTCTCTCTCTCTCGCACTCACTATCTCTCTCACGGACTCACTCACCGTGAACAAAAAGCGAACTCACATTCTCTCTCACGACTCACTCTCTCTCTCTCTCACGACTCACTCGACTCACTCTCACTCTCTCACTGTAAAAACAGAAACCCACAACCCACGGTGCTCCTCCACACCCGGAAAACCCACGACCCCCGACTCACCGACACACCTCACGACTTACGCAAAACAACAACATGAGTGATACGGATACGGATATGGATCCACCAGACTCCCGGATGCGGCCGAGCAAGCGGCGGTCGAAGGAGAGAGCTCCTCCACGGCGGAAGAAGCTTCACGCCGAGCCATCGCCACAAGACATAAGCACGCCATCGACCTTCCGCTCGGTCGACGAACTTCCGCACCGATTTAGGAGCACCACAGCCTCCGTGAGTAATCGTGCATTTAAATTGGTTTGTAATATGTACGATAGTTATCATGTGTGACACGATAATTTTCATGTATGACACGATAGTGATGAAATTTCGATAGTTTGTGTGTTTAGAAACTTATAAATTAAAATCAGTTGCTATGTTATTGAAATTCATTAAAATTAGATTGGTTAAATCAAGACACGGTTCTACCGGCATCGAAGATCTGTGCGGTAGCACCGTGTCACCACCAACCGTGCACGGTTATTCAGCACACGGCGCCAACGTGTAAAGATCTCAAGACACAGTTAGCACCGCACGGTTGGTCGGGACACGGTGCTAACCGTGCACCTGCTAACCGTATCGATCTTCAAGACACGGTTAGCACTGTCTGATTTGAATCGTGTATTACCGTTAGAACTTCGCTTAGGGTATACCGATTAATCTTGTGGATTTACCTCGTTATAGGTGGTTACTGCCGCATATGCAAGGCTATGCGGATGCATCAACCAATACATCCGAATTGATGTATTAGCGAGGTGAGGACATGTCTACAGCAGCGGATGTATCGACGTATTTAGACGAGAGCTGCTGGGCATCTTCTTCATCTCGGGAGAGAAAAGCGCTAATAATGCGCCGCACAACTGATGGCCCGACGGGTTGTGGATCCTAGTTTTGGAGTTCGAGATTTGGTTTCACGTTTTGGAACCGATATACGATTTGGGATGGTTGAGTTTGTCCCGGTCTCCGGATTGCGCTTTGGACCGTCTTCATTTGATCCGAACTTGAGGCACGAGATTCCCTGCACAAAGATGTTCCATAGGTTGTTTCGGGCCGGAGGACTACTATTTCGAGCTCATGCCGATTCATCAAACAATGGTGGGTGATGATGCATGCACTACTTGGCGGCTTTCATATTAGTAGCTTACCTCATCATCCTTTGTCATGATAGGAAGCCATCGAGCCATGGGTTTGGGCGTTGGCTGAGGATTTGGATATGTGGCAGAGTTTTCCTTGGGGCTCCTATTCATTCCAGGTCCTCTATCACGGGATTGATGTGCTCAAGAGGCACCCGAGCGAGGTGGCAGCTTCGAGGAAGACGTACCATTTCTATGGTCCTGTTTGGGCCTTACAGATTTGGTCGTATGAGGTCATCCCCGACTTAGGACGTATGTGTGGGTGCCGAGACAGCGAGATACGGATTCCGAGATGCTTGATGTGGACTACATGGAAGTCCCCGACCCAGTATACTGGATTTTTTGACGAGCAGGTAATTTTAATCTCATGTTTAGTATTTGCTATATATTTATTAAATACATTATAATCAATAATGTGTATGTTTTTTTTGTAGCGTTTATGTCATCGCAGGTCGGAGCCGCCGAGACCGAGTTGTCGAGGCATACTACTTGAGCTATACGAGGCGATCGATGGCTATTCGGTTTGTGCTGGGCGGCATGCGAGCGCGACATGACGAGCTGCTACCGAGCCATAGCGGTGCACATGCGTGAGAGAGTGCCCCAGCCAGGTGGCGCAGAGCATGTCCCGATCATGCGGCGAGTGGCGGCGGTGGGAAGTCAAGTGCCGAGATACATCTCGGGTTTTGAGCCCATCAACCGGCGCGTCTCGATCGCAATCGAGCGTCGTAGACATGAGGCGCGAGCCAAACCACGTGTGCTGCGAACACGCCAGAGTGTTCGACCAGACGAGGCCTCCATTCCGCTTGTGGATCGAGACCGTCCGTCGTGCCATTGTGGACGAGGATTCGGAGAGGGCCTCAGAGTTCGAGTGGCTCGACGTGTGTTCGGCGGTGACGGATTTCTTGAGCGCAGATCTTCGAGACATAGATCTCGCACTCTATATCATGCGTGGGAGCCTCGTCGTCTATTCGAGCATGTCGGTCGAGGCGCTCGCCTCCCAAAGATGATGAGGGTGCCCGCATTAGCCACCGACGATCCGCTACACAAGATGTCGATCCGCAGGAGGTGCCCACATTAGCCACCGACGATCTGCTTCACGGTAGGTCGATCCAGAGGAGGTGCCCCACATTAGCCACCGACGATCTGCTTCACGGCAGGTCGATCCAGATGAGGGGCCCAGCACTAGCCACCGATGATCGGGTCATCGAGAGTCTAGTCACGCCAGCCAGCGGAGATCGGCAGCTCGAGAGCCAGTCGTGCCTGAGGGTGATGGATCGTCTGATGGTGGGGATGCTGCATCGGAGACCCCACATGCAGCTCCCGTAGAGTATAGTACCCCTGGGGCGCGACCAAGGGCCTTCGAGATCTTTAGGCAGGCAGGCCCAGATGTTTTTGTCGTGGCTAATTTGAATCAGCATGTTATGACTCAAGCACTGTTCGATCATATCACCGACCCGATTCCTGAGTTCACGGGCGAGGTACTTTATTACAACATTTATTCAAATTTTGTTTATATATTTATAATTCAATTAATGGTGTTCTTTTTTTATGTGTGTTAGATTATGGAGTTGTACACTTTGTATATACATTGGAAAATAATCAACCCACATCGTCCTGGCAATGTATTATTGCCCACGATCAATGAGGCTCGATGCGTTGTAGCACCGATTCGATTTTATGTAAGTTTGAAATGTCCTTAAATTATTCCAACATAGATAGCTTTAGCTTTATATGGGTATAAATTATTCCCGACTAAATTTATTCATTTATGCAAAGAACGTTTGTGCGTGAGTTCGCCGACTTCATCCAGTGATCCTATGGGCATTAATGTGGCATCAAAGACCACATATCCACGATGGCAAGTACCCGATGACTTGATAGCGATGGTACAAGGGAGAGATACTGCAGAGCATACCAGACCGTGGTTGTGCGCTGATATGGTAAATTTATTACCTCATTTCTATTATTTTTCTATCCAATTGAATGTAAACTTTAAAATTATCAATGTTGCGTATACTAGCCATACAGCAACATCGGGGCAATCATCGGGTCACAGTCAGACATTCTCTTGCTGCGTGGACTCTTGAGGTGTACGACTCACGTCAGACAACCCCGACTCTCGGCGATAAGGCGTTACGGATGTTGCCCATTATTCGACTTTTCCTCGACCGATGAGGGTAGGCTGGATTTTGGAACAACAATCCATTGAGGACGCCACATAATGAGCATCTGACATTGGCGGAGGTGCCCGATGATGAGCAGTACAGGCAGACTGACTCAGTGAGTTGCGGTGTCTTTGCATGCCTCTATATATATCGCCTCATCACGGTATGCCTCGGAGGTTACATAACGATCGGCGTTACATACGACTCGGCGTGCAGGCGATAGCTCGTAGGATATGGCTATTGTCTCGTTTTGATTAGTTTCCTCGACTTTTTTGTATTTATAACGGATATTGTAGAATTTTTATCAGTGTTAGTGATATTTTTATTTGTGTTTATTGGAGGCTGTGACCTCTATGTATATGTTGTGGAGGCTGTGACCTCTTTTGAAATTATTGCTTGTTGTTGGCTATTTGCTGAGTGCAGGTTGGCTTATCCATATTTTAGAGGTTATGCTGCCTGTTTTTTGTTGATTGTTGTTGGCTATTTGTTGAGTGCAGGTTGGCTTATCCATATTTTAGAGGTTATGCTGCCCGTTTTTTGTTGCTTGTTGTTGGCTATTTGCTGAGTGCAGGTTGGCTTATCCATATTTTAGAGGTTATGTTGCCCGTTTTTTGTTGGATTGTTGTTGGCTTGTTGGATTGTGTTGGATTGTTGGATTATGTTGGTTTTTGTTGGATTAGGGGGATTCAATTGGATTCACGAGTGTACACGCCCGTGCACGCCCGTGTACCCTCGTGAATCCAATTGAATCCCCCTAATCCAACATAATCCAATATAATTCAACAAAATCCAACATAATTCAACAAAATCCAACAACAATCCAACATAATCCAATATAATTCAATAAAAAACCAACATAATTCAAAAAAATCCAACAACAATCCAACTGAATCCCCCTAATTCAACAAAAACCAACATAATTCAACAAAAACCAACATAATTCAACAAAATCCAAAAACAATCCAACATAATCCAACATAATTAAAAAAAATCCAACAACAATCCAACTGAATCCCCCTAATTCAACAAAAACCAACATAATTCAAAAAAATCCAACAACAATCCAACTGAATCCCCCTAATTCAACAAAAACCAACATAATTCAACAAAATCCAACAACAATCCAACTGAATCCCCCTAATTCAACAAAAACCAACATAATTCAACAAAAACCAACATAATTCAACAAAATCCAAAAACAACGAATATCATTTCATATAACAAATATCCTTACTCACGAGGCCGTTGAGGACACAAATTCCTTGTATGCTCTTCACTTCGATAAATACTACATTTTTCCTACGCCGTGTCCTTTCCACATGTTTAATCACTAATGGCAATAAATGCTGTGCATGAGCGTTTGTTGTGGCCTTGACCCTCGCAACGTGTGCATATTTGACGACGCGATCTTGACGAACCTCAACAACCGATTGCATCCTACTCAATCTAGACGCCTTGACCGACATGTGATGATTGGAGATCGAATAATGTAAGTCGATCTGAGTCCGGTACAATCCATGCACCGGATGTGATATGATGCAATTCGATAAGAATAAGTCGCCGCAAAACAGATCGCCTATAATATCGAGCCACAAAGTCGGTGACTTGTAAACCAAAGACGCCTAAAAAAAGAAATTAATCACAAAATAAATTAACCACATCATATGAGTTGGACTTGACGCTTAGATAAATACCGCACCTAATAGCAAAGACAAGCGTGACAACAAGGGATCTCGCCCAAATCGAACTCATGATATTCACATGTCCCATTCTCGCAAATCAACCACGATGATGTGTTTTCCTTCGACTTTAAACACGTGTGTCGTCGCTGAACGAACAACCAATCGACGCCTTTTCGGTGAGGCATGTAGCTCGACGCCGCTACTTGATCGACTCATCGGACCTTGTTGCTGCACTAGCTTGTCGACGTCAAACCATTTCTCCATAATAGATCGAAAAGTCTCAAGCAACGAGCAAGCGGTAGACGCCGAGCCCACAACAACCGACTATTGAAACTCTCGCGCATTCGAGTTATGAAACTATAGCGTCAGACAGACACTTCAACCTAGACCACCTATGCTCCCCAATGGAGAGTAGATGATGGTGGGTCGCGGTTTTAGAACATCCACAGAGAAAAAATCTCTCAAATCCTCCGATCGATAGGCATACGCGGTGACTTGATAACCGATCGCTTAATTTTCTAACATGAAAAGGTGTAAGTATAGGGTGTAAGTATCGTATCCATGTGGATTGTAATGCTAAAACACGTGAAGCTAACTCAACAAGGATTCATCATTATCCAAGCAACAAATATGGTTTGGTAATATTTTAGGCTTGAAATCAATCCAAAGCAAAGGTAACAAAACGTAAAGTAAAATAAAGCAATAACACTCTGATGTTTAAAAGCAGATAAAGACGACTAACCCAGGGATGCATTAATCCTATCCACAACGTATGTTTATCCTGCTCCTATTAACCAATTTTAATCCGCATAAGATGGAAGATCACATATATAACCGATAATTACATTTATTAAAAGCGGTTGTAGATTACTAGTTTTCCTATTACTATTACGCCTCTAGGTGAAAACAAGCAACCCAAACGGATCACAAAGATTATGCTTCCCTACGAATATCCTATCTCGCCACGACTCGAGGCTCATTCGATCATGCATTCGAGATCGATTGACAATTAACACAATTACGTAATTAACCGACAACTAAATATGCATCAAGATTGATCGTAAATCAACACATATAAATAAGCACAATCGAATCATGAATCAATGCATGGACGGTAAATAGCGATAACAGAATCACAACATATAGGATCGAATCATGCAAACCCAGGATTAGAACGAAAACTAGCCGCACATATTAAACGGAATAAAATACGATTTAACCATAAAACGGAAATTAAATATATAAAACACGTGATGAAGCGTTGATGAACAATCGTTGGGCTTCAATCCCAACCTCAAAAAAACGGAATTGCAAAGATCGTCCGGACGAAACGTTAGGATCAGACAAAACGTAAAACTAATGAAGAACAATCGCGAAACAACTCTAGAATGAAAATATATGGAACTTAAAGCTAAAATCTGGAAAACTTATGAAAACCGAGAAAAAAGGCCTCGGAATCGTAGGTATGACGTTGGGGCGCGAGAGGTGTTGCCATATATATAGCACACCCAAACCCTAATTCTCCTTCACGCCGGACCACGACCACTCGCTGGTCGCTAGGTGCGGTCGCGAGGTAAGTCTCAAGGCCTCTCGCTTCATGTCGCCTCTTGCTTCAAGATGGTACCGCGACCCGGCTAGCGGTCGCTAGAAATTCGAACCGTCGCGAAATCATCCAAGAGCTTTTCTACTGGCTTCATTTCATGGGCACGAGGTCGCGGTCGCTATGTTGCCGGGTTCTCGCTGGTTTCCTAGCGGCCAGCCTAGCGACCGCTAGGCTGGTCGCTAGAAACAGTCAGATTGTATAATTGGCTCAAGGCCGCTCCTTGCTTCGATTTTCAACATATGGACCTACACAACACCAAAAGAACACCCAAGAGCAAGATCTTCTAGAAATAGATAAACATTAAGAAACGATACGTGAACGCACATTAAACGAAAGCTAAACTCATCTTCAAATATCAACTATAAACGTGTAAAATGCGCGCTTATCAAACCCCCAAACTTAAATAATTGTTTGTCCTCAAACAAAACCAAAACAGAAGGACACAACGAAAAGATCAACGAGCGTAGCAAATATGATAACCATTCTAGGCCTCGTAAACATGTCAACGCCAAAAAATTAGTGCACATGACGACGTTAGTAAACTAAACACAAACAACAATTTACGGTAAAACTCATTTAATTCAACCTCACAATGGCATGTGTGTAAAATATAGGATACACTCAACTCATAAAGAAATGTAGGACGGTATAAACTCAACGATCAATGAAATGCAACATCTACCATAGGCTTGCTGCTTTTCTAATATCTCCACCGCGCCATTGTGTTCAAATTAGATCAAAGAGGTCTTTTCATAGGTTGTAATGTAGGCACATTGGTTAAGGTAGGATAAAATATGGCTAAGTGACTCAAGAATATTCCAAGCACCCCATTTATGCTTTTGACACATATGGACTTTGTCCATTTTCCTCTTCTTTCCCAACGTGCTAAATCAACGCTTAATGTCACGTATGTACCTATACTTTGATTAAAGACCCTTTATGCTCAACACTCATAGTGAACTTAACATTTTTCTTTTCTTTTCTTTTCTAGAGCTTATAGAGTTTATCTTTCACAACAAAGGTACCATTCTTCACCACAGTATGTATTTTTCTACAAGAAACTTTTCTCATCATAACTACATCAAAATTTCAACCCCTTTTGGTTCCCATATCCATCCTCACCTCCTATCATCCGGTTAATCGAAGAAAAGTCTAATAAAGGCTCAAAGAAGGCGACAAATGGTATATATCATCGGGTTAGTGTTTGGGTGAATAAGTGGTTAACAACGATGGCCTTTATCCTTTCCAAATTCGAAACACATATTGCGGCCTCGACACGTAAACATGGCAAGTTCTAGAAGATAATCACATGCACGATATCACACATTAATGTAAACTCAGATCAAGATATGTACAAGTGAAGCTCAAGTCTCACAGATAAGCAAATGGTGAAAAACAACAAGCTAAGCCATCTCACGTCATTCATGCGTATTTTCTAACATATCATGCGCACTATCATTAAATTTCACCAAAATTTCTCTCGTCATTGGCCACATGGATTAACATACTTCACTTAACTCGTTGATCGTGATACCGAAAACTAAAAACAAAACAAAAAACACGACAAAAGATCCCAAAGCATAACAACTAAACCATAAAGCATAGAAATATAAACAGATTCTCAACCAACCAAACTCGTTTACTCCCCCAAACTTATTGTGAACATGTGGAAGCAATAAGGTTTGCGTAAAAGAGTAGTTGGGAGAAAACTTACCTTGAATGTCACTACTCGGTGGCGGATAGAATCCACGCCATCGATTCCATTGTCGCATCATCTCCATCATCTTACGTTGTTGCTCGAGATGCTGCTGTTGTTGGGTGTAGATGGCTTGTGCCGCTCCATAATCGAGGTCGTTCCCGTCAATATGGTTGAGACGACCATCTATTCGATCTAATCGATCATAAATCCCGGTCGCCGAACGGCAGCTGGTGCAATATGCCGCTGTCTCGTGAGCCACTTCGGCTCGGCTTGCCTCGCCGTTGCTCGCCCTCAACCTCGCCTTGCGCGCTCACGCTGCGTCCATGCATAGTGTGCCGAGGAGCTCAAATTCCGGCTGGCATCCGCAGAAAGTATCGGCTTATACCGTGAGCTCGGGATTGGGTAGGCGAAGACCGATTGGACGCTTTGATCATATAATGACCACAAGTAACGCGGGATACCTCTTGAGAACGCCCGGACGATAGGCACGGCTTGTCCAGAAGATTTCGTGAGAGATCGGACTCTCTCGAATCGTAATACCAAAAAATCAAGAATGGGGTAACAAATCCCTATGCATATCCTCGAATTACCCAAACCGTGGATCGCATGTGGAAGTCTTGAGCTAAGAACATGCCGGCATGCATCTTCCGTTGAACATAGCTCCAATCAAGATGCTCATATCTTATGAGAGGACAGTCTCGGCGTCGAACGACCATGTAAGGTGAACGTGAGGAGCCGGTGGAAGTAACGGACCGTGGATTCCAGATCGAGCTAGCCTTCGATCTCGAGGCATCATAGTATGGAGTGTGCTCGAGTCCGAGTCCATGATCTTTGGCCATACGCCTGACCGTGTACGACGCCCCTATGTAGTTTCCTCCGGATTCCATTGATGATTCCATTAAGCTCGCCCACGAGAGTTGACGGGTTCATTGTCAAGTCGAACATGATGTAATCCGCATGCCGTTTGTCTTGTGGACATGGAGAGTCGACAAGAATTGAGTGTCGATCCGTATGTAAGATAATTGGCCGTGATAATCGAGTACGGCCGACCTCTCGGCCAACCACGCCACATCATTGGTTATGCCCATCTTCGACACGTATTGAGGCACATGAAACGTGAATGCCTATGCCGTAATCTCACCAATCGGTCCCAACGGCTTCTCGACGAGTCACCGGCAGCCCGACTCAAAAATTTTCCGGATCGAATTCATCCGGTGGTGCCGTGCGTGGCTCATCGTGAGGCTCATCATGATGCTCATCGTGGAGATCATCTTGTGTCTCGTCGTGGGAAGTGGAGACAATGCTCTTGCCCTTGCGCCAGGACCGTGAGTACGCTGCATAGTGTACCTAAAAGAATTTCGGGTTAGCCCTGTATGAATGAAACAATCAAAACAACGCCAACCCAAAATGCTCAATATAGATCCCCAAACTTCAACTTAGTCCAATTATTTCCATATTGTCATATGATCTTGCAAGCCAACACAAAATGGGAAAACACACACACCAAAATTTGCAAAATCGACGCTCGGCGAAAACTAGTGACCACACCCCGCTGGTCGCGGGGTGGTCGCCAAGCAAGGTCACGATCATCAACGTCTTGTGCGCGGCAGCGCCTGCATCGCCAGACATCCAATGTCATGAAGCGGTCGCCGAACACGTAGTGACGCTTTTTTTCAAATTTTTAGACATGTTTCTCCACGATTTTGAACCCAAATCAACAATGTAGGTAAATTATACTAACAATATACGTGTATAAACATTAATAAACCTAACATTGGGCAAAAACATGCTTAAACACCAAACAAATCTAACAAAATAAGCCCTAGTTTCTCAAATTTAAATAACCCACATAAATGGCTAAAATTCTTCCAAATCATGCTCAAGAAATGTAAACCCATGACTAATTGAAGCAAAAATATCATACCTTGAGTGGATTTGATGGAGGAATGCAAGAAAATGGGAGAGAGGTGTATTGGGTGCTTGAGAGGAAGGGTTGCTATTTTTTCGTAAAACCGTGTGTGTGTATAGGTTTTAAAATGGGAGAAAAAGGGTTTAAAAGCGGGTTGACGCGGCACGGGTCGACGCTGGTCCGTGATTTTCTCGCGGTCGAGCTCGCGATCGCGAAGCTTGGCATGAAGCTCGTCGCCGGCCGAATCACGTTCGCCCAAATTCGCGACCGCACTCGAGACCTCGCGGTCGCGAGCTCTGTCACCTGCGGCGTTTTTTTTTTTTTTAAAGAAAGTTATTAAACTTTGAGATCTAACAAAACAACGAGACACGACACAAACAAGGAAAACAGAAAAAAAACGAAAACAAAAACAAAAGCACAGAAACTGCTGGTTACCTCCCAACCGTGCTAGAATTATCGCCGCTAGCTCGACGGTACACTCTTATCACGGTTCGCTGAGCTTGGTCACCTTGACTTCTCGGTCGGGTGTGACTTGAAGTAGATTTGAGGACCGCCGCTCACTTTAAAAATGTTGCCCCCGAGTCTAGGAGTTCAGAATCCCATTTGCAAGTGCACGGTAAACGGTATACGGCCCCACCATCTCGACTTGAGCTTTCCCGGAATGACTGAGTCGAGCATTGTAAAGTAAAGAGTTCATTACCCGACTAAAATCCTTTGGCACGAATGTGGAGGTCGTGGAATTTCGAGCTCTTTCCTTGTATATCCGAGAATTCTCGAAAGCTTCATTCCTCCACTCGTCAAGCTCCAACAGCTGGTCACTTCTCATCATACCGCCTCCTTGAAATCCATGTTGATTCTCCCGTCGCCCAATATGCTTTGTGCTCCAATTCAACCGGTAAATGGCAGGATTTACCAAATACCATTTGATATGGAGATAGCCGATGGAGCTTTGTATGCAATCCCGGAGGCCCAAAGAGCATCATCCAACCGCTTGGCCCAATCCTTTTGTCGAACAACTGATTTCTAAAATCGCTGATCTCTCGGTTGCAGCTCACTTGCCCGCTTGCTTGTGGATGGTGGTGAGGTGACTCGATGCTTCACACCATATTTGGCTGAACGTTGCCTAGCCACTTATTATTAAACGCGAACCCCATCACCGATCAAAGCCCCTGACTCCAAATCGAGTCGTAATGTTCTTGTGAAGGAACTTGATCACTACCTTGAGTCGCTCGTGATATCGGAATCGCCTCTACCCAACGGGAAACGACCACCAGAAGAAGAATATACGTGTAACCACAAGACATGGGAACGGACCCATGAAGTCGATCCCCATACGCCAAATAGTTCCACCTCCATGATGGTTTTCTCGTGGCATCTCGCCTTTCTTAGTGACATTCCCCACTTTCGACAACGATCACAACTCTTGATAAAAGATTGGCAATCTTGAAGATCGAAGGCCAAAAGAATCCATCAGTGGCAAATCTTTGTCACTGTCTCGCCACGCAAATGGCCTCCAACAACGAACTATGGCACTCGTGGATTGTGTTCTCCCATTCTCCTTGGGGAACGCAGCGACGATCAAACCATCGACACATCGGCGGTAGAGATGAGGATCGTCCCAATAATAGAACTTAACATCGTGGAGAAACTTTTTCAAATGACCTTTGCACGATGGAGGTAGAACTCCAATCACCAAGTAATTTACAAAATCAGCATACCATGGTGTGTGATCGATGACGCCAAGATGTGCTCGCTCGAAAGTTCTCCTTGATGCCAATCTTCTTATCCTCTCCTTCGATCGCTTCTCCATCGCGACAAGTGGTCGGCAACCACATTTTCGCAGCCCTTTCTATCTTTAATTTCCATGTCGAACTCTTGAAGAAGGATCCATCTCACCAGCCTGGCTTTGAATCTTTCGCGAACAAATGACGAATGGCGGCATGGTCACAGGTACGATGGTGTGGGTGCCCACCAAATAAAGTCTAAACTTATCGAAAGCATAGACCACGCTAGTAATTCCTTCTCCGTGGTGGTGTAGTTCATTTCAGCAGAGTCGAGAGTCTTACTTGCATAATAAATGACTCGGAAAAGCTTGTCTCGCTTCGCCTAATACAAAGACCGATCGCCCAATCGCCGCATCACACATCACCGAATGGTCGACTCCAATCAGCGAGACCAAACCTGAGTCGAGATCGGCCAACTTCAATTTCTCGAACGCCCAAACACTCATTTGTGAACACGAACTTCATATCTTTCTCGAGCAATCCACACAATGGCTTCGTGATCGCCGAGAAACTTGATGAACCGCCTATAAAACCCGCATGACCGAGAAAACTCCTCACTGATTTGACATTTGTAGGCGGAGGTAGTTTCTCGATAGCTACTATCTTTGCTCGATCCACTTCCAAACCCTTGGCCGAGACTTTGTGACCAAGCACGATACCTTCCTTCACCATGAAATGGCACTTCTCCCAATTGAGAACAAGATTCGTCTCCTCACATCTTTGCAAAGACTTGTGACAAATTATGGAGACAATGGTCGAATGAAGAACCAAACACGGAAAAGTCGTCCATAAAGACTTCCATAATATTCTCGATCAACCCATGAAAGATGGACATCATGCACCTTTCGAACGTGGTCGAGCATTGCACAATCTAAACGGCATTCGCTTATAGGCGAAAACTCCATACGACACCTAAACGCCGCCTTGTGCCGATCTTCGGGCGATGGCAACTGATTGTACCTCAATATCCATCGAGAAAACAAGAGAACTCATACCCTACTAGTCCGTCCAACATCCGATCAATAAAGGCGGGGAAAATGGTCTTTCCTCGTGGGTCGTGTTCGTAGCAAGATAGTCGATGCAAACCGCCATCCTCGTTACGAGTCTTGTTGCCACAAGCTCGTTTGTCTCGCTCTCGATCACCGTGATACCCCTTTCGATACCACTTGAGTAGGGCTAACCCACTGCCGTCGGATATGGCATAGATCATGCTGCGCCTAAGAGCTTCAAGACTCTCTTTTCGACGACCTCTTGCATTGCCGGATTCAATCGGCGCTGAGGTTGCACCTTCGCTTGTATTCATTCTCCAACAGATCCGGCATGCAAATCGAGGGTGACCCCTTGATATCGTAAATCGTCCACCCAATCGCAGACTTGTACCGCTTCAAAGACAACCATCGTTTCGTGTCTCCTCATCCACAAAGTCAAGATATTATCACCGGCACGCCTCTCGCCGCCTAAGAATGCATACCAAGGTGGTCCGCAACTCTTTCAACTCAATCTTGGGTGTAGTCTCTTCCTTCTTCACCATGGCGTCCTCTCCTCCAATCGGCTTCCTCACATCCAAATAAGGCATCGACCTGGGAGGGCCTCGACTTCATCGATGGACTCAAGATATTCTAAAATCTCGTCACACGCCTCATCAAGGTCTCGGGTGAGAAAATCGAGTTCGCATACAAACTCCACCGGATCAACCGATTGAAAGTGAGTGCGATACCGCTTCTATAACTCGACAATCTTCCATGGTCTTTCGCCGCCGCTTCATAGCATCATATATAGAGATTTTCATCTCCTCGTCGCTGACTCAAGGTGAGATCTCCATCTTGCACGTCTATCGCTGCTCGCCGGTAGCTAGGAGTGGTCGCCGAGAATAAGAGGTGTATTCCATCCTCGGCATATCGAGAACAACCAAATCACCGGTGGGAAGATGAAATCAACTTTCACGAGCACGTCTTCCACTATCCCTTTCGGATAAGTCACCGATGTGTCTCGCCATCCAAGAGCTATGGTGGTCGGCTTGATCTCCCCAATCTCCAATCTGTTAAAAATGGACAACGGCATCGATTGATGCCGCCTCAAATCACACGTAACCTCGAGAATGTCCGTCCTCCGATGACACATGCTATGGTGAAGTCGCCGATCTTTCGCTGAGCGGCAACTTTTTGCGAAGACAAGATCGCACTCTCGAGACAGATTTATCGCCTCGAATTTCCCAAACTTTTTATTGGCAACGGCATCCTTTAAAAACTTCACGTAACCCGGCATATCTCGAAGTGCATCAAGTAAAGGAATATTGATGTGCACCTTTAAAACATCTCCATGAACTCGTTAACTTCTCATCGATTGGCAGCTAAACGGCTTGAAACGGAATTGAGGCACGACGTCGAAAATTTCTTCACACTTCTTCGCGATCAGCCTCACGACCGCTGCGCGGTCGCTAGCACATGTACACCATCTTCCTTCGTCTTCGGCGCTGGTGCTTTCTCGGGCGCTAGGTGCGGCCTCAAGCTTCGTGACGATTTCTCACGGTCGACAGAATTACTCATGACCGCTAGGTCGCTCGCCAGTCCTCTGACCGACATGTCATGGTGCGTTTTGACTTGTTGCGCCACCGAGCCGCCGCGAACTCCATCAGAAGTCCGCCACGAGCTCGGTCGCGAGATTCTCTCTTGCCCGCTTTCACCGCTCGTCTCCTCGTGACTTTGATAGCTCGCCCACCTCAATTGAATGGCATTACGGTGATTTTTAGGGTTTACCTCCCAGACACTCGGAAATTGGCCCGACTTGTGCCGCCCATTCTGCAGCGGCTATCGACTTATTCGATTCTCCATCATCTTCATGTGCTTTCCCATAGCCGCTACCGTGGACTCCAAATGATTGATCTTCCGCGGTGTTGCTTATAAACGAATTCGATTCGTTGCCAATTGTTGGTTGCTTACAACCAACCATCGTGATCATGTCCTCTAGACTCGGCTTCTTCGTCTCTTCGAATCACTCCGCTCGAATCGAGAAACCTGGTGGAGGTGTTGAAAATTATTGGGTTCGTATGAGAAATTTGGGTGATTTGTTGTTAGGATTGTACGGATTCCCCTGTGACGGTTGTTCCTCCGATTTATGTAATTCACGCCCTCACCGATCATCTCGACTCGCAGATTTATCCGAGCCACGCCTTTTCCTTTCCTTTTTTCTCAAATCGCTTCTCAACAAGGTGAATTGCTCCATAATATTATCATACTTGAATCACCTTCAACGGTAGCGCTTTTCACCACCGGTGTCTCTCCATCGCCATCGATAACCGCTGGCCGCCATCTCTTCTATGATGCGGTGGCCTCGCCTACACGCTCATTCAATAGGCAGCCCCCGCCGATCGCCAACAATACTCCTCGTGAGGTGTCACCATTCAAAAGCGTAACTCCGCTCCTCGAGAATCCATGCAGGCACCTTCTCAATAGGCCCCGAATCTTCCCACTCGAATAAAGATTCATCTCCTAACCGGGAGAAGTGGAAATCTCGGCTATGATCTTCTCGTGCCTTAGCCGTGGGAAGTACTTTGAGAGGAATTTCTCACTGTAATTGCCCAACTGCTGATGCCTGCACGATCTAAGGTCTTGAACCAGTCCTTTGCTTGATTTCGCAGAGAAAATCCGAACATACACATCCGGATTGTGTCTTGTGGCACCCCATTCTGCTTGATGGTGTCACAAATGTCGAGATAGGTCTCGAGACGGGCGTTCGATCCTCTCGTGACTCCTCCTCCGAACTGCTCCCCTCGAACCATGCCGATTAGGGCGGCTTCACCAAAATTGTTAGCGTTTACTGGGCCCCATCCACCTCCTTGAAATTGCTCGGTAGGAGGTCCATACATATAATTCAACGGTCTTGCCGCCCGAGCAGTGGACAACGAGCCCCATAGTCGCCAATTGGCCGATTGTAAAATCGGCTAACAAAGGCAGCTACTACTTGGGAGGAACGCCTGCTATTTCGATTTGCCATTGCTTCCTTTCTTCTTGCCCGCCTCCTTCTTCTTTGTGAATTTTCGATTTTGGATCAAAGTGTAGTTCAGAGGTCCTTGGGACCTTGTGAACATAAACTACCCGGAGAAAAGAAGGAAATCGATTGGCAAGGAATAAAATTAATAAAAGAAAAGTACAACTTGAATTAATAATTCAAAATTGTCAAGTTATTCCTATATGATCTTAACAACCCCAACGCGCGCCAAAATTTGATCGCTTAATTTTCTAACACGTAAAAGGTGTAAGTATAGGTAGTTAAGTATCGTATCCACAGGGATTGTAATGCGAAAACACAGAAGCTAACTCAACAAGGATTCATCATTATCCAAGCAACAAATATGGTTTGGTAAGATTTTAGGGCTTCGGAAATCAATCCAAAGCAAAGGTAACAAAACAGAAAGTAAAATAAAGCAATAAACACTCGGATGTTTAAAAACAGATAAAGACGACTAACCCTAGGGATGCATTAATCCTATCCACAACGTATGTTTATCCTGTTCCTATTAACCAATTTTAATCCAGACAAGATGGAAGATCACATATATAACCGACAATTTCATTATTTATTAAAAGCGTCAGAGATTACTAGTTTTCCTATTCATCATACGCCTCTAGGTGAAAACAAGCAACCCAAACGGATCACAAAGATTATGCTTCCTACGAATATCCTATCTCGCCTACGACTCAAGGCTCATTCGTATCATGCATTCGAGATCGATCGACAATTAACACAATTACGTAATTAACCGACAACTAAATATGCATCAAGATTGATCGTAAATCAACACATATAAATAAGCACAATCGAATCATGAATCAATGCATGGACGGTAAATAGCGATAACGAGAATCACAACATATAGGATCGAATCATGCAAACCCAGGATTAGAACGAAAAACTAGCCGCATATATTAAACGGAATAAAATACGATTTAACCATAAAACGGAAATTAAATATATAAAACCCGTGATGAAGCGTTGATGAACAATAGTTGGGCTTGAATCCCAACCTCAGCGAAAAACGGAAATGTAAAGATTGTCCGACAAACGCCCGGATCGAGACAAAACGTAAAACTAATGAAGAACAATGCGAAACAACTCTAGAATGAAAATATATGGAACCTAAAGCTAAAAATCTGGAAAACTTATGAAAAACCGAAAAAAGGCTCGAATCGTAGGTATGACGTTGGGAGCGCGGGTGTTGCCATATATATAGCACACCCCAAACCCTAATTTCTCCTTCGCCGCCGGACTCGCGACCACTACCGCGGTCGCTAGTGCGGTCACGAGGTAAGTCTCGCGCTGGCCTCTCGCCGCTGGTCGCCTCTGCTTCAAGATGGTACCTCGCGACCGACTAGCGGTCGCTAGAAATTCGAACCGTCGCGAGAAATCGCCGAAGAGCTTTTTCTACCGGGCTTATTTCTGCGGGCACGAGGTCGCGATCGCTATGTTGCTTTGGGTTCTCGCGGGTTTCCTAGGCTAGCCTAGCGACCGCTAGTCCGGTCGCTAAATGTGTCGATTGTATAATTGGCTCGTGTGTCGCTCCTTGCTTCGATTTTCAACATATGGACCTACACAACACCAAAAGAACACCCAAGAGCAAGATCTTCTAGAAATAGATAAAACATTAAGAAACGATACGAACGCATTATTAAACGAGCTAAACTCATCTTCAAATATCAACTATAAACGTAAAATGCGCGTTTTCAATAATCAGACAAACATGCGACCCAAATCGCGCCATATTCTTTTGCAAATGGTAAAAGCACAACACATGCGCGACGTTCGGATACACGGACTCCACAGCTTTTTCGATGCCCTTATGTTGATCAGACACAACTAAGAAATCATCAGGATGACCAATGCACGAACGCAGCCGAGATAAAACCAAGTCCATGACTCTTCATCCTCAATCGACCTAACCCAATAGCAAGCGGAAGATTCCTTCATTTTCATCCTTCGTAATAACGACAAAACAAATTCCTTTGTTCTTTCCCTTAAGATGAGTCCTGTCACAACGACGACCGGCCGTAGGTAATGCTTGAAAGCATGCAAACTCGCCCAAGAGCAAGAAACAAATATCGAAATTCGCCATCACGAGCCGCCTCAATATCATATAGTGTCCCGGTTCGATTCTCTCAACAGATGCAAATATGATGGAAGCAATTGATAGGACCGCTCGAATCGCCATATGTCATCTCTATAGCGATGTTTCTTGCTCGGAGAGCAAAGTCAGTAATCCATCTCAATGCCAAATTGTCGATGCATCTCTCCAATCATCTCTTTCGCTTCCGCACCACACTTTCATCAACCAATTTCGTGCAAAATACTTGCCAACAATCTTAGCGAGCACCGTCATGGAGCAAAGTGCGATTCAAATCCAAGTGACAAGTATGACTGTTGTTCAACTTAATTACTCTCCATATCGTTGCCCTCTGGACGGCTCGTAGCTTAAAAGGACAACCATTGCCATGCTTGCAAACATACCCCAAACGTGTTTTACTCGACCGATCGACCACGCACTCTACATGATTCTCCAAGTGGTACAATCCACCGCTATCGCCAAGTCATCTTCGCCTTAAATATCGATCAACGATAATTGGTCGGTATGGGCTCCACAAGGTTCGACCCAATCTAATGGCAATGCACTGTCACAATCAAGTAGTGGAATAACCCAGTTGTGTAACTCATGCGCTGTATCATCCTCTCTGGTTCGTGAAGTTGTAGCATGAGCCTTACCATCATGTCGTTGTTCGGAAGTGAAGTTCGCCGTCCGATAACCTTATCAAGATGTCCCGTTGTGAATCCAAGCACCAAATTCAAGAGCCAATGAATCAAATATATCTCTCGCCGGTTCGTGTCTTCCTCTTCATCCGAATACACCAGCTCGCCTTCCTCCTCATTCAAGACAACGGCTCATCTTCGTATAGTGAACCAAGACATCTTGCATTAGACTCGGGCAAGATCAGATCGCTAGAACCATATAATATCGGTGTCTCGTGTGTACCGTGGTCAGATCGCTTGCCCTTTTCAATCACATACACAATCGATCATCCTTTGTTCCACAATCAATCAACAAATCGTTGTCGTTTTAACGATACTTTTATTCTTCTTCCATCACTAGCGCCGTCGTATAGAAAAGCATATAATCGATCCACCATTGTTGCCTACTTGCTCATGAATCTCTCTTAGCAAATTAGCACGTGAAACTGTTCTCACACCATGTATACGAGAACCTCGTCACCGCCTATATACTCGCTCCGTCCCAACTACCACCATGACGATAATAAGACGTTGCAAGACATCCGTTGCACAATAAGATATAAAAGATAACATCATATACATAGGATGCACGAGATACATAAGATGCACGGATGCACGGCACGCGATGCAGACGGATCACGCACGGTCGTCGTGCACGTGCCGTACGCCTTATAAACCCGTGTATCGATGAGTTCCGTGCACGGTTTATGCGCTCATAAGTATACGTAATAGTCGGTATCGTATACCTGCCCATGCACGGTTTAAATTTTACTTATTAAATGATCCTAAATATTAAATTAATCACTTTATTAACATAAAATCAACACAAATAACATATGTGACGATAATACTTCTACCGTACAACGTGTACTCAAGAACGCATTTTGTTTTTCTTCAAAACATGAAATTTATCAATCCAAAGAATATTAAAGTATTAAAAAAAACATATTTAGGTCAGAATCATCAACTGTACAACCGTGTACTCAAGAACACGTAAAAAATTCTATAGGATGTTAATTTACCTTAATCCACTAGCAATGCTCGATTTCCAATCGCTTGATTGAAAAACGCGCAGTAATTAATTATTTTCGCCACACCTCTCTTTGAAATTGTAATGTTACAAATGAATTGTTTGTGATTCAATTCAATATCTACTGCGCTTTTCAAATTAATGTTTACCAACCTCTTTACAATTAATGTTTACCAACTTTAATTTAATTCTATTCAATTTGTCGCGTAACTTATTTTCTAGAGAGAGAGAAGAGCATTCAATTCATTCTTATTCTTTTGGCGGAAATATATATATATATATATATATATATAAGAGCATTCATTCATTCTTATTCTTTTGGCGGGATATATATAGAGAGACTAGAGAGAGAGAGAGAGAGAGAGAGAGAGGATAATTATTATTTTAAATGGTGGGTCCAGGGATATTTATGTCTTTTTAAGCCAAAATGGCTATAAAACTCATGTTTTTATGAGGGTGGATATAAAACTTATCCCACTATTTCTTTTGGTTATATATAAAGTTCCCCCATTTTTTTTTGTAGATAAAATAAGTGATAAATTTGTTAGAATGTGAGAGCTATATATTTTAGACTACAAAAGTCCTTAATGACTTAATAAATCGATATCATATATTTTAGAGGATATTACATAAATTAACACTAAAATTATATAGTTTTGACAATGGAACTTTATTTGTAGGACACTGAATCTCAGCTGCAAACTTATTTATATGCAATTAATTAACAGCTATTCTCAGGAAGTTTATATAAATGTACAATGATTGTGCCAACAAGTTCAAGAATACAATTTTTTTTTGTAGATAAAATAAGTGATAAATTTATTAGAATGTGAGAGCTATATATTATGTATGAAATGAACAAAATACAAGGGAAAATATGAAACAAACTTTCAAACTATATAAAATTTGGTGGATTGTATGTTCATCATTTCCTTTGATTCAAGTGGTATTTATAGGCAAAATGAGACTCATCTCAATTAAGGATATCATCCACTACTCTTCACCACTACCACTACAAGAAAACAACCGAATATAGACGGATATTACGGTGGAAAGTAGTCTGTTGCAGAATTATGACGGACTAACAACGAAATGTAGTAATCGTGTTTAACTACGACGTCTACAATGGAACAACGACGGAATGCACCCGGAATTTTTTCGCACCAAATCTAATGACGGATTAATATCGGAATCAGTTGTTGTTAATCAACGACGGACAATATTCGTCCCTACCTTTTTATTTATTTATTTTACAATAAAATTAACAACGGACTCTTTTTTCGTTGTAGATCCATTGTTAGGTTTTATTAATTGTTTTAATAAAATTAACAATTGATGATGTCCGTCGCAGATCCGTGGTTAGTTGTGATATAGATGTTGATTTCTTTTCCATTTGATATGAGCCCTAATTCTTTCTCTCTCTCCATTTCAGTGGATCATAACTGAGGATTAATGAATTCTAAGTGAATATAATGGGTTACGTGGCTGTTTTACTATTTTCCATTCAACAAACTAAAATTTCACATGCCAACAGAGCAAGGTTACTGTTTCAAGTCGTTTTAGTCTTCTCTTGAGATTTTGTCTCAGTTGACTTAAAAAATGAAGTCTTTTTTTAAGCCAAGGCTGAAATCACAATGCTATAACTTCTTTATCCAAGCAAGCTTATGCTCTAAAGGTACAACACCTCAATGCTGAGACGTGTAGCAAACAGCAAAGACCTTAGTGCCCAGGGAATTACATTTTTCATGCATAAGAAAATTCTTGGAAGTTGTTGGATAAATGATTAATGTGTCGTTTAAATGGAACTATTTTTTTGTGGTTATTGTAATTTATTAAGTTGTCATTATGTCGTTTTTGTGGTTATTGTAATTGCCTCTTGGGCGGTTCATGTGCTGAGCTATTTTGGAAACTAGTAAGTATTAGGTAATTTTTAAATGGAACTTTTTTGGTGTGGTGGCCGTCCGAATTAATAGTTAATTAATTACGAGTTAATTAGATTTTAATTAGCAAAGCACATATGCTTCTTACGTCAGAATGCACAGGACTGTGCCTTGATGGTAGGTAAGCGCCATTCATGGCAATCCGATCTATAATATCTAAGATTCCATGGAAATAAATGTTTTTAAAGATGAGAGATAGAAGAATGCCCCTACATTGCTTATTTTAATTATAAAAAAAACAGCCTGGCAGTTGAGCACTGCCTATAATAGAATTTGGCAAGTTTATTTTCTCGCATTAAACTATGTTTGTGCTCAAGTTTTTGCCACATAAACTTGTTCCCCTAAATGAGCCGTAATTGATTAATGATGTGTTCTTACAACCCTTGATTTCAGAGTTGATAGAGTTGTGGGAAATAGGTGTCTTTACCTATGATGTATCGTTAAAACAAAACCTTCAGATGAGCGCTGAATTGCTTTGGACAATTAGTGACTTCCCTGCGTACTCTATGTTGTTTGGATGGAGTACAGCTAGAAGATTAGCTTGTCCACACTGCATGAATCAAATTGATGCTTTCACTTTAGTAAAAAGTGATAAGCAATCATAGTTTGATAAATTGGGAAAGAACCATAACTCGGAAAGAACCATAAGAAAAAAGCCATTCACACGGTGTTGAATATTGGGATAATACTTTGAACACTACTTTATATATTGATCATGCTCATCAATATGTCTCTTTATTTTCCTTTTATCATCGATTTTTTTTATATACTTTAATATATTTACTAAATATATATTTCAATTTACATTTTAATCTCCAAATATTTTTTTCTGGAGAAATTTTGTTATTGGAATAAGGATTTGAAGGATGGCATTGTTTACGAGCTCTGACGCACGAAGGCAGGGGATAGATACATGAATCTTCTTTACAAGATCAAAAAGAAAATGAATGACAAGATACCATCTCCCTTCATTCCCATTCAGGAGTGGGCATCTTGGAAGCAATATTGGAGTCGTGATGATGTACAACAAACAAAGGCGATAAAAGCACGGAATAATAGGATGATTGAGCTCGATGGCGAGGAACATGGATTGTTAAGCATAAAGGTGGATTAAGAAGTGCTTTAGAATATGCAATAGAGATGGTAAGTATCTCATACTTTAATAAATTTTATATTTTTAATTTAATTTCTACTTTAAAAAATTTCATTTATTTGATTGAATGCACAGCCAAAAGCACGTGGTGTCGAAATACCTCAAGTGCAATGGGATTATTCAAGAGGTATCAGTCACCGAAGATGGTGAATATACCAATCCGAAGTCTCATAGTATTGGGGTAAGTTGTAGGGAAATCTAATTTTAACCTCTCCCGAGGATCTATCTTGGATGTTTAATTCACCATACATTGATTATATACCTAGCATGCACCTATATAATTAATTGCAACACGTTGGTGTTTTCTCGTATTTACCTGCGTATTTTCCAGGCAAGGATTGAATCAAGACTCGTGCTTTGATCTTCGGATCAGATCCCATTGCCTAAACTCAATGCCAAGTGAGGACAATCTATGGAGAGTGCTATAGAAATTCGCTTCTTCCTCTTTTCGAAAGTTTTGAAAATCCTAACTTGAGAAGTATGATTCTCGAAAATTTCACTATCGAGGATTAGGGTTTGATTTCTCTCACCTTATATTTATAATGCAACCATAAATCCTATCCGGATAGAATTTACATATCCAATAAATATAATAATATCACTTAAGATAGAGAGGATCAAAACAGAGTCCCAATGGGACTCTAAGAGGAGGTGGACTAAAATTCACTAAGCACTGTGTCTGGACGGGCCAAACCTTAGGATCAAATGTAAGGAATAAAGATGGGCCTCAAATAAATTAATTATCTTATGTTCATTCCGTAACATAAATTAATTCATAAACATTTATTCATGCCACTAGAGAATAAATGTCGACTTACCCCTTTATTTCGAATTTGAGCCGGCTTGCACTTAGACTTCACGAATCCCGTATTTAAGATATCGCATGTCCATTAATTATTTACGCTGCTCGATCGCTTAAAATAATTAATATCTTTAATTCCTTAAGTAATACCACTCAACCTTATTATTGTACTTGAGATAACTCAACTGCGCAGGTTTAGTACAATAAACCTTTGAGCTCCTTAAGGGACGCCATCATCCTAAACGGATACGGTGACTCGACACGTGTAACCAAAGACGACATACAAGATCGCCATCACCCAAGATGCAAGAATCTGGTTAGAACATATAACCCTCACCCATAACAAGTCAAAGTGATGGTCAACAACTCATACTCACCTAATACCTTATCGAGGTTTAGATCAACATAAAGTCACCGAGATCTAGGTTCTTCACGACGGTCGGAGAAAACCCATCTCATTGTGATCCATCAATACATCAGAGACGTACCAACATAGACAAGCAACTAAGTCAAGTCACTTCTTATCCATACCGTAGCTTCTATACCGACAACGGCTCGTCCTCAGTTGTCTCGGTTTGATACTTTTATATCTCATTAAGCTCGACCAATAATACAGACTTCGTGATCTACAACACACTGTATGATCTAACTTATATATGAGATAAAGGGACATACATATGCAATCATGTAAACAATTCAGATAGGAGATTGTAATAGTGGTAACAGGAAACATTGTATACAAGCTCAACCAAAACTGTTTCCAGTATACAAATCCAACAATCTCCCACTTATACTAAAGCAAAACTTTTAGTATACAATGTGTCTCTCTACTAGCTATTACAAACAACACCATCACTTTGCTTCTCCCACTTATACACAAGTTTTCTTTCTAAGTGGGTGCTATCTTGCGCAACCCAAGTCCTCGAATATGCTCTTCGTAGACTTTTTGCGGCAGGCTCTTCGTGAATGCGTCAGCTAGGTTATCTGTAGTACTAATCTTTTCAATCAGCACGTCTTCTCGTCTAATGATTTCTCGTATGACATGGTACTTTCTCTCTATGTGTTTGGTTGCCTTGTGGGTCCGTGGTTCCTTCGAGTTTGCCATCGCACCGAGTTATCACAAGAACTATGATACTCTTTGGCAAACCAGTACCACATCTAGATCCATGAGGTAGTTCTTGAACCATACTGACCTCTTTAGCGACCTCCAAAGCGGCTACATATTCGGCTTCCATGGTAGAGTCCGCAATGCATCGTTGCTTTGCACTCCGCCAGATACGACTCCTCCTCCCAAGGTAAACACATAGCCCGAGGTAGACATTTTCTCATCACGGCCACTGGAAACCGAGTCCGAATAACCCAAAGGCATTAGACTATCCGCATGGTAAACTAGCCTATAATCTTGAGTCCTTTTCGGTACTTGAGTATATGCTTTACCATGATCCAATGAGCTTGTTCATGGTTAGATCGATATCTTGCTACTATGCCTACCGTGATAGCGAGATATCGGGTCTCGACATAGCATTGCATACATGAGACTTCCTACGCGGAAGCGTATGAACTTGTCTCATTTTCTATCTCCTTTGCAATCATAGGTGATCGCTCCTTAGATAAAGGAACACCATGCCTAAAAGGTAGCAATCCTTTGGCGGCGGTGCATACTAAAATGAGTAATTACAGTATCAATGTAAGACGCTGAGATAAGCTCAATATTTTCTCTTGCGATCTCGGTAAACCTTGATCCCAAGAATGTATGTCGCATCTCCTAAGTCTTTCATTTGAAACCGATCGGATAACCAACTCTTTACGCCCGATAACAACTTCACATTGTTTCCAAGTAGAAGGATGTCATCTATGTAAAGTGCAAGAAATATCACGTCACCGCTGACATCTAAACGATACACACAACTTTCGCTAGCATTTGGGTAAATCCATAGGACTTTACCACCTCACAAAGCGTAAGTTCCATGGTCGGGAAGCTTGCTTAAGTCCATAAATGGACTTCTTAAGCTTCCATACTAGATGTTCTTCACCTTTCACCACATAACCTTCGGGTTGCGGATATAGATGTCTCTACCTTCTTCAAGGTAACCGCTAGAAAAGCGGTTTTCACATCCATTTGCCAAACCTCAAGGTTTAAGTGGGTTGTTATGGCGTAAGAATTTCGATGGACTTGAGCATTGCTACTGTGAAAAGGTCTCATCGAAATCGATGCCCTCAATTTGAGTGTACCCTTTCGCCACAAGTTCGGCTTTAAAAGTCGAAACCCTCCATCTCAATCTCTTCCTCTCAGATACCCACTTACTACCTATGGCTTCCTTGCCATCCGGTAGAGTGTCTTTTCAGATACATCCATAGTGTTATGGACTCAATTTCTAAGTCCATAGCGGTGTGCCATGATCTTGCATCAGTGTCTTTTATCGCCTCACTGTATGTCCATGGGTCGATTATTGCCTGCTCGTTTCCTGGGACTAAATCCAAAGATTCACCCACGAACATAAATCGCTCGGGTTGACGAACAACCCTCCTACTACGACGAGGCGCTACTGGCACAATGGCAACGGTGGGTGCAATAACTTGTGGTTCTCTATCTTGCACAACTTGCTGGATAGGTGCCACTTGTACGGTCGGTATCTCCAGTGGAACTCGACCCACTTCAATTTCTTGAATTATTTGGTGTCGATCCCTCCCATTAGACACGGCATCTCGTACCTTTGGCTTAATCGGTGGTGGAATACGATCATCTTCTAGTTCTTGAAGAATGATTTCAACTTTAGATTTATGGTTTTTCATATAATCCTCTTCTAAGAATCGGGCATTAGTGCTAATAATGACCTTCTGATCCTTAGGACTATAGAAATAACCACCTTTCGTTCATCTAGGATAGCCAATAAACAGCATTGCTTCAGATCTAGCCTCCAACTTGTCAACCTTCTTGTTCAAAGACATGTGCCGGATCGCCCCATATCCTTATGTGGTTTAAACCAGCTTGCGCCCAAACCACAACTCGAAGGGTCTTTTCGATCGACTTGGATGGTACTAGATTTAGCAAGTATGCACTGCTTCTAAGGCATGCACTTCGCAATCTAAATAGGCAATGTTGCATAACTCATCATTGATCTAACCATTTCTAAGAGAGTCTCATTTCTTCGCTCTGACACACCATTTTACTGTGGTGTGCCCGGTGTAGTGAGTTGGGAGGTAATCCCACACTGCACCATATAGTCCATGAACTCGTTACTGAGGTATTCGCCACCGCGATCAGACCGCAGTGACTTGATATTTTTACCAAGCTTCGTCTCCACATTCAGACTTGCGGTGAAGCAGGTATATGTATCCGTACCTTGAGTAATCGTTAATGAAAGTGACAAAATACTCATACCCTCCACGAGCTTGTGTGGACATAGGTCCACACAGGTCAGAATGGACTCCAACACTTCTTTGGCTCTACAACCCTTCGCTTTGAAGGGTCTGGTCGACATCTTTCCTTTTATACAGGATTCGCAGACTGAAAACGGAGTAACTGTGAGATCACCCAACGCTCCATTCTTAGCTAGTCTTTGGATCCTATTTAAATTGATGTGACCTAATCTAAGATGCCAGAGAAATGTGGTGTCATCTTGCGAAGAAAACTTTCTCTTCTTAAGGTTTAAAGTAGATGCAACATAATTAAAGGTATATGCTTGGCAGAAATAGTATAAGGCGAATTATATAATGAGCCACCACAGATAACTTCGTTATTTCTTATGATAGAAACATCACTATAAAAAAAACTGAATATACATGAATAAATAGTTTAGATACAAAAATAAGGTTCCACCGAAACTCCGACACATATAAAATGTCTTTTAATACTAAAAGGTTCTATCAAAACATAAAGAAACATCTCCGACTGCAATGGCCTCGACTTTCACCGCGTTGCCCATAGAGATCGTTATCTCGCCATCATGCAGCTCCCTTATCCGCAGAAACCCCTGCAAGGTGTAACAAACATGATCAGTCGCACCAATATCTACTACCCATGAATGAGTAGAACAAGTCGCTAAACATGTTTCCATTACTAAAGCAAATGGCGTAACTTGAGCCTTGAGCATAGGGCATTTAGCCTTCCAATGCCCAGTCTTGCCGCACTTGAAGCACTTGCCCCTCTCCTTTGGCTTTTTCAAGCCTCCGGTGGCAGCCATGTTCCCGCTCCCACTGGTTCCTTTGCCTCTACCACCTTTGGTGTCCCTTTTTCTTCTTCCATTTTTCAACAGAAAATTTGGGCCCTTAGATGTGCTAGCAAGGGCATGTGTTCCTTTAACCATGACTCATTCCGTGGCCACAAGATCATTAAGCAACTGACTAAGTGTACACTCGGTCTTGCTCATAATCGCGTTCACGCGAAAATTCTCAAAAGACTTGGGCAGTGTGTTGAGGATGATATGGACCTTGGCTTCGCCGTCAATACCACCTCCCAACTGATGAAGACTATCCATGAAATGAGTCATGTGGGAGACATGTTCATGGATCGAACTTCCTTCTTCCATCCTACACGCCAAGATTTCTCTCATTGTGTGGAAGCGGATCGTCCGATCCGACCGTCCAAACTTACCGCGAGACTTGACCATATTTCGTCAGGCGTCACCATCGATCGATGTCGTATTGCAAGCCTTTGGACATAGTAGTCATCATATAGCATTTGGCCATATTGTTCGACTTATGCCAAAGTCAGCGACCGACTCGCTCATTAGTCGACGTGTCGATTAAGGGCATCGGGTTTGGGAGTAGTGAGAAGAAACATGTGTTCTTTAGCGATAAGAACATATTCCATGTTTCATTTCCACTCGATAAAATTTGGACGGATAGAGGATTTTGTGCGAGCATATTGATAATCGATGTAAGAGACATATCCGAAAAGATAATGTAAACACATAACATACGATCGTACATAATTGTAACAATAATATTGTAACCTTTTGATAAAACAATATTAATTGAAACATCCAATCACCCGAGGATTCCACACGCAAGCGCAGCGTGTGGACGTTTACACATAAACCCCGACCGCACTAAAATATACATTTTAGTCGCTTAATTTCAATCCATGTCAACTTATCCTTATGACAAATGAAATTAATGATTGGACCTTACTAGACCACATCACTATCACAAGAATGGACTTCATGAAGTTGTACTTGAGGTGATGTCTAAGCAATGACCACAATTTTAACAAAGAAAATGAATTCTTAGAATCGCATACTCACTAGACCATACCGCCCAATCCAAATTCTTTTGTCTTCTCATTTTAAATCTATCTCTAGAGAACTTATGAAAATCGCATATGCAAGCCACGCTGTGGGCGTTTACATGAAACTCCCACTCTCAATAGATTAAAATGTTTTATTTAGAAATCTCATCTAACAAACTTATGACAAACAAAGGCAAGCAAGCCACGCTGTGGACTTTTACTCACAATGCGTATCACTTTGTTTAGAGATTAAAAAGTGGAGGTCTTGACATTTTAATTTTAGAAATTGATATGTCGTGTTACTTGCTTAGTCTTTTGTTTCTAAATGTTTGTCCATGCAGATCACGTAATCCTAGCATGCTTTTCTATAGAACTCAACATGTAAAACATGCTCGCAGTAATTCTAAAATATGCTTGAAAACGCGATAAACCTAGCATGCTTACTATGCGCATCCAATCACGAAAACAAATAATATTGTTATCTACATAATTAAACATACATAGCATGCTTCTGGATGATTTAAACATCCACGACATGCTTTGAACGATAAAATAAAATAAATTGCTCATCGCGGCGACTCGTGGGTCCAGCTTCCGCCTAATTTATTACATAAATTTGCAAAGTGCATGATCTTCAAAAAAGCTCGAAATAGCTCGTGTGCAGGCACGGACCGGATTCGTCAAAACTGGATTTTGGCCGAAAATTTGAAAACGGGCCGAGCGATTGGATCGGGCCGGTCGGGTCAAAATCTGAACCGATTGAAAATTCGGTGCGGGCCGAAAATTCGGGTTTGGGTCAAAAACGGGCCGGGCCGGCCCAAGATGGGCTGGGCCGTGCGCTAGGGCACAACTCATGCACTCGCCCAGCACCATCCACCGCACAACCCTCCTGCCTCATCGTCGTCCTACTGCCCGCGAACGCCACCAACGCTGCCGATACCTGGCCGAGCATTGTCACGCCTCGCAGAGACCTGCCCGGACACGTTCGCTCCATCGCCCAGCCGCCCTCATCAAGCTACCGTGAGCTACCGAGCGAGACCTACCGAGACTGCCAGCGCTGTCGGAAGTGACCTGCCGAGGTCGTCCAGGCGCCTCCGAGGAATTGCCGCCGAGGGCGTTCGGGTGTTGCCGAGCGAGAATCACCCGCACACTGTCGAGGCTGCCGAGCGTGACCCGCCGAGGCGTCCGAGACGACGGTGAAAATGCGCACCGCACGCCCACCGCCGGCTCGCGCGCGCGATCTGCCGAGTCTCGTCTGAGCGCTGCCAAGCGCTGCTGTGCACGACCCGCCGAGGCGTGTCGAGCACTGCTGTGCACGACCCACCGAGGCGTGGAGCGCGGCCGCCGATGCCACCCGAGGCCTACCGAGACGCGTCTGCCCGAGACCGCCCGCTGCTGTCGAAGACCTGCCGAGCCCGCCAAGCACATCGAGCACGCACGCTCAGCATCGAGGCGTGCCGAGGCATCCACACGGAAACCGCGCGCCGTACGCCCGACCTGTCGAGCCGTGCTGCCGATGCTGCCCAACTCCTGCCGAGATATCCCGCCCAGGTCCGCCGAGAGCCTGGGCCCCTGTCAGTCCGATGCCACCGAGAAAACATGCACAGCTATCGAGAGGCGTGCTGCGAGTGCCGAGCACGTCCGCGTGCCGTCGCCCGCACACTCTCGGTCATGTGTACGGTTTTCCGACGCATGCCTCCCGTCATCTCGTTCTTCGTGCTTTTTGTCTTCGTTCTTTTTACAGATTAGATTTACAAGAAAAATTCTAATCTAACCACGGATTTCTCGTGGTGTAAAATAAAATCCGACAAAAAATAAAACGAGCTACGATGAACGACAGATCCACAATTAATTAATTACGCACGTAATAATCAAACGTGAATTAATCCAACAGAGCCAAGATACTGATCCCAGACTCTGATACCAAATGTAGGAAAATCCGATTTTAACCATCTCTCGAGGATCTATCTTGGATGTTTAATTCACCATACATTGATTATATACCTAGCATGCACCTATATAATTAATTGCAACACGTTGGTGTTTTCTTGTGTTTACCTGCGAATTTTCCAGGCAAGGATTGGATCAAGACTCGTGCTTTGATCTTCTGGATTGTATCCCGATTGCCTAAACTCCAATGCCGATTGAGGACAATCTATGGAGAGTGCTATAGAAATTCGCCTTCTTCCACTTCTCAAAGTTTTCGAAAATCCTAACTTGGAGAAGTATGATTCTCGAAAATTTCACTATTGAGGATTAGAGTTTGATTTTCTCTCACCTTATATTTATAATGCAACCCTAAATCCTATCCAGATAGAATTTCTGCATATCCAATAAATATAATAATATCACTTAAGATAGAGAGAATCAAAATAGAGTCCCAGTGGGACTCTAAGAGGAGGTGGATGAAAATTCACTAAGCCCCAGGCCTGGATGGGTCAGCCCAGGGATCAAATGCAAGGAATAAAAATGGGCCTCAAATAAATTATTTATCTTATGTTCAGTTAAAACATAAATTAATTCATAAATATTTATTCATGCCACTAGAGAATAAATCTTGACTTACCCTTTATTTTTCAAGTTGAGTCGGCTTGCACTTGGACTTCACAAATCCCGTATTTAAGATATCACACGTCCATTAATTATTTACGCTGCTCGATCGCTTAAAATAATTAATATCTTTAATTCTTAAGTAGTACCACTCAACCTTATTATTGTACTTGAGATAACTCAACCTGCAGAGTTTAGTACAATAAACCTTTTGAGCTCCTTAAGGGGACGTCATCATTCTAAACGGATAAGGTTACTCGACACAGATAACCACCATGACATACAAGCACTGCCACCACCCAAGATCTAGAGAATCTTGGGTTATCTCATGTAACCCTCACCCATAACAAATACCTTATCGAGGTTAGATCAACGTAAAGTCACCGAGATCTAGGTTCTTCACAACGGTCGGATAGAAGAACTCATCTCACTGTGATCCATCAATACGTCAGAGACATACCAGCATAGACAAGCCACTAAGTCAAGTCACTTCTTATCTATACCGCAGCCTATACCGACAACTCGTCCTCAAGTTGTCTCGATTTGTGATACTTTTATATCTCATTAAGCTTCGACCAATCATACAGACTTCTGTGATCTACAACACATTGTATGATCTAACTTATATATGAGATAAAGGGACATACATATGCAATCATGTATACAATTCAGATAGGAGATTATAATAGTGGTAACAGAAATATTATATACAAGCTCAACGAAAACTGCTTCTAGTATACAAATCCAACATAAGTATCATCAAATCAAAGACTTAGCTAGAATTATTAACTACATAATATTAAGTGAATTTATTTTATAGATACAAGTTGAAGATAATTTTCAGACATTGAGCCAGCTTATTCCCGGCATAGATGAAGTAACGGAGGTAGATAGGACTGAGATCCTCAAGAAAATCCTAGGAGGCCCCTCGAAGAAGAAGAAGAAGAAGAAGAAGAAGAAGAAGAAGAAGAAGAAGAAGAAGAAGAAGAAGAAGAAGAAGAAGAAGAAGAAGAAGAAGAGATTGTTTGGTGCAGATTCTCTTGCACAGAGCTTCATGAGTAATCCTAGTAGATTGAGTGTCGATTCTACAGTGACATCCTGGATCGATCCAGTGGTGATACATGAGTACAATCAAAAGTTGATAGAGATGGAGGAGACGCTACAACGGGAGAGACATCAGCACAAAGAATATGAAGAAAAAATGGAAGCTCGGCGTAGGGAATATGTGGAAAAAATGGAGGCTCAGATGAGGGCGCTAAACGAGGCACAAAAGCAGACACTTGAACAGTTACATGCTCAACATGGGGCTTTCCAGCGGTTCATGTCGGGCTTGGGTTCTACTAGCGGTACATGACATCCACCATCTTGATCTGGTTGATATATCATTGACTTGTAGCTTGTGTGGATTATTGAGAAATTTATGAACTAGAGCCTATTTTGAAAAATTTACATGGTATTTGAGCATGTTTCCTCCAATGTTAGGTTTATTAGTGTTCATAGATGTATATTGTTGGTTTAATTTGCCTACATTCTTGAATTGGGTTGGAAAATTTCAAAAAATCATACGAAACCTGCGCGCGACCAAGCTCGCGGCAGCTAGCCTGGCCACGAGCGTCTGCGCGGTCACGGATTAGTGCCTAGCGACCACCCTCGAGACCGTGAGGATGGCCGCGAGGCAGCCCCAGAATGCATTTTCACGCGTTTTTGAGTTTGTGTGTGCGTTTTTTCCCCTTGTTTTACCTTATAAGATCATATGTTAGTATGGGGGGAGGAATTTTACTAAGTTCAAGTTCGGGGGAGCTATATATATTGTTATGGGTTGACATTTACATTGAATTTCTTTTTAATAAGTACATGAGCTAATTTTGAAATATCTTTAGGTACATTATGTCGCGTTCATCTGGAAGCAAGCGCAAGGGCAAGGAGGTTGTTTCATCGTCTCACGACGAGCCGTATGATGAGTTCCACCGAGACTTTTGGGGTGCGACTGCCGAATCCTTCGTCAAGGGATCGTTGGAGGAGGTTGGTGCAGCTGAAGCACCGACACTCGAGATTTATGTGCATCGACACTTGCCAAGTGATGGGGATAGCCAACGATGTCATGTGGCTAGCAGAGAGGGCCGGTTTGTACTCTATAATCACGAAGAACTATTTGACGTACCGGACCCTAACACTGGAGTTTCTGTCGACCGTACATATCCACAAGACGCAAGGGTCGCCAGATTACATTACATTCCAGTTGGACAACGAGCCCCACGGCTCTCAATGGATGAATTGAACGCTATCATCGAGGGCGCCCCGATGGCAAATATATCGGGGATTTAGAGAACTCGGCTAAGAATATGTGGCCGTTGTTCATGGACACAGCAGCGGAGCAGACCCCGTACTATGATTCCTCCAGGGTAAAGGCAAGTTCGATACGGAATCCCGCGATCCGCTACTTCCACCGCCTTCTCACCTTCACCATACATGCCCGCGCCAACGCCGGCACAGTCCTCTCCCAGGACATGAGTCTCCTGATTGGTGCTGCGACAAGACAGAAGATGCACGCCGACATGTTCCTCTCCCAGCATTTCCAGATGCAAGCAGAGGTTTCGAGGAATGCAAAGATATGCATAGGGGGATTCGTTACCCCTATTGCCGATTTTTTTGGGGTGACAATTCGTTAGAACCCTATCTATCAGGATATTTTCCTGGATAAGCCATATCTTTATGTCTAGACGTTCCTAAAGAGACACCCCTGTCGTCACCTCTGACTGCTCTACGACAAGAACGGCCAGTCCATTTTTTGCTTGCCTAATCATGATCTCACTAGACTGGACCCAATGGGCCATATTGACGCCAACTGGAACATGAACTCGCAGTTTCACTACAGATGGGCTCAGCGCTTAAATACGCAAGGCGAGATCGAGAAAGAGCAACAAGAAGAGGAAACGGAATAGGAGGACGCGGCCAAGACAGGTGGTGCGTTGCACCTACCACCCATCCAAGGTGATCCTGGAATTTATGAGCGATTGGATCGCATAGATGGTCGTCTAGACCACATCGATGGGAGCCTTATCTCCATGATGGCCCAAAAGTAGGCCCTCCTCGCCCAACACCAGGCGCATGAAGAGCACCAACGTCAAATGATGGAGATGATGCAGCGATAGGATCAATGGCGATGATTTTATCTGTCGCCGGAGTAGCACGATATACGAGGTAAGGTCTCTCTCCCAACTACTCTTTTCTGCAAACCTTATTGCCTCCATTTTATGTTTTTGTTTTATCTTGTAAAGTTTTTATATTTTGGGGCTTTTGTCGTGTCTTTTGTTTTCGTTGTTGTGTCTGTCGATCAACGAGTTTAAGTGAAATGTATTAATCCATGTGGCCAATGATGATAGAAATTTTCTGAAATATTTGTTGATAGTGCACATGATGTGTTAGAAAATGACGCATGGATGACTTGAGATTGCTTAGCTTGTTGTTTTTCACCATTTGCTTAAACCGTGAGACTTGAGCTTCACTGTATAAACATCTTGATACAACTTCTTTTAATGATGTGATATCATGCATGTAATCATCTTCTAGAACTTGCCGTATTTTCTGTGTCGAAGGCTGCAAAATGTGTTTCGAATATGGAAAGGATAAAAGGCCATCTTTGTTAACCACGTATTTACCCATACACTAACCCAATGATATATACCGTTTGTCGCCTTCTTTGAGCCTTTATTAGACTTTATTTTTCTATTAACCGGATGATAGGAGGTGAGGATGGATATGAGAATCAAGGGGGGTAAATTTGTTTTGATGTATTAAGTTGGGATAAAAGATAGAGAGGTACATCTATAAAAAGAATGGTACATCTGTAGAAAAGAATGAACCCTATAAGCTCTATCAAAATGAAATAAATTGACATATTACATAGGGCCATCTGTGGGAAAGAATGATACCTCTATGGTAAAGAATGGACCCTATGTGAATAATGTGAGTATAAAGGGATTTTCATCAAAATATAGGTGTCTCATGTTTAAGTAACATTGACTTAGCAAGTTGGAAAGAAAAGGGGAAATGGACAAAGTCCATATGTTTCGAAAAGTATAAATGAGGGTGCTTGGAGTAAAGTTTGAGTCACTTAACCATATATCACCCTACCTTAACCAATGTGCCTACATTACAACCTATGAAAAGACCTTTTTGATCCTAATTTGAACGCATTTGATGTGGTGGAGATATTAGAGAAACGGCAAGCCTATGGTAAGATTTTGCATTGTATTGATGTTCGAGTGTATACACGTCCTTAATTTTCTTATGAGTTTGAGTGTACACTATGTTATACACATGCTTTTGTGAGGGTGGAATTGAATGAGATTTATGTTTTCAATTGTTGTACATTGTCGAGTTAACTAATGTCGTCATGTGCGCTAATGATTTCGAGCTTTGAAAGATTTCTAAGGCTTGTTATGGTTATCACCTTTGCTGACGCTCGTTGATCTTTCGTTTTGTCTTTCTTTGTGTTTTTTTGTTTTGTTTTTGTTTGAGGACAAACAATGCTTCGAGTTTGGGGGTTTGATAAACACGCTTTTTACTCGTTTATTGGTGATATTTTAAGATGAATTTAGATCTATTAAGTGTGTTTATATATTGGATCTTAATGCTTTTAGCCATTTTTGGTAGATACTGCTCTTGGGTTCCTCTTTGGTGTTTTGTAGGCTTATAGGTTGATAATCGAAGCACGAAGCGAAGCATGAGCCAAAAGAAGAACAAGAACAGGGGCTAGCGGCCTCCTTCGCGGCCACTAGCCCAGTCGTGAAGGCATCGGAAGCATTCTGTCCAGAACTTAGCGACCGACCTCGCGACCGCGAGGCCGATCGCTAGGAAAAACGTCGCGACCGCGAGCCCTGCCCGCGAGAGCCTCTGAAAAGCTTCTGCTCGATTTCTCGCGGAGGCTAGCGACCACGAGCTCAGCCGCGAAGCACGTTAAACGGGCATGAATCCAGCCACGAGGTTATCGAAGAAATGTGAGCCCAGATCCTCACGACCGAGCTAGCGACCGCGAGCTCGGCTGCAAAGCGAGGTGGCTGGACGCGAAAATTATGGTTTCGCCTATGCCTATATATATGGCATGCATTGCCTCTCGCACCCCCAACTCCCCCAGCACGTTTTTACTCCTGTTTTTCATAGTTTTTCATATATTTTGACTTTAGGAAGCATATTCTTTGTGATCTTTTTGGAGTTGCTAATCTTTACCTAGAGACGAATAAAGAATAGGAAAATTAGTAATCATCGCCACAATTGTCGAATCGAAATTGTTGGTTACATATGTGATCTTCCATCTTGTCTGGATTAAAATTGGTTAATAGGAATCAGGATAAACATACGCCATGGGTAGGATTAATACATCCATAGGGTTAGTCGTTCAGTTATATTATCTCTTTGAATATTTATTTATTTATCTTTATTCGCTTTTGTTGATCTTGACTTTGAATTTAATATTCGAAGTCCCAAAACCTTTTCAAAACCAAATTGTCCTTGAATAATGATGAATTATTGTTGAGTTAGCTTCAGTGTTTTCGTGTTACAATCCATGTGTATACGATACTCGACTACCCTATCTACTTGCACGTTTTCTTGTTAGAAAAAAGTAACGATCAATGAGCATAGTAAGCATGCTAGGTTTATCGCGTTTTGAAGCATATTTTAGAATTTCATGAGCATGTTTTACATGTTGAGTTCTATAGAAAGCATGCTAGATTACGTGATCTCGCATGGACAAACTTTTGAAACAAAAGACTAAAGAAGAAACCCGACATATTAATTTCTAAAATTAAAATGTCACGACCTCCACTTTTTAATCTCTAATAAAGTGATACACATTGTGAGTAAACGTCCACATGCGTGGCTTGCTTGCACTGTTTGTCATAAGTTTGTTAGATGAGATTTCTAAATAAAACATTTTAATCTATTGAGAAGTGGGAGTTTCATGTGTAAACGTCCACACGCGTGGCTTGCATATGTAATTTTCATAAGTTCTCTAGAGATAGAATTTAAAATGAGAAGACATAAGAATTTGGATTGGAAGCGGCATGGTCCGAGTGAGTATGCCAATTCTAAGAATTCATTTTCTGCTGTTAAAATTGTGGTCATTGCTTAGACATCACCTCAAGTACAACTTCCCGCGAAGTCTCTTCTTGTGATAGTGATGTGGTCTAGTAAGGTCTAATCATTAATTTCATTTGTCATAAGGATAAGTTGACATGGATTGAAATTAAACGACTAAAAGGTATATTTTAGTCCGGTCGAGGGGTTCATGTAAACGCCCACACGCGTGGCTTGCATGTGGGATTCCTCGACGATTGGAGGTTTCATTAATATTGTTTTATCAAAGGTTACAATATTATTGTTACAAATTATGTGCGATCGTATGCTTATGTGTTTACATTGCTTTTCGAGATATGTCTCTTACACCGATTATCAATATGCTCGCACAAAACCCTCTATCCGGTCCAAATTTTATCGAGTGGAAACAAAACATGGAATATGTTCTTATCGCTGAAGAACACATGTTTGTTCTCACTACTCCCTAACCCGATGCCCTTACTGACGCATCGACGAATGAGCAGCGAGACTCAAATAATATGGCCAAGTGCTACATGATGACTACTATGTCCAAAGGCTTGCAGCTGCAGCATTAGTCGATGGTAGACGCGACTGAAATATGGTCAAGTCTCGAGAGTAAGTTTGGGCAGTCGGATCGGACAGTCCGCTTCCACACAATGAGATAAATCTTAGCGTGTAGGATGGAAGAAGGAAATTCGGTTCATGAACATGTCTCCCACATGACTCATCTCATAGATAGTCTTGATCAGTTTGGAGGAGGTATTGACGGCGAAGCCAAGGTCGATATCATCCTTAATACACTGCCCAAGTCTTTTGAGAACTTTCGTGTGAACGCGATCATGAGCAAGACCGAGTATACACTTAGTCAGTTGCTAAATGATCTCGTGGTCGCGGTAGGTGTCATGGGAAAAGGAGTACATGACCTTGCTAGCACATCTAAGGGCCCAAATTTTCCGTTGAAAAATAGAAGAAGAAAAAGGGGTGCCAAAGTTGGTAGAGGCAAAGGAACTAGTGGGAGCAAGTACATGGCTGCCACCGGAGGCTTGAAAAAGCCAAAGGAGAGGGGCAAGTGCTTCAAGTGCGGCAAGACTGGGCATTGGAAGGCTAAGTGCCCTATGCTCAAGGCTTAAGGTACGCCATTTGCTTTAGTGATGGAAACATGTTTAACGACTTGTTCTACTCATTCATGGGTAGTAGATACGGGTGTGACTGATCATGTTTGTTACACCTTGCAGGGGTTCCTGCGGACAAGGGAGCTGCATGATGGCGAGATAACAATCTCCATGGGCAACGCGACGAAAGTCGAGGCAGTTGTAGTCGGAGATATTTCTTTATGTTTTGATAGAATTGTTTTAGTATTAAAGGACGTTTTATATATGTCGGAGTTTCGACGGAACCTTATTTCGGTTTCGAAACTATTTATACATTGATATTCAGTTGTTTTTATAGTGGTGTTTCTATCATAAGTAATAACGAAGTTATCTATGGTGGCTCATTATATAATTCTCTTTATACTATTTCTGCCAAGCATAATACCTTTAATTATGTTGCATCTTCATCAAACCTTAAGAAGTGGAAGTTTTCTTTGCAAGATGACACCACATTTCTTTGGCATCTTAGATTAGGTCACATCAATCTAAATATGATCCAAATACTGGCTAAGAATGGAATGTTCGGTGATATTACAGCCATCTGCTCCCGCCTATGAATCCTGTATAGAAGGAAAGATGTCGACCAGGCCCTTCAAAGCGAAGGGTTATAGAGCCAAAGAAGTGTTGGAGTGTAATAACCCGAAAAATTTAAAAATTTTATTAGTGATGTTTAAATCAATTATTTTTGGTGCTTAGACCTTAATTATGTTTTTAAGGTAACCAACGAAACGAATTAGAATCGATTCGGAGATCGAAAACTAGAGAAATCAAAAACTAGTAACTAGTATTACCGGATTAGGGTTTTCTGAATAGCCTGAACATAGAATAAAAGATCGAGAATGAATATTAACAAAAGGATTTTATTTCTAGAATCCTCTCACGAAAACCTGTGAGAAGCCAAAGAATGAGAATTTTCGGGCATGCTTGCCCGGTCAGTCTTAAAAGTACTATTCATGAGCCAGAATAATTTTCAGTTCGTGCTAATCATGAAAACTAATGATAACAATCAAAATCATGAAGGAATATATTATTATGAATTTAGTAATTATAAGAATCAATTTCTGAAAGAAATTCCTGAAGAACTTAACCGAACGGCGAGAAAATATACCGGAAAAACCCTAAATTGATCTGAACGATCCAAAACTCGAACCAAAGGTCTAAATCAATAAAAATGATTTATAAGACTCAAATTAATTATGAAAGCTCAAGAATTCAATAGAATCTCGAATGAGCATAATTTAATCGTCGGACACTGTTTTTCCGCGATAACTCGGAATTGACTTATCGGATGTCATCCGAACTTCATGAAATTATTATAAACAATGAAATAAGTATTTTTAAGACTATTTAAGAAAATAAAATCTTAAGGTTCCGAGAAATCAATCGAAAGTGCGTTAAAACTTAAAGAGTCGGTATTAACATGCCAAATCGGGTAATTTGATCATTCCTTCTTCCAACTACCACCAAGACCATCCCAAATGGGATAATGACAGTCATTTAGGCTGCCAAGACAGTAGGGAGTCGTCCATTTGCAGCCTTCACACTTAGAACCCAATTTCTTTCTCTTTTTCAAACTTCTCTCTTTTGTTCTTCAAGTTTTTAATCTTTAATCCTCCTTTCCAAACCTTTCCAACACTCAAATAATTATTCTAAGACCATAAAAGGTAGTATTCATCATTCTCTTCATTTATAATGGAGTAGAATTGTTTTAGATTTTTCTTGAATTATTTCATGAAAATCCTAGTTTTGCTCTTCATTTTTTTCATGACTTTTGTGCCACCAAATGCTCTCAAGAAATGAATGAAATATGCTTAGAAATATGTTCTAAGGCTGTAGTTAAATTTTGGTAATTTTTGGAGCATGTTTAATATTTTTTTATTTATGTTTTATTTCTTTTTATATGAGATAAAGCATGGTATTGTGAATATTATTTGATATTGTTGCTTGTTAATGTATTAGAAGCATGTAGAATAAATATGATAATTTTCAGAAATTTTTTTGATTTTTTTAAAAAGCCGTGAGCTTTGTGGAATTTTAGGCCATTGATTTTAATTTTTTTTGTTGAAAATAGTTGAGATATAGTGTTTAATATATGATATGAATATCATATATTAATCTTGGAATTTTTGAAACACATCTCCTATTTTCTTTAATAAAGGCCGAATACATCTATATATTTTTAGACTATTGTTTGATTTTTATTTGTTGAAAATAGTAGAGGTATAGTGTTTAATATATGATATGAACATCATATATTAATCTTGAAATTTTTGAGACACTACTCCTATTTTCCTATGAATACCAAAAACTATATATATATATATATATATATATATATATATATATAGAATTTATTTGATTTCATTTGTTGAAAATGATAGGATATGTTATGTTTAGAAATAATATGAACCTAATATGCATTGTTGGGAATTATTGAACACATATGTAAAATATGTGTGAGGACAAAAAGAATTCCAAGCATTTGGTCCATATTATAAATATTTGTTGATGTTTAATGTTAATATTACATGTTTATTGCATAATATAAATATATTGTGAAGGAATGAAATTTATTGAATATATATACTTATGTTTTCATAATTATCGAAAATGATTAGGTAGTGAAAAGCATGTGTTATAATTTTAATGTAGATATGAGATGATATTTCATGTTTAGTATATGATATAAGTATGATATGATTTTTGTGAAATTTATTGAACACCAATGCACATTAATTCATGAATGCCGAAAACTTTGAGGTTTTAACCTATGGTTTGAAATTTTATATGATGATATTGAATTGGAAATTAAATTCTATAGTATGATAGGAGTATAACGTGATTTTATTAGAATTTATTAGATACATATGATAATTATTGCTAATTATCAAAAATATAGCAAAATGGTTAAGCATGAGTCTAATTTCAATGATAAATGATGCTATGATAGTTAATGTATAAGCTTGAATGGATGGTTGTGATTGTGATGAATGAATGGAACACTTATACACACATACACAATAGTTTTGCATTATGTTAGAAATTAGGATTTTCTAATGCTTTAATATGGTTTATGTTGTGTATGGTATTGTATGGTGTTGAATGGTTATGTTTATGTTGTGCCGACAAACAAAACCCCAAACGTAAACAACATAATACTTTATGTACGAGAATCAAAAAAAATCGACCAATTTCGATAACTTAAGAAGGAATTAATGAGAATCGAAGTTAGACATAAATTAGGGTTTGCTATTAATAATAGGATACTCGAACGTGAGTTCCTAAGTTAGAAAGAAACCAAAAGCCGAGCTACAACGTTAATACTCAACAACGATAATCTAAATACGATATTAGATTGAGCATTAAGGCAACTCGATAACGAATAGCGATTATACAACTTATATAATCCCCGACTAGTTAAGAGAAACAACCAATGTCGTAATGTGTAAACAAAGATTCGAACGTAGGATGTCGATCCTTACGTCTCAAAAGTCGAGTTAATATTCCCGAAGAAGTTTATCTATTCCCAAAGTACTTACTTACATGATAGCATGTGCTCACTTGAATCATAAGTCAAGACTCCTCTTTTATTCGTCTTGCTAATATGACAAGTCGTCAAGTATAACCTACTAGTACTTAACTACAATAATTAAGTCTAGTTAGTGGCATGAGAATATCCTAATATACCAATCACAACTTGAATACTAATAATCTATAACGTAATAACGTTTAGAAGAGCACTAAGGTGAAGAGTCGAGGATAGACTCGGAGTATGTGATTCATAAGTTGAAGTTCACCTATGAACGATGAAGTAATATAGTTTGGGAATTGGGAATGTAAGTTAATAGAAATTATCTTAAAACAATCACATGAAATCATAAAGAAACCCTAATTGGGAACCTTAAGTCGTAATTTATAAATTGTTGGATTTGTATACTGGAAGCTGTTTTGGTTGAGCTTGTATACAATGTTTCCTGTTACCACTATTACAATATCCTATCTGAATTGATTACTTGATTGCATATATATGTGTCCCCTTATCTCATATATAAGTTAGATCATACAGTGTGTAGAAGATCACAGAAGTCTGTATGATTGGTCAAGCTTAATGACATATAAAAAGAATCACAGCTGAGACAACTTGAGGACAAGTTGTTGGTATATGCTGCGGTATAGATAAGAAGTGACTCGACTTGGTTGCTTGTTCATCTTTGGTACGCCTCGGCGTAATTGATGGATCACAGTGAGATGAGTTCTTCTATCGACCGTCGTGAAGAACCTAGATCTCGGTGACTTACGATGATCTAAACCTCGATAAGGTATTATGTGAGTATGAGTTCGACCATCACTTTGACTTGTTATGAGTGAGGTTATATGTTCTAACCCAATATTCTTCGAATCTTGGGTGGTGGCGATCTTGATGTCATGCTAGTTATCTCAGACGAGTCACCGTATCCGCTAGGATGATGACCTCCCTTAAAGAGCTCAAAGGTTTATTGTACTAAACCCCGCAGTTGAGTTAGCTCAAGTACAATAATAAGGTTGAGTGGTACTACTTAAGGAATTAAAAATATTAATTATTTTAAGCAATGTAATGCTCTAAATAATTAATGGACGTGCGATATCTTAAATACGGGATTCAGAATGTCTAAGTGCAAGCCCGACTCAACTTCGGTAATAAAGGGGTGAGTCAAGATTTATTCTCTAGTGGCATGAATGAATGTTTATAAATTAATTTATGTTCCAGTTGAACATAAGATAATTAATTTATTTGAGGCCCATCTTTATTCCTTGCATTTGATCCCTGGGCTGGCCCATCCAGGCTCGTAACTTGGAGAAAATCGATGCCCCCTATCCTCTCTATGGATGTGATTTTATTCTCTTTATCCTATAAGGATATTATTATATTTATGGGATATGCATGGATCCTTTCCTTATGGGATTATGGTAATGCATTATAAATATAAGGTAAGAGATAAGATCAAGGCTAATCCTCAATATTACATACCATATTTTCGTGAGTCTCCATAGTGTTTGGGAGAGTGATTCTCGAAAATTGGGGAGAGGAATAGGGTGATTTTCTGTAGCATTCTCCATAGCTTATCCTCACTCGGTATTGAGTTTGGGTAACCGGATCTGACCCGTAAGATCAAAGCACGAGTCTCGATCCATTCATCCCCGATGATTCAAAGGTAAACACGAAAACCCCCACGTGTTGCAATTAATTATATAGGTGCATGCTAGGAATATAATCAATGTATGGTGAATTAAACATCCAAGATAGATCCTCGGAGAGGTTAAAATCGATTTCCTACATAAATGACCTTCGATCGATAGAAAGAATCTAAGAAAGGTTATTTTCTTATGAAGGGTTTGATCTTACGTAGTTGGCGAGGAAGAACAACCACACCCCGCTCACTTAGACTTACTAGCTTGGGCGAACTAGCGGTGGGATTTCTTGAAACAAAATGCCAAATGTTTATGTTTTTTGTTATCCATAATTGGTATATCCAAGCATGATTTACAAAGCTTTATGAAATATTATCACATGAAATGTTAGCTTGATCGTCAAATGTTTATGTTTTGTTGTTATCCTATCAGCCCCGACGCGAGATAAAAGTTTGATAGCATGAGTATATCCAATGTGGTATGTGAATGTGTTGGTCCACCAGTACGTTAAAAAGAGGTAACGATCGGATCCGACTTAGTTAAGGACTAACTCGGATTGTGTACACGCTATTGTGATATTATTTTGTGTGTTAGGTTAGCTACCTCGACCCGGTCGACTTGAGTTGGTATTGGCGACTATGTGTAGGTAGTAGGTAAGAGTGTCAAGTCACTACGGTCCGATCACAATGGCTAATACCTCAAGAACGAAGTTCATGGACTATATGGTGCGTGGGATTACCTCTCACCACTACACCGGCACACCATAGCAAAATGGGTGTCGAGCTAAGAAATATGACTCACTTAGAAATGGTTAGATCAATGATGAGTTATGCAACGCTGCTTATTTCGCTTTGGGGTATGCCTTGAAACAACAAGATACTTGCTCAATCTAGTACCATCCAAGTCACCGAAAGACCCTTTCGAAAGTTATGGTTTGGGCGCAGCCTAATTTAAACCACATATGATATGGGCGCCCAAAGACATGTGTCGAACAAGAAGCGTCGATGTTGGAGGCTAGATCAAGCAAGGCTATTTATCGCTATCCTAGAGGAACGAATGGTGGTTATTTCGATAGTCCTAAGGATCGAAGGTCGCATTAGCACTAATGCCCGACTCTTAGAAGAGGATTATATGAAAACCATAAATCCAAAGTTGAAATCATTCTTCAAGAATTAGAAGATGATCATATTCCGTCACCGATTAAACCAAAGGTACGAGATGTCGGTCTAGTGGGAGGATAGGCACCAAATACTTCAAGAAATTGAAGTGGGTCGAGTTCCACCTGAGATACCGATCAGATAAGTGGAACCTATCCAAGAAGTTGTGCAAGATAGAGAACCACAGTTACCGCACCCACCGCTGCCATTGTGCCATGGAGCGCCGTCAGTGGAGGGTTGTTCGTCAACCCGAGCGATTCATGTTCGTGGATGAATCTTCGATTTAGTCCCGTGAAACGAGCAGCTTTGTAATCGCACCCATGGACATACAAAGGAGGCGATATAAGACATCGATGCAAGATCATGGCACACCGCTATGGACTTAGAAATTGAGTCCATAACAAATTATGGATGTATACTTAAAAGACACATCTACCGATGGCAAGGAAGCCATAGGTAAAGGGTATACAAGAGGAAGAGAGATTCAAATGGAGAGGTTTCACTTTTAAAGCCGCATGTGGCGAAGGGTACAATCGATTGAGGGCATCGATTTCATGGACCTTTTCACCGTAGCAACGAGTCCATCGTAATTCTTCCCGCCATAGCAACACCCGAACCTTGAGGTTTGACAATGGATGTTGATAAACGCGCATTTTACACGCTTATAGTTGATATTTGAAGACGAGTTTAGCTCGCTTAATGTGCGCTACGTATGGATTCTTAATGTTTTATCTATTTCTAGAAGACACGCTCTTGGGTGTTCTTTTGGTGTGTGTAGGTCCATATGTTGAAAATCAAGCAAGGAACGACGCACGAGCCAATATACACTCTGCTCGCTTAGCGACCAACCTAGCGGTCGCCAGGATGGCCGCTAGAAACACGCCGAGAACCCAAAGACACCGCGATCGCTGATAACGCGTTCATGAAGCGGCCGCAACAGAAAGTCATCGGACGATTCTCGCGACCGTTCAGAATTCCTAGCGACCGCCAGCCATGGTCGCGAGGTACCGTCGAGCGCAAGAGGCGATCGCGCGAGAGGAGCGCGAGACTTACCTCGCGACCGCACCTAGCGATCGCTGAAGGGTGGTCGCGAGACGGCGCGCGTATGAAAAACTAGGGTTTGGGGTGTGCTATATATGGCAACACCCTCGCGCCCAAACTTCGCCCACACGATTCCGCAGCCTCTTTTTCGCTTTTTTCATAAGTTTTTCGTAGTTTTAGCTTTAGGTTCCATATATTTTCATTCTAGAGTTGTTTTACGATTGTTCTTCGTTAGTTTTACGTTTTTGTCTACAATCCTAACGCTTCGTCCGGACAATCTTGCAATTTTCCGTTACCGAGGTGGGATTCAAGCCCAACGTGTTCATCCAACGCCACATCACGGGTTTTATATATTTAATTTCGCCTTTATGGTTAAATCGTATTTCATTCCATTTATTATGTCCGCTAGTTTTTCGCTCTAATCCTGTGGTTTCGCATGATTCGATCCTATATGTTGTGATTCTCAGTATCGCTATTTACCGTCTGCATCGATTCATGATTCGATTGTGCTTATTTATATGTGTTGATTTGATCAATCTCAATGCATATTTAGTTGTCGGTTAATTACGTAATTGTGTTAATTGTCAATCGATATCGAATGCATGATACGAATGAGCCTCGAGTCGTGAGTCGAGATAGGATATTCAGAGGAAGCATTTTCTTTGTGATCCGCTTTGAGTTGCTTGTTTTCACCCAGAGACGCAATAAGAATAGGAAAAACTAGTAATCATGTACCGCTTTGTTATAATGTAAATTATCGGTTATATATGCGATCTTCCATCTTGTCTCGGATTAAAATTGGTTAATAGGAACAGATAAACATACGTTGTGGATAGATTAATGCATCCCTGTGGTTAGTCGCCTTTATCTATTTTAAACATCCGAGTGTTTATTGCTTTAATTTACTGCTTTGTTACCTTTGCTTTGGATTGATTTCAAGCCCTAAAATCTTACCAAACCATGTTTGTTGCTTCGATAATGATGAATTCTTGCTGAAGTTAGCTTCGTGTTTTCACATTACAATCCACGTGGATAATATATCGCTACCCTATACTTACACCTTTTCGTGTTAGAAAATTAAGCGATCAAATTTTGGCACCGCTGTCGGGATTGTTAAGATCATATAGGAATAACTCGACAATTTGGAATTATTAATTCAAGTTGTACTTTTATTTTTTATTTTTATTCCTCGCTAACTGATTTTCTTTTCTCCAGTAGTTTATGTTCACAAGGTCCCAAGGACCTCCCGAACTACACTTTGATCCGAAATCGAAAATTCACAAAGGAGAAGGAGACGGGCAAGAAGAAAGGAAGCAATGGCAAATCGAATAATCTGGGCTCCTCCCAAGTAGCAGCACATCATAGCGGATTTCACAGTAAATGCAACGCCATCATGGCGATTATGGGACTCGTTGTCCCCGCCTCCGAGGTGGCAAGACCGTTGAATTACATGTACGCACCTCCTACCGAGTAATTTCAAGGAGGCGGATGGGGCCCTAAGTAATGCTTAACAATTTTGAGTCAAGCTCGCCCTAATCAAAGATGGTTCAAGGGGAACAGTCGGAGGAGGAGTCACAGAGATCCGAATGCCCATCTCGAGACCTATCTCGACATTTGTGACACCATCAAATGTAATGGGGTGCCACAAGACACAATCCGGATGCGATGTTCGATTCTCTCTCGCAAATCAAGCAAAGGATCGTTCAATACCTTAGATCGTAAGTGGCATCAACAGCTGGGCGATTCTCGTGTGAGAAATTCTTCGGCACTTTCCTCCCGCTAAGGCATGTAAGATCATAGCCGAGATTTCCCACTTCTCCCGCTTAGGAGATGAATCTTTATTCGAGTCGGGAAAGATCTGTGGGTCTATCGAGAAGGCGCCCAGCATGGATTCTCGAGGAGCAACAGATTACGCAGCTTTTACAGCAATCGACACCTCACACGAGGAGTATTATCGACGATCACGGGGTTGCCTATTGAATGTATCGCAGACGAGGCCACCAAGATCATAGAAGAGATGGCGCCAACGCTATCGTGGGTCGATGGAGAGGACACCGTGGTGAAGGTCGCTACCGCTGAAGGTGATTCAAGTATGATAATATTATGGAGCACCACCTTGTTGAGAAGCCAATTTGAGAAAGAAAGGAAAGGAAAAGGCGTGGCTCGGATAAATGCCGCAGAGTCGAAATGATCGAGGTCGAGGACGGAATTACATAAATCGAGGAACAACCGCCCGGGAATCCGCGACAATCCTAACAATGTAAATCACCCAAATTTCGTGACGCCAACCCCAATACTTTCAACAATCCGCCAGTTTCTCGCCTCAGAACGGAGTGATTCAAGACGAAGAAGCCGAGTCTAGAGGACATGATGCAAAGAGTTGGTTGTAAGCAACTAAAATTGGCAACGAATCAATTCGCTTATAAGCAACACTAGCGTAAGATTAATCATTTGGAGTCCACCGTGACGGCTATGGGAAAGCACATGAAGACGATGGAGAATCAAATAAGTCGATAGTCGCACAATGTAACGGGCAAGACAAGTCGGGCCAATTTCCGAGTAATAATGGAGGTAAACCCAAAATCACCGTAATGCCATTCAATTGAGGAAGGAAGAGCCTATCAAAGTCACGAGGCGACGAACGGTGAAAACGGGCAAAGAGAGAATCGCGATCGAAGTCTGCGATCGCGAGCCCGGCCGCGAGGAATACAAAGAAGGAGTTCGCGAGCTGCTCACCGGGCGCAATAAGTCAAAACGCGCCGCGACATGTTAGTCCGAGATTTAGCGAGCGACCCAGCGGTCGCGAGTAATCTCGCCGTCGCGAAATCATACAGAAGCTTCAGACGCGCACCTGGCGCCCGCGTCCGCCAAGACGAAGGAAGACGGTGTACATGTGCCTCAGCGATCGCATCATGGGTCGCGAGGCTGATCGCGAGGCAAGCCGTGAAGAAATTTCCGACGACGTGCTCCAATTCCGCTTTCGCCGCTTAGCCAAGCCCAAGCACGATGAGAAGTTAACCGATTCATGGAGATGTTTCAAAAGGTGCACATCAATATTCCTTTACTTGATGCACTTCGAGATATGCCGGGTTACGTTAAGTTTCAAGGATGCCGCACAATAAAAGAAGTTGGGAAATTCGAGACGATAAACTGTCTCAAGAGTGCAGGTCAGATCGCAAAAGAAGTTGCCGCTGCTGCAAAGATCCGTGCTTCACCATAGCATGTGTCATCGAGGACGTACATTCTCCAAGGTTCTGTGATTTAGCAAGCATCAACTGATGCCGTTGTCCATTTTAACAGATTGAGATTGTGGCATCAAGCCGACCACCATAGCTCTTCGTATGGCGTATACATCGTGACTTATCCGAAAGGGATAGTGGAGGACGTGCTCGTGAAAGTTCGAGATTTCATCTTCCCACCGATTTCGTTGTTCTCGATATGCCGAGGACGGGAATACACCTCTTATTCTCGGCACCATTTCTAGCTACCCACAGAGCATCGATAGACGGCAAGACGGAGATCTCACCTTCCGAGTCAACGACGAGGAGATGAAAATTCTATATATGATGCTATGAAGCAACCGACGAGAAGACCATGGAAGATTGTCGAAGTTATAGAGCACCCGCCCACTCACTTTCAATCACCGATCCGTGGAGTTTTGTATGCAGAACTCGATTTTCTCACCCGCACCTTGATGAGGCGTGGTGATGAGATTTAGAGTATCTGAGTCCATCGATGAAGTCAAGGCCCTCCCCGAGGAGTCAAGGCCTTATTTGACGCGAGGAAGCCGATTGATGAGAGGGACGCCGTGGTGAAGGGAAGAGACTACACCCAAGATCGAGTTGAAAGAGTTGTTTGACCACCTTCAAGATGCATTCTTAGGCGACGCAGGAGACGCGCCCGGTGATAATATCTTCGGCTTTGGCTGATGAGGAGACACGTAAACTGATGGTTGTGCCAAGCAAGACAAGTCTGCGATTGGGCGGACGATTTCGATATCAAGGGGTCACCGATTTGCATGCACCGGATCCCGCTGAGAATGAATACAAGCCAAAGGTGCAACCTCAACGCCGATTGAATCCGCAATGCAAGAGGTCGCCGAAAAGAAGTGTCAAGTTTTAGACGCAGCATGATCTACGCCATATCCGACATCGAGTGGGTTAGCCCTACTCAAGTGGTATCCAAGAAAGGGCATCACGGTGATCGAGATTTAGACAAACGAGCTTGTGGCAACAAGACACGTAATGATGGCGAGTTTGCATCGACTATCATGCTCGAACACGCACCACGAGGAAAGACCATTTTCCCCGCCTTATTGATCGATGTTGACGACTAGCGGGTATGAGTTCTCATGTTTTTCGATGGATATTCGGGTACAATCAGATTGCCATTGCCCCAAGATCAGACAAGACGGCGCCACGTGTCCAGATAGAGTCTTCGCCATAGGCGAACGCCGCTTGATTGTGCAATGCTCCAGCCACGCCCAAAGGTGCATGATGTCCATCTTCCATGGGTTGATCGAGAATATTATGGAAGTCTTTATGGACGACTTCTCCGTGTTTGGCTCTTCATTCACCATTGTCTCCATAATTTGTCACAAGTGTCGCAAAGATGAGGAGACTAATCTTGTTCTCAATGGGAGAAGTGCCATTTCATGGTGAAGGAAGGTATCGTGCTTGGTCACAAAGTCTCGCCAAGGGTTTGGAAGTGGATCGAGCAAAGATAGCTATCGAGAAACCACCGCCTACAAATGTCAAATCGGTGAGGAGTTTTCTCGGTCATGCGGGTTTTATGATTTGTTCATCAAGGATTTCTCGCGATCACGGCCATTGTGTGGATTGCTCGAGAAAGATATGAAGTTCGTGTTCACAAATGAGTGTTTGAGGCGCTCGAGAAATTGAAGTTAGCCCTAATCTCGACTCCGCTTTGGTCTCCCCGATTGAGTCAACCGCTCGAGCCGATGTGTGATGCGAGTGATTGGGCAAAGGTGCTGTTTTGGGGCGTAAACGAGACAAGCTTTTCCGAGTCATTTATTATGCAAGTAAGACTCGACTCTACTCAAATGAATTACACCACCACGGAGAAGGAATTGCTTGTCGTGGTCTATGCTTTCGATAAGTTTAGACCTTATTTGGTGGGCACCCACACCATCGCACACACCGACCATGCCGCCATTCGCCATTTGTTCGCCAAGAAAGATTCAAAGCCCAGATCGTGAGATGGATCCCGCTTTAAGAGTTCACATGGAAATTAAAGATAGAAAGGGCTGCGAATGTGGTAGCCAACCACTTGTCGCGATTGGAGAAGCCGGTCAAGGAGAGGACAAGAAGATTGGCATCAAGGAGAACTTCCTGCACGAGCACATCTGAAAGGCCATCGATCGCACACCATGGTATGCTGATTTCAAATTACTTGGTGATTGGAGTTCTACCTCCATCGCAAAGGTCATTTGAAAAGAAGTTTCTCCACGATGTTAAGTTCTATTATTGGGACGATCCTCATCTCTACCGCCGATGTGCCGATGGTTTGATACATCGCCGTTCCCCCGCGCGAATGGGAGAACATAATCCACGAAAGTGCCATAGTTCGCCGATCGGAGGCCATTTTGCAATGCCAAGACAATGGCAAAAATTTTCCACAAGGGATTCTTTTCGCCTTCGATCTTCAAAGATTGCCAATCTTTTATCAAGAGTTGTGATCATTGTCAAAGAGTGGGAATGTCACTAAGAAAGACGAGATGCCACGAGAACCATCATGGAGGTGGAACTATTTGACGATGGGGATCGACTTCATGGGTCCGCTCCATGTCCCGTGGTTACACGATATTCTTCTTGTCGTGGAATACGCTTCCGCTGGGTAGAGGCAATTCCGACCGTCACGAACGACTCCAAGGTAGTGATCAAATTCCTTCACAAGAACATTCGACTGATTTGGAGTCCCGAGGGCTTTGATCGCTGATGGGGTCGATTTAATAATAAGTGGCTAGGCAACGTTCTAGCCAAATATGGTGTGAAGCATCGAGTCACCTCCCCTACCATCCACAAGCAACGGGCAAGCCGAGTCACAACCGAGAGATCAAGCGATTTTAGAGAAATCGGTTGTTCAACAGAAGGATTGGGCCAAGCGGCTGATGATGCTCTTTGGGCTCACCGGATCGCATACAAAGCTCCCATCGGCTATTCCATATCAAATGGTATTTGGTAAATCCGCCATTTACCGTTGAATTGGAGCACAAAGCATATTGGGCGACGAGGAGAATCAACATGGATTTCAAGGAGGCCGGTATGATGAGAAGTGACCAACCGTTGGAGCTCGACGAGTGGAGGAATGAAGCTTTCGAGAATTCTGATATACAAGGAAAGAGCTCGAAATTCCACGCACCTCCACATACGCGTTAAAGGATTTTCGCGGTAATGAAGTCTTACTTTACAATGCTCGACCGCTCTATTCCCGGAAAGCTCAAGTCAAGATGGTCGGGCCAGACACCGCTTACCGCGTGCGCTGCTAATGGGAGTTACGAGCTCCTAGACTTGGGGCAACATTTTAAAGTGAACGGCCAAGACTCAAATCTTACTTCAAGTCACACTTTGACCGGAAGTCAAGGCGACCAAGCTCAACGAACCATGATAAGAGGTACCGCCGAGCTAGCGACGATAATTCTAATCGGTTGGGAGGTAACCCAGCAGCTTTTACATGCTTTTGTTTTTGTTGCTTTCGTTTTTGTTTTGGTTGTTTTCTTGTCTCGTCATGTCTCGTTGTTTTTGGTTGTTTTCTTTGTTTACAAACGCTTTACATGTTTGTGTCGTGTCCGGTTTGTTAGATCCCAAGTTTTAATAGCGCTTTAAAAAAAAAAAAAAATAGTGTCTAGCGACCACCCTAGCGATCGCGAGGTCGCGTGGCGTGGTCGCGAGAATTTGGGCGTAACGCTGTTTTCTCGAGCGACATGAGTCTGTGGCTAAGCTCGCGATCGCGAGCTCGATCGCGAGACCCGTCGCGACCAGCGCCCCGACCCGCCCGCCTGTAACCCCGCTTTAACACCTATTTTTACCCAAACTTCTAACCTACACACACACACACGTTTTTTCTGAAAAATAAGAGCAGCACCCTTCCCCTCTCAAGCACACAAGACACCTCTTTCTCAAATTTTCTTGCATTTCTCCACCAAATCCACTCAAGGTATGTTATATTTGTTTAATTCTTCATGGGTTTACATTTATTGAGCATGATTAGGAAGGATTTGTTCCATTTATCCTCTTGAGGTGGGTTTAATTAAAATTGAGAGACTAAGGCTTATTTTGTTAGATTTGTTTGGTGTTTGAGCATGATTTGTCCCATGATAGGTTTACTAACGTTTATACACGTATATTGTTCGTCTAATGTGCCTACATTGTTGATTTGGGTTAATAATTTGAGAAATACGCTTGAAATAATTGTCTTTACGTGCTCACGACCGCTGCTCATGGCTGGCATCGTAGGCTGCTCGGCGCACACAGGCATACGCCGCGCTACCGCCGAGCGGTCACGACCGTAGCCATGACCACCCTCGCGACCGCGAGGTGTGGTCGCTAGTTTTCGCCGTAACGCCTAATTTTGCAAATTTTGGTCGTGTGTATGTTTTCCATTTTGTGTTGTCTTGCAAGATCATATGACAATATGGGGAAATAATTTGATTAAGTTGAAGTTTGGGGATCTATATTGAGCATTTTGGGTTAACGTTGTTTTGATTGTTTCATTCATACACGGCTAACTTTGAAATTTTTAGGTACAATATGCCGCTGCACTACTCATCACAAGCGAAAGGGCAAGAGCATTGTCTCCACTTCCCACGACGAGACACAAGATGATCTCCACGATGAGCATTATGATGAGCCTCACGACGAGCCACGCATGGCACCACCAGATGAATTCGATCCCGAAAATTTTGGGGTCAGACTACCGAGTGACTCGTCGAGAAGCCGTTGGGATCGATTGGTGAGATTACGGCATAGGCATTCCCGTTTCATGTGCCTCAATACGTGTCAAGAGATGGGCATCACCAATGATGTGACGTGGTTGGCCGAGAGGTCCGGGCTGTACTCAGTTATCACGGCCAATTATCTTACATACCGATCCCGACACTCAATTCTTGTCGACTCTCCATGTCCACAAGACAAACGGCATGCCGTATCACATCATGTTCCAACTCGACAACGAGCCCGCCAACTCTCCGTGGACTAACTTAATGGAATCATCAATGGAGATCCGAGGAAACTACATAGGGGACGCCGAGTACACATGCCCAAAGCGTATGGCCAAAGTTCATGGACGCCGACTCGAGCACACTCCATACTATGATGCCTCGAGATCAAAGGCTAGCTCGACACGGAATCCAGCCGTCCGTTACTTCCACCGCCCTCACGCTCACCTTATACGGCCGTCGAACGCCGGCACTTTCCTCTCACAAGATATGAGCATACCGATTGAGCTATGTTCAACCGTAAGATGCATGCCGGCATGTTCTTAGCTCAAGACTTCCACATGCAATCCACGCTTTGTATGGTCAAGATATGCACAGGGGATTCGTTACCCCATTGCCGATTTTTGGGATTACGATTCGAGAGTCCGATCTCTCACGACATCTTCTCGACAAGGCGTGCCTATCGCTCCTGAAGAGGCACCTCGACGTTACTTGTGGCTGTTATATGATCAAACGGCCAATCGCCTTTCCGTCCAATCCCGAGCTCACCAAGAAGCCGATACTTTACTCCCGATGCCAACCGAATATGAGCTCCGCACATTATGATGGACGCAGCGTGAACGCAAGGCGAGGTCGAGGGCGAGCAACCGCACGGAGGAGCAAGTCGAGCAAGCCGAGCCCGGTGGCTCCCAGACAAGCGGCATATTGCACCGCCACCCGCTCGAGGCTAACCCGGATTTATGATCGATTAGATCACATAGATGGTCGCCTCAACCATATCGACGGAACCGACATCGATTATGGAGCAGCAAAGAAGCCATCTACACTCCAACAACAGCACATCTCGAGCAACAACGAAAGACGATGGAGATGATGCAAGAATGGAATCAGTGGCATGGATTTTATCCGCCACCGGAGTAGCGCAAGACATTCAAGGTAAGTTTTCTCCCAACTACTTTTTTTCGCAAACCTTATTGCTTCCACATGTTCACAATAAGTTTGGGGTAGACGAGTTTGGTTGGTTGAGAACTCGCTTTTGTTTCTACGCTTTATGCTTTGGGGTCTTTTGTCGCTTGTTTTGGTTTTGTTTTGTTTTTCGCTTTTGTCCGCCGATCAACGAGTTAAGTGAAGTATGTTAATCCATGTGGCCAATGACGATAGAATTTTTTGGTGAAATTTAATGATAGCGCATGATATGTTAGAAAATGACGCACGAATGACGTGAGATGGCTTAGCTTGTTGTTTTCACCATTTGCTTATCCTGTGAGACTCTGAGCTTCAATCGTATACATATCTTGATACAGCTCATTAATTGTGTGATATCGTGCATGTGATTATCTTCTAGAACTTGCCGTGTTTCTGTGTCGAGACTGCAATATGTGTTTCGAATTTGGAAAGGATAAAAGGCCATCGTTGTTAACCACTTATCACCCAAACACTAACCCGATGATATATACCATTTGTCGCCTTCTTTGAGCCTTTATTAGACTTTTTCTTTCGATTAACCGGATGATAGGAGGTGAGGATGGATATGGGAATCAAAAGGTGAAATTTTGATGTAGTTATGATGAGAAAAGTTTCGTAGAAAATACATCTGTGGTGAAGAATAGTACTTTGTTGTATAAGATAAACCCTATAAGCTCTAGAAAAGAAAAAGAAAAAAGAAAATGTTAAGTTTGCTATGAGTGTTGAGCATAAAGGGTCTTTAATCAAAGTATAGGTACCTTCGTGGCATTAAACGCCGATTTAGCACGCTGGGAAAGAAGAGGAAAATGGACGAAGTCCATATGTGTCGAAAAATATAAATGGGGTGCTTCGAATATTCTCGAGTCACTTAGCCATATTTTATCCTACCTTAACCAATGTGCCTACATTACAACCTATGAAAAGACCTTGATCCTAATTTGAACACAATGACGCGTGGTGGAGATATTAGAGAAACGGCAAGCCTATGGTAAGATGTTGCATTGCATTGATCGCCGAGTGTATACACGCCCCACATTTCTTTATGAGTCGAGTGTATCCTACATTTTACACACATGCCATTGTGAGGGTTGAATTAAATGAGTTTTTGCCACAATTGTTGTTTCAGGTTGAGTTGACTAACGCCGCCATGTGCATTAATTTTTTGAGCGTTGATATGTTTCGAGGCTAGAATGGTTATCAACTTTGCTACACTCGCTGATCTTTTCGTTGTGTCTTTCTGCTTTGGTTTTGTTTGAGGACAAACAATGATTTAAGTTTGGGGTTTGATAAACGCGCATTTTACACGCTTATAGTTGATATTTGAAGACGAGTTTAGCTCGCTTAATGTGCGCTTATGTATCGATTCTTAATGTTTTATCTATTTCTAGAAGATAACGCTCTTGGGTGTTCTTTTGGTGTTGTGTAGGTCCATATGTTGAAAATCAAGTAAGGAACGACGCACGAGCCAATATACACTGCTCGCTTTAGCGACCAACCTAGCGGTCGCTAGATGGCCGCTAGGAAACACGCGAGAACCCAAAGACACCGTGACCGCGATAACGTGTTCATGAGCGAAGCCCGTACGAGAAAGTCATCGGACGATTTTTCGCGACCGTTCGGAATTCCTAGCGACCGCTAGCCATGGTCGCGAGGTACCGGGCGAAAGAAGAGGCGATCATGAAGCGGTAGGAGGAGCTTACGAGACTTACCTCGTGACCGCACCTAGCGATCGCTAAGGGTGGTCGCGAGACGGCGTGCGTATGAAAACTAGGGTTTGGGGTGCCTATATATGGCAACACCCTCGCGCCTCAACTTCGCCCACACGATTCCGCAGCCTCTTTCTCGCTTTTTCATAAGTTTTTCAGAGTTTTAGCTTTAGGTTCCATATATTTTCATTCTAGAGTTGTTTTACGCATTGTTCTTCGTTAGTTTTACGCTTTGTCTACAATCCGAACGCTTCGTCCGGACAATCTTTGCAATTTTCCGTTTCCGAGGTCGATTCAAGCCCAACGTGTTCATCCAACGCTACATCACGGTTTTATATATTTAATTTCCGCCTTTATGGTTAAATCGTATTTCATTCCATTTATTATGTGTGGTTAGTTTTTCGCTCTAATCCTGTGGTTTGCATGATTTGATCCTATATGTTGTGATTTCTGTTATCGCTATTTACCATCCGTGCATTGATTCATGATTCGATTGTGCTTATTTATATGTGTTGATTTCGATCAATCTTGATGCATATTTAGTTGTCGGTTAATTACGTAATTGTGTTAATTGTCAATCGATATCGAATGCATGATACGAACGAGCCTCGAGTCGTAGTCGAGATAGATATTCAGAGGAAGCATATTCTTTGTGATCCGCTTGGAGTTGCTTGTTTTCACCTAGAGACGTATGACAGAATAGGAAAAACTAGTAATCTACACCGCTTTGCCGTAATGTAAATTGTTGCTATATATGCGATCTTCCATCTTGTCCGGATTAAAATTGGTTAATAGGAACAGTGATAAACATACGCTAGGATAGGATTAATGCATCCCTGTGGTTAGTCGCCTTTATCTATTTTTAAACATCCGAGTGTTTATCGCTTTAATTTACTTGCTTTTGTTACCTTTGCTTTGATTGATTTCCGAAGCCCTAAAATCTTACCAAACCATGTTTGTTGCTTGGATAATGATGAATTTTGTTGAGTTAGCTTCGTGTTTCGCATTTCAATCCCTCGTGGATACGATACTCATTTACCCTATACTTACACCTTTTCGTGTTAGAAAATTAAGCTTATCGACGTGAAAACCGCTTTCCTAAACGGTTACCTGAAGAAGGTAGAGACATCTATATGCAAAGAACCCGATGGTTATGTGGTGAAGGGTGAAGAGCATCTAGTATGGAAGATTAAGAAGTCCATTTATGGACTTAAGCAAGCTTCCCGATCATGGAACTTACGCTTTGACGAGGTGGTAAAGTCCTATGGATTTACGCAGATTGCTCAGCGAAAGTTGTGTGTATCGCTTGGATGTCAACGTGACGCAGATTTCTTGCACTTTACGAGATGACATCCTTATACTGGCAACAATGTGAAGTCATATCGACGAAAGAGTTGGTTATCCGATCGTTTCAAATGAAAGACTTAGGAGATGCAACACATTCTGGGATCAAGGTTTACCGAGATCGCAAGAGAAAAATATTGAGCTTATCTCGGCGCCTTACATTGATAATCAGTAATTACTGCTTTAGTATGCGAGACCACCAAGAAAGGATTGCTACCTTCGTGCATGGTGTTCCTTTATTCCAAGAGCAGCCACCCATGACCGCAAAGGAGATAGAGAAATGAGACAAGTTCCTACGCTTCACCGTAGGAAGTCTCATGTATGCACGTTATGTACGAGACCGATATCGCGCACGGCGGTATAGTAGCTAGATATCGCCTAATCTGGACAAGCTCATTGGATCATGTAAAGCATATACTCAAGTACTTGAAAATAACTCGAGATTATAGACTAGTTTACCAAGCGTATAGTCTAATGCCTTTGGGTTATTCGGACTCGGATTTCCAAGTCGACCGTGATGAGAAAAAGTCTACCTCTGTGTTATGTGTTTACCTTGGGAGGAGGAACCAGATCCCTGGCGGAGTGCAAAGCAGCGATGCATTGCGGACTTTACCATGGAAGTTAAATATGTAGCCGCATCAGAGGTTGCTAAAGAGGTCAGATGGTTCAAGAACTACCTCATGGATCTAGATGTGGTACTGGTTTGCCCAAGAGTATCATAGTATATCGTGATAACTCGTGTGCAGTGGCAAACTCAAGGAACCACGGACCCACAAGGCAACCAAACACATAGAGAGAAAGTACCATGTCATTCGAGAAATCGTTAGACGAGGAGATGTGCTGATTGAGAAGATTGGTAGTACGGATAACCTAGCTGACGCATTCATAAAGAGTCTGCCGCAAAAAGTCTACGAAGAGCATATTCTAGGACTTTGATTACAGAGATGGCACCCACTTGAAGAAAACTTTGTAGAAGTGGGAGGCTAAAGTGATGGTTTTGTTGTACTAGCTAATAGAGACACATTGTATACTAAAAGTTTGCTTTAGTATAAGTGGGAGATTGTTGGATTTGTATACTAGAAGCAGTTTTGGTTGAGCTTGTATACAATGTTTCCTGTTACCACTATTACAATCTATCTGAATTGTTTACTTGATTGCATATGTATGTCCTTTTATCTCATATATAAGCAAGATCACACAATGTGTTGTAGATCACAGAAGTCTGTATGATTGGTCAAGCTTAATGAGATATAAAAGAATCACAGCTGAGACAACTTGAGGACCACTTGTCGAATAAAGTCATGTATAGATAAGAAGTTACCGACTTGTTGCTTGTCTATGCCGGTACGCCTACGACGTATTGATGGATCACAAGTGAGATGAGTTCTTCTATCGACCTTTGTGAAGAACCTAGATCTCGGTGACTTTACGCTGATCTAAACCCTCGATAAGGTATTAGGTGAGTATGAGTTGTCGATCATCACTGACTTGTTACAAGTAGGTTACATGAGTTAACCCAAGATTCTCTACATCTGGGTGGTGGCAAGTCTCAGATGTCATGCTAGTTACCGTGTCGAGTCACCATATCCGCTAGGATGATGACGCCTCCTTAAGGAACTCAAAAGGTTTATTGTACCAAACCCCGCCGTTGAGTTATCTCAAGTACAATAATAAGATCGAGTGGTACTATTTATGAATTAAAATATTAATTATTTTAAGCCGTAAGCGCTGTAAATAATTAATGGACGATGATATCTTAAATACGGGATTCGTTAAGTCTAAGTGCGAGCCCAACTCAACTTCTAAATAAAGGGTAAGTCAAGATTTATTTTCTAGTGCCATGAATAAATGTTTATGAATTAATTTATTTTCCGGCCGAACATAAGATAATTAATTTATTTGAGGCCCATCTTTATTCCTTGCATTTGATCCTCGGCTGGCCCATCCGTGCCTGTAGCTAAGAGAGAATTTTCGTTCCCCTCATATAGAGTCCCACCGATCTCTTTTGATCCTCTCCATCCAAGAGATATTATTATATTTATTAGATATGCAGAAATCTTATCTTGATAGGATTTAGGGTTGCATTATAAATATAAGGTGAGAGAAAATCAAACCCTAATCCAAGAGAGGAAATTTTCGAAAATATACTATTCCAAATAGTTAGAATTTTCGAAATCTCTAAGTGAGGAAGAAGGCGGATTTCTACAACACTCTCCATAGATTGTCCTCACTCAACATTGGAGTTTAGGCAATCGGGACACAGTCTAGAAGATCAAAGCACAAGTCTTGATCCAATCCTTGCCTGACAAATTCACAGGTAAACACGAGAAAACACCAACGTGTTGCAATTAATTATATAGGTGCATGCTAGGTATATAATCAATGTATGGTAAATTAAACATCCAAGATAGATCCTCAGGAGAGGGTTAAAATAAGATTTTCCTACAATATGTGTTCTAGTTAAGGTCCAATTATTAAATTTCATTTATCATAAGGATAAATTGACATGGATTAAATTAAACGACTAAAAGGTTTATTTTAGTCTGGTCGATGGGTTCACGTGTAAACATCCACACGTTTTGCATGTGGGATTCCTTGGATAATTGGAGGTTTCAACTAATATTATTTTATCAAAAGGATACAATATTGTTGTTACAAATTATATGTGATCGTATGCTTATGTGTTTACATTACTTTTCAGATATGTCTCTTACTCCGATTATCAATATGCTCCCACCCCTTATCCGGTCCGAGTTATATTGAGTGAAAATGAAACATGGAGTATGTTCTTATCGTTGAAGAACACATGTTCGTGATTAGTACTCCCAAACCCACTGCCCTTATTGACACATCAACTGATGAATATCAAGAGTCAAGCAGACTTTGGCATAAGTCAAACAATATGGCTAAGTGATATATGATGACTATAATGTCAAAGGGCTTGCAACTGCAGCATCAATCGATGATAGACGCGACTGAGATCTGGTCAAGTCTAGAGAGTAAGTTTAGTCAGTCGGATCGAACAATCCACTTCCACATAATGAGAGAGATCATAGCGTGTAGGATGGCAGAAGGAAGTTCGATCCATGAACATGTCTCCCACATGACTTATCTCATGGATAGTCTTGATCAGTTGGGAGAAGGTATCGACGATGAAGCCAAGGTCGATATCATCCTCAATACACTGCCCAAGTCTTTTGAGAACTTTCACGTGAACATGATCATGCTCAAGACGAAGTATACACTCAGCCAGTTGCTCAATGATCTCGTGGCAGCGGAAGACGTCATAGGCAAAGGAACACATGCCCTTGTTAGTACATCCAAGGACCCAATGTTCCATTGAAAGGTAGAAGGAGAAAGGGGTGCCAAGGGTGGTAGAGGTAAGAAAAATAGTAGGAGCAACGGCATAAATGCCATGGCGATGTGAAAAAGCCAAAGGCGATGGGCGGGTGCTTCAACTCCGGTAAGACAGGGCATTGGAAGGCTAAGTGCTCTATGCTCAAGGCTCAAGGTACGTCATTAGATCTTGTAACGAAAACATGTTTAGCGACTTGTTCTACTCATTCATGGATAGTAGATATAGGTGCGACTGATCATATTTGTTATATCTTGCAGGGGTTCCTGCGGACAATGCAGTTGAGTGATGGCGAGATAACGATCTCCATGGGCAATGCAACGAAAGTCGAGGCTGTTGCAGTCGGAGATGTTTCTTTATGCTTTGATTAGACATTTTTAGTTTTAAGAGATGTCCTTTATGTGTCGGAGTTTTGGCGAAACCTTATTTCCGTTTCTAAACAATTTATTCATGGATATTCTGTTTTTTTATAGTGGTGTTTCTATCGTAAGAAACGACCAGTTTATCTGTGGTGGCATATTATACAATTCTCTTTATAATATTTCTGCTAAGCATAATACATATAATTATGTTATAGACTACATCCAACCATAAGAAGATGATGTTTTCTTCGCAAGAGAACTATACATATCTTTGGCATCTTAGATTAGGTCACATCAATCTAAATATGATCTAAAGACTGGTTAAGAATGGAACATTGGGCGAATTCACAGTTACTCCATTCACAGACTGTGAATCCTGTGTAGAGGGTAAGATATCGACCAGGCCCTTCAAGACGAAGGGTTATAGAGCCAAAAATATGTTTGAATTAGTTCACTCTGACCTGTGTAGATCGATGTCTACACAAGCTCATTGAGGGTAAGAGTATTTTGTCACTTTCATTGACTATTACTCAAGATATAGATATGTATACCCGTTTCACCGCAAGTCTGAATGCTTTGAGAAATTCAAAGAATTTAAGGCGTATGGAAACGGTTAAGTAAGAGTATCAAGTCATCATGGTCCGATCGCATGTGGCAAATACCTCAGCAACGATTTTATGGACTACCTAGTGCAGTGTGGGATTACATCCCAGCTCACTAAACCGAACACACCGTATCCAAACGGTGTGTCAGAGCGAAGAAATAGGACTCTCTTAGAGATGGTTAGATCGATGATGAGTTATGCAACCTTGCCTATTTCGTTTTGGGGGTATGCCTTAGAAGCAGCAGCATATTTTCTCAATCTAATACCGTCCAAGTCTGTCGACAAGACCCATTTCGAGTTATGGTTTGGACGTAAGCCTATTTTAAGCCATATAATGATATGGGGCAGTCCAACACATGTGTTGAACAAGCATGCTGACAAGTTGAAGACTAGATCTTATGCAAGGCTATTTGTAGGATATCCTAGAGGAACGAAATATGGTTATTTCTATGTTTCAAGGATTAGAAGGTCGTTATTAGCACCAGTGCTTGATTCTTTGAGGATGACTACATAAAAAACCATAAATCTAAAGTTGAAATCATTCTTCAAGAAATGGAAGATGATTGTATTCCACCACCGATTTCGCCAAACGTACAAGATATCATGTCTAGTGGGATGGATCGACACTCAAGAGATTGAAGTGGGTCGAGTTTCACTTGGGAGACCGGCTGTACACGTGGCGTCTACCCAACAAGTTGTGTAAGAAATGGCACCACAAGTTACTGCATCCACATTTGCCATTGTGCCAGTGGCGTCTCACCGTAGTGGGAGGGTTGTACGACAACCCAATCGATTTATGTTTGTGAATGAATCTTTGGATTTAGTCTCAGTAGACGAACATGCTATAATTGACCCATGGACATACAATGAGGTGATACAAGATATCGATACGGGAGCATGACACACCGCTATGGACTTAGAGATTGTGTCCATAATAGCTATGGATGTATATGAGAAAACACATCTATCAGATGGTAAGGAAGCCATAGGTTGCAAGCGGGTATAGAAGAGGAAGAGAGATTCGGATGGAGAGGTTTCGGCTTCTAAAGCTAGACTTATGATGAAAGGGTACACTTAGATTGAAAGGATCGATTACAATGATACCTTTTCGCTTGTAGCAATGATCAAGTCCATCAGAATTCTTCTGGCCATAGCAGCTCACTTGAACCTAGAGGTTTGATAAATGGATGTGAAAACCGCTTTCTTGAACAGTTACCTTGAGGAAGATCGAGACATCTATATGCAGCAACCCGAAGCTTATGTGAAGAAAGGTGGGGATCATCTAGTGTAGAAGCTTAAGAAGTCCGTTTATGGACTCAAGCAAGCTTAATCATGGAACTTACGCTTTGACTAAGTGGTAAAGACATATGATTTTACCCAGTTTCCTTGATAGAGTTGTGTGTATCGTTTAGATGTCAACGTTGACGTGGTATTTCTTGCTCTTTACGCAGATGACATCCTTCTACTTGGCAACAATGTGAAGTTATTATCAGACGTAAAGAGTTGGTTATCCGATCAGTTTCAGATGAAAGACTTAGGAGGTGCAGCGTACATTCTTGGGATCAAGGTTTACCGAGATCGCAAGAGAAAAATATTGAGCTTATTTCAAGCGTCTTACATTGAAACTGTGTTACTCATTTTAACATGCAAACCTCTAAGAAAAGATTGCTACCCTTCAGGCATGGCATTCTTTTATCTAAGGAGCAGTCGTCAAAGACTGCAAAGAAGATAGAGGAAATAAGACACGTTCTCTACGCTTCTGCCGTAGAAAGTCTCATGTATGAAATACTGTGCACGGGTCCATATCTGTTAAGCGGTAGGCATAGTAGCAAGATATCAGTCTAACCTTGGACAAGCTCATTGGACTAGGGTATAACATATACTCAAGTACTTAAAAAGGACTCAAGATTATAGACTAGTTTACCAAGCAGAGACTCTAATGCCGTTGGATTACTCAGACTCGGATTTCCAAGCTGATTTATGTATTATTTTAATACATCTCCTATATCTAGATAGATATTATCTTATATTATTAGATATCTAGAGATAATTATTCTATATATGAATTATCTTCAGGGATTGTAGATAATGATTGTATTTATTAGATATCCAAGGATCCTATCTAAATAGGATTTTATGAATGCATTATAAATACAAGGTGAGAGAAAATCAGATTATCCTATGCCATTATAGTGATTTTTGAAAATCGCAGAGTATCATATAGGAGGCGAAATTTCACAGTATTCTCCACAGATTGCTCTCACTCAGTATTGGTGAATAGGCATCCGGGATATTATCCAGAAGATTAGAGCTAGAGTCGGCAATAGATCTGTTATCCCAGAAATTCACAGGTAAACAAGAGTAAACACCTATGTGTTAGAATTAATTATATAGGTGCATGGTTGGGATATAATCAAGTGGAAATATATATCAATGCCCTTTTTTCAAAAAGTTGAAGCCGTATATATCCATTTGAAAAAAAGAGTGCAGCCTATACCCAAACCATTTTTTAAATATATTTTTGGAGCATTTGCACATAATTTAATACAATCATTTCAAATATCAATCAAAAACCGTTAGTTAATTTACTGAAATCTTTTTTTTTTATAATTCTGTAGAAATTAAATTAAATTAAAGTTATCTTTTATCAATTTTTACTTTTATAATTAAAGTTATTAAATTAAAAGGGTCACTGGGGTGGGGTTGGCCGGTGGGGGAGGGTTGGCCGTTGGGGTGGGGTCACGGGGGTGGGGTTGGCAGGGGGGTGGGTTGGCGGGATGGGGGTTGGCGCAGGGGGTGGGTCAGCAGGGAGGGTTAGCGGGTATGGGGTTAGTAGGGGTAGGGTTGGCCTGGGGTGGGTTGGCCGGGGAGGGTTGGCGGGGTGGGTGGGTTGGGGTCAAGGGATTAGTCGCCTAATTAATTATAAATTACAATATTTTATTAATTAATTATAAATTGCAATCCTATAATATTTGATTTGTAATTTTTTTAGATGTAATTAATATTCAACAAAATTAATATTAATATTCAACAAAGTCGGAAGTCCATTGAAATAAATTATCAATGAATTCAATATTTGAATATTGATGAAAATTAAATAAACCAACAACTTCGCTCGTGAATTTGAATACCGATGAAAATTAAATAAACCAACAACTTCATACTAATGAAAATTAAATAAACCAACAACTTCATATTTAATAGAGATGAATTTTTGCAGAAAACCAACTACTTCATATTTAATAGACATGAATTTTTGCAAGTGAACTTTGCGTGAATTTACTTCACCATTAATGACATGAATAAAATTTTGATCGACTCTAGCTATATAATTCATTCTTTCCTTTCGCTCATCGAATCACTCACTTTCATCTTGCGATATCTATATTTGCAATCGTTTTCTTTATCAAATATCGCCGCTCTCACCAAAGGGATCATAAAAGGTAATTTCAATATTTTGGTGTATTTGTTATATATATGATTCCTTAATTATTGTTAGATGAATTTAGGTTAATTTTTAATTAATTTCAATCAATAATTATTTAGGGGGGCATCGACAATTATTGTTAGATGAATAATTAATTAACCATTGTGCATTTGTATGATTTATTATGTATTATGAATGTTTAGATGAATTAAATACGCCGTATTGTAGTTGAATTAAATTATAGTTTTGCAGCTTAATTTAGTTTAGTTTAGTTTAGTTTAATTATTATAAACACGTCCCAATGCGGTTGAATTTTTCATTTAGTCACTGGAGGGGTTGTCATGGGGGTGGGGTTGGTGCATGGTGTTCATCTAGATGAATTAAATACGTACTGAAGTTGAATTAATTATAATATTTAATTATTATTTAGTTTAGTTTAGTTTAATTTTGCAGTTGAATTAAATTATAGTTTTGCAGTTTAATTTAGTTTAGTTTAGTTTAATTATTATAAATACGTCCCAATGCAGTTGAATTTTTCATTTAGCCGCTGGGGGAGCGGGAATTTTTCATTTAGTTTAGTTTAGTTTAGTTTAGTTTAGTTGAATTATTATTTAATTTAGTTTAGGTGAATTATGGTTTAAATTCGTCCCCGATGAATTATAATATTTAATTATTATTTAGTTTAGAGATTTGTTTTATACTTAATGATTTATACACGTTCATTATTGTGCATTTGTATTATTTATTTAGCTTTTATTATTTGATTTAGTTTAGGTGAATCATGATTTATACACGTTCATTATTGAATTTTTCATTTAGTTTAGTTTATTTTATAATATTTTTTGTCGATTCCTTCAAAGTTTAGGTGAATTGAGGTGATGATTATAATTTATTGTTCTTATTATTAAACATTCGTGATCAATGTTACTATTTTTATATTTAATTTGTATTATTTAGTTTAGATGTTTGTTTTATAATTAATGAATTTTTAATTAATTATTGTGCATTTGTATGATTTAATTAGATGTCGGGGTGAAAGAATATTATCATTAGATACGGAGGATGTTGGGATGATTGTTTGAACCATCACGGTCTTTGCATCATCATATACCTATGTTCGGACTCATAATGCACTTATTTGGGAGTTAAGAGAAAGCATTAATTCCCTCTCAGGAGCAAATTCTTTCGACTACCAAATACATTATATATCGAGATCTCAAGTGGTAGACTTATCAAATCACTTTTGACTACCGATGATCGCCTTGCTCGATTGTGCGAGGTTTATGCCCAACCGAGGTGTATGTGACATACGGAGGCGTCGCCCCAACCGTAACCACAAGCATATATACCACAATTCGAGCAACCACGTGATACAACAGATGACTACGCTTCACAATACTCATCTCTGGATGAGTCATTCACACAAAAATTTGGAGCATATGATTGGTTTGAGCAAGATACACCTCAAGAAGTGCCGCAACATGTGCGCAAAGTGGCTGACGCGATCGTTGACGACAGTGACGATGATGAATACGTCGTCGACAGTGAAGAACAAACAGAGTCTGATGAAGAAGAGGTGGATGAGGAGCGTGAGGCTGCAAATGTGATCTCTGGCACGTTTGTAGAATTTGATACGTGGATACGTCGAGAGGGTTGAATAGAAAAGTTGCTTGGGATGATTATGCGAGTAACACGCAGCGGGTAACCGGCACTCGAGGTAGAACAAATGGAAGAGACGAGCAATGGCTAGCTCTCGTTATTCCTCGCGAGGCTTCAACAATCTTTTGCTAGTTCTCTCGACTCTATTCAACCCCGATGAGTGAGCGAAGGTTCCATCTTCGACTACAAGGTGGACCTTAAGATATCGATCGGGTTGTGGCATATGGAACAAAGCGTAATTTGTTATTCCGCGATCGGACGCACCAGATTACGCTCAAATGCGATATCGTGATCGGTGTCCGCTTCTATTGGCGCCGCATCACAACACGGTGGTTTTGGTTTGTGCGCAAGTTTGATGCCGATACACACCAGTGTAGATGATCTCGTGAATACGAAACACGCAAGGTTAATGCCCGTGTGATCGCAACATACATAGCGTGAAAAATACGCGAGGACGATGAAGTCATTGCCGAGATCGATTATGGCCGAGTTACAAGCGAGTATGGCGTGCAAAGCGCCATATACCGTCGGTGAGAGCTCATAATAGGGCAATCGAGATGATATATGGTGGGTATGAACAATCCTATCGATGATACCGGTTATCTTCACATGTTGCGGACAACTAATCATGGTTCGTTGATCGACCGGATATTGGACCGATGGTCATTTTCGCCACCTTTTGTAGCGCTCGGTTCCAGCCGACCGGTTACACGTTGTGCATGAGGCCCTGTTATTGTTGTGGATGGCACGCACGAAGGGCCGCATAAGGTATATTGTTTGTTGCTATTACGAAGGGCGGTAACAAGCAAGTTTTTCCATCGCTTATGGATTGGTCCGATCGAGAATGACTTATCATGGACTTGGTTTCTAGAACGCGTGAAGACTGCTTACTAGTCGAATTCCAAGACGTTGATTGTGTCTCGATGCGCACGCCAAGATATCCAATGTGTGAAAATGTCTTCCGAGAACGCCCACGGCTTATGCTACTACCATCTGTGAAAAAATCACGCCTTTGGGAAACCATCGGTGGCATTGTACCGTATAGGCGCTTATGCATATCGGGAGACGAGTTTGATAAAGCAATGAACATGTTAAAGTCCCGTGCTAAAGATAGACCCACCGGTAGTGTATATGGCAAGTCGACAGAGGTCTGAGTTGAGAAGTGGGCCGATCAAAGTGCCTGTGAGGCGCTATACCTTTTTACTTCCAACATTGCCGAGTCCTTCAATGCTCGATTGTTGTGGGCAAGACGATTGCCCATTTGCTCTATGGTTGAAGCTATTCGTCATATCATAGAAAATGGTTCGATCAAAGACTTGAAGCAGCAAGAACATACCCCACCGACCTAACCCCAGTCGCATTCGCAAGATACGGGTGAGCTGGAGAGATCACGCCGATATACTATAGTGCCCAAAAGTAACGACACATTAAAAGTCAGGGTAAACCAAACCTTCAATGTCAATCTCGGGACGACATCGTGCTCATGCTTGGAGTGGAACATGGATCGATCCCATGTTCTCATGCGATTCTTGACTATACGGTATGGAGCTACATACTAAATATAATTTTTTAATACGGTATGCCAATTTATAACTAACAACTTTATCATTGTTTTTATCTTTGAATTTTAATTTGTGCAGCATAAAGATGACCAAATTTCCAGCTATGTGGGAGAATACTACTGCCGAGAAGCTAGTACAGCCTACTCGTACAGAGTAAATCATGTTCCGCCCAATCCGGTTGGATGCTTCCACCGATGTCGCGGCGTTGAGTCATCGCCACCTCTTGTGGTCCGACAGGCGGTCGTCCGAAAGTTGGGCGCCATCGTCATCCAACCGAACGTCCCATCAAGATCTGGTGGAGGAGAAATGGGGTCAAGCAAGACAAGTCATGCACATAGGAGGTGTGGGCTTGTGTGGTTCCTTGGATCACACGCGACAATCATGTCCTTATTTACCATCTCATTAATTGAATGAGATATTGATTTTATTTTCTTCACTTAACTTGATATATGAGTTTAATATGATAATTTAAGCATTCTATGAATTTACTAGAATTTTCTAAATTCATATGTTGAAATTGAAAAAATTTAGTTTAGGTGCTTAATTGCTATATATATATGTTAAAGTTAATATATGATGTTAATATTGATGATTAAGCTCACATATGATACTAAAGTAAGAAGTTGGGAAGAAATTAAAGGAAATTATAATTTATGTATATGTTAGTGAAATTTTCGAAATTTATAGGAAAATGGGAAGTTGAATTTTTAATGTTGTTCTTCATATATCTTATGAATTGTGAACATATTATGTAAGTAAGGAGTAATGAAGCTTAATTGAGGAGTTTAGAACTAAGAATACGAAAAGTTGAATTTTATAAACATATTATGTTGAAATGAAAACTTGAGGACAAAGAGATTAGATTATATGTTGTTAAGTGATTAGAAATGGTTGATATACCTAAAAGTATACTAATAGAATGATGTTTGCTTTAGTTGTTAAGCGATTAATTGAAAATGTTGGAGTCGAACTCCTTATTATATTTGGATGGAAATGTTCTTGAGTTGAATGGTCGCTTTGATTTGTGAATTATGTTGAAACCAAACTCGTGATATCCTTCGTTATTGAAGTATAATTGATTGGGTTGTGATTATGATTTCAGAAAATATACTCAAATACAAATATTACAATATTCAAGAAAATACACTCAAATACAAATAAGGTTATTACATAATAATTAGTAACATGTTTCACCACTTTCTATGACTCTCGCTCACATAATTCAAAGATAGAAGCAGTTATTTTTCTTTGGTAGCATATACATTCTCATTACCCCACTCAATGCTCGGGAACTCGAAATGATGTTCGTTCGTACATGCACATGTACGTTACGCATCAGGAGTCTTCTTTATCGAATCGTAGATCGGGAGCAGCCAATGTAAACGCCAAATCACGCGAAAGACACGAACACCGAGTCTGTTATCTTCAAACCAACGAAGTTTCGAGTAAGAACTGTAAATAACCCACTTCAAGCCATACTAATGCATCAACCGCCTCTTGTCGCCGGGGTCTAATGAATAATGTATCGGATCGAAGATTTCACGAGCACTCGCCCATCATGTGCATTCGAGCCAAAACGACGCGACCTCTGCTAAAACAAGGATGATGATCAGAAAAGAGATTCAATTTCGTAAAGGCACGAACAAAATCTATTTTATAATTAGTCATTGATAAATAAGTTACATTCAAAGCAGAAGCCATGGTTCATGACTTTGGCCCACCCTTCTACCACTGACCGCCCGATACCAATTATTAGATGGAGCCCACGAGATATACCATGATCTAGATCCCTGCTGCGTTCAATATTCTCAAAATATGCAGCCATGATCGACTAATGTACAACTATTCAAAGAAGAAATAGAAATTCAATATATATAAAGAATATATACATATATATTCACATCTATAAGAAATACGTAAATATATACTTACAAAGAAATCGGTGTCCAAAATAATAGTGCTCGATTCATTGACCCCATTCAACAAGTCATGCCTGTTTATTAATCTGATCCTCAGATGCATCATGTACAAATCAAGATCCTGCAATAAATAATTTATTTTTTAAATAATGATTTCATATATGAAAATATAAATAGAAATAGAAGTGATACTTACCCCACTTTAAGATCGGCGTAGGGTCTTTGATGCGAACAAAATCACATGAGGTCATCGTGCATCCACCGTCTCTAATAATCATCGAACCCGTCCCGCGCCAAGAAAATCTTCATAAGAAGCGGATACACTATCGGGGATAGGGACGAGGCACAAGGCTATTCACGACGGTGACCTCGGCAAAGCGCAAGAATCTAACCTTACTCGCTCGCTTCTACGAGTTGGCTAATTTTTGGTTTAAACAACGAGTTAGAAAAAGTAAACATATCAAATATGATGCAATAATATAAAATAAGATAATTTACCAATGGTCTCGCATCTCGGCATGGAATGACGAGTCGGATCCTCGCCGTGTGACGGGCTAATGAATCCGAGGTAGATCCATACTCCCGTAGAGGCGACGATGAGGTGTATACTCGGCCGGTGCACGAGGAGACGCCGGAGGAGTCTGTGGGGTACACCAACCCGATATAGAGTACGAGTAGAAGGCCCCGTCCTCGATCGCCACCCGCATCGCCCGATGGGGTAGTTCCACGACGGACGGCGATATGCTTTAGTGCTCGCGAACATCTACATCGAGTCTTTCAAGATAGACTCAAACCACGTCTCGAGTCCTCGAATATTCTCTCTAACCACATCATGGATCATGTCTATGATCCAACGATGATCCCTCCGACTCAGACGTTTGTGGTGCTCACCGCCACTGCTAGATGAAGAGGAACGTAGTCGTCTCTGCACGCCCCGTATCCATGTCGTGTCCCCTATATCGATCGGCGTCCCTCATCCGACGCATGCTCTATCCCCACTGCATCGATGTCGTGGCTCCTCATGCTCCTCAGGCTCCTCATCAATCTCTTCAACAATAGAAGTACGCGCTCGCATCGCTGCATCGATCGCCGACTATCCCCACGTGAAGATCGGTAGAAGGTCCCGCCCGAACGAGTCTGCATCTAGTGTGGGGCGGGGTTGTTCCCTGACGCATGAGATGGGAACAGGTCTCCCGCAGTAGTTCACCCTAGTGCACCCGGATATAGAGAGGACGATAGTACAAGATGCTCCTCTCATACTCATCGGGACTAACCCCAAAACGGTTGCCCTCACGATCGAACAGGGCATGTATCCTCGTCAATCATCTTCGTGAAGTTCCACCTCACGCATCTAGGATATGCATCCCCCCGGACATACTTCGCAACCGTCATGCCAAGATCCGGAATGATCTCTAGTGACCAAATATATAATGCCCACGACGATCCGTAGAAGTGATATTTGGCCTTGGTCTTCATATTCCACATGTAGTATTGTAGAATTTGATATGCATATGCAGCCCATGGAAATCTGGCAAATATGTCCAAATCGTCAACTAAGACCCAAATCCACGGATCCACAACTCGTGGCAAGTCGATACCTAAGACGAATGCGTAAAGAACTAAGATGTGGGCCACACGGAGATATAGATGACCGTCATCATCATCAATCGGACGGTCCGTATCAGAGAATCAAGATTCTCTATACTAATTCCTTCGCCACCAACAAACCGTCGATAAACCTCAACAGATCGCGGATCGTGCTGGTCAGTAGGATCAAAAGACGACGCCCCAAACTCAAACCCGCTACGAGCGCAAAATCCGAGAAGGAAAACAAATTCTCCTCCCATTGATAAAACCATATCGCCTCGATCTTCAACACGGGGGCTTAATATGTCGGATACCACATGGTGCAAACTCATGTTCGACTTGGATCTGGTTCCCAACCAACAAAGTAATCGAAACACCTCGCTTAAACCTATCCACCGTGTCTTCACCGCCTATATCTCTCAATCTCATAATGACTCTTCTTAAATAATTGGGCTTGAAGCACGTCTTTGATTGTGGATGGACGATTGATGGTCTCGGCCTTAAGAACTCGATTTCTATTTATTAAAAAATTAAACTATGCTTAATTAAGAAATATGTCAATTAGTGTGTTCACACATATATACAAAAGTTTTATTTTAGGGAATATATAGACAGGGTGAGCTACATCAGGGCCCTGGGGCCCATGGGCCCCCCAACTTTTTTAGAAAACTACTACTATTATATATCCATTTATAATATCAAAATATGTTGTAGTGCAGCTGGTTAGGAATTCCGTCTCCCTCTCCAAGGTCGTGTGGTCGAAAGCTCTCAAGGCCTTTTCTTTTCTTTCCTTTCTTTTCTCTTTTCTTTTCTTTCCTTTCTTTTCTCTTTTCTTCCCTTTCCTTTCTTTTCTTTTTTCTTCATTCTTCATTTTCCTTTTCATTTCTGTTCGTTTCGTATCCTTCATTTCTTTTTTTGTTTTTCTTTTATTTCTCTATTTTATACTCTTTATTTTCTTTTCTTTTCTATTTCTCTACTTTGTAGTCTTTTTTTTTTCTTTTTCTATAATTTGTTTTACATTGATAAGATAAAAGATATATACAAATAATGAAGTTTTATATGTAAATTAATGATCAATCAATTTTTTTAAAAAGATTATGATAAACTTATAATAATAGTCACTAGTAATATTTATTTAAATTTATTCTAATAAGTTTTATACGTGAATTAATTTTAGATTCAATTGTTGATTTGTAATGGGTACAAGAAAATCAAGATTTGAGTTTGTAAGATAATACCATTTACAATATTAACACTTATAATTTTTTTATTATATTAATTTTTATAGCTATTATTGATTGATTGTTTAGTTATTTGTAAGTAAATCTTATTGTTTTATTTTTGTAAGATATTAAAAGATAATGAAGAAGAAATATATTTAGTATAAACAATTACCTCCATGCAAATAATATTACAATATTATTTAAGTTATTACTCCCCATCTCCCATTTAAAATGTCTCACTTTCCTTTTTGGGTTGTCCCATTACAAATGTCTCGTTCCATTTTAGAAAGTAATTATTTCTTCAAAAAGTATGAGTCCTACTTACTTTTTATCAATTTAACTACTTTTTACTTATCTCCTAAATACCCGTGTCCAAAAGAAAATGGACACTTTAAATGGGACGGATAGATTATTATTTTTAAATTTTAATTTTAAAATTGTAATTAATTGGGCCCCCCAAGAAATAATTTACGCTCCACATCCAGATATAGATATGTCTTCAAAATTGTATTGTGGCAATATTCATAATGGAAGATGGGAAGCTCGTATTGGGATGGTGTTTGGCAACAAGTACCTCTACCTTGGGACATATGATAGGCCAACTATGCTTGCATTTTATTTAATTCAGTTACTATATTTATCGTATACTTTAAGTGCCCTAACTATTTAATTCTTCAACCATCATATGGTAGGCCAACTATGCTTGTATTTTATTTAATTCAGTTACTATATTTATCCTATACTTTAAGTGCCCTAACTATTTAATTCTTCAACCATTTATTTTAAATGGAGAAATTTTTTCAATAAGTTGGTGTGTTGTTGATGAGCCAACTCCTTAATTCAGTTACTATTTTGTTTCTTTAATTTTTCATAATTTAGCTAAGAATAGCGAATCAACATCTTTGGTAATTCATGCACGGAAATGAAATTTAATGCTCCTTAGTGAAATATAGACAATACATAATTAACAATATAACAATATAAACAAACAAAAATAAAATTTGAAAATATACAAAGCATATTAACAATATAACAAAGCATATAATTCGACAAAGCATACCTACGATTTTATATAGGTGGTGTGACCAACTGATGAGGCCATGAACAAAATAAATATGTCTTATTCTATTTTGTGTGCTTTTTATTAAATGTTTGTGGCACTTTTTTGTGAACTATATTTGGTTAGGAATTTTGCCCAACTAACTGGTCCACTTTTTGCATAATGTGAAGCTTTTGTTTTGTTTTCTAGTAAGTGGCTCATTCATTCGTCCATGCAAAATACATTAGATTTGAACTAGCGGAATTGAGTCCGATTTGGCAAAGAATTAACTAGCCAACTGAAATCTAGAAAGAAAAAATTATATTGGAGATAACAATTTGAGTAGTTTGCTGTAAATTTAAATTAGTCTTTACAAGGAGCACTCAGATACTCCACCCATGCCAAAATTTGGTTTTTTAGTGTGTCACATTTATACAGTCATAATACTATATTTAATATTATTTTTCATAATTATTTACAATTATATCATTTATTACTTTGAAATTTAACAAACTATATTAAATTATTGTAAATTTCAAACTTCATTAACTAAATAATATATATAAAAAAGGTAAACCGCTATATTTTGTTACAATATATTTGACATATTTTTAATAATATCAGTTTTTTTAGCTTACTGACCCACAATGTTTCAATATTTTTTTCAATAGTATTACAATATAACAAAGCATATAATTCGAAATTTGCTAATTCACGAAGCATAACAAAGCATAATTAACAATATAACAAAACATATAATTCAAAATTCATGAAGCATAATAATTGAAATAACAAAGCATAATTAACAATATAATATACTAGGTATAATTAATAATATAATTGATAATATAATAAGGCATAATTAATAATATAATTAATAAGGCATAATTAATAAGCATAATTAATAATATAATTAACAAGTCATAATTTGACAATATAACAAGGCATAATTAATAAGGCATAATTAATAATATAATTGAAATAACAAAGCATAATTAACAATATAATATAATTCAAAATTCACTTAATCATAATAATTGAAATAACAAAGCATAATTAACGAAGCATATAATTCAAATTCACGAAGCATAATAATTAAAATTGAAAATATACAATTAGATCTATTTTTATTTTGCATTTTTGTAGAATATAACAAACAAAATAAAAAAAAGAACTTGTGAAGAAGAAGAAGCCACAGCGCCGGCCGGAGAGAGGTTGGCCGGGAGTGGGTTGGCAGGAGGGAGGGGGTTGGTCACGGGGTGTTGGCATGGGAGGGTTACACAGGGGTGGGTTGGCCGGGGGGGTTGGCCGCAGGTGGGTTGGTCTTGAGGGGTTCATGGTGGGAGGGTTGGCAAGAAGGGTGGGTTGGCCGTCACGGATAGGTTAGCCTATATAGAGAGAGAGAGAGAGAGAGAGAGAGAGAGAGAGAGAGAGAGAGAGAGAGAGAGAGAGAGAGAGAGAGAGAGAGTGAGAGTGAGAGATAGTTAGGCTGTGTTGTTTTATAAGCAAATTTGAATTAAAGCTTCCGACACAAGTACAAAGATTCTCACAAATTTTCGTGTGAATAAAAGCTGCAAAGATTCTCTGATTATTTTGACTGGGGCACAAATTTTCCTGTATAATAGTGTGATGATTTTGATGAAAAGATATTAAAACAATGAGATGGGTATACATTGCACTTATTTTTACAAATGGATATTCAAAGCACACATTTTTTCAAAAGTTGGTATATAAGCTCTGAACCCTATAATCAATGTATGGTGAATTAAACATCCAAGATAAATCCTTCGGGAGCGTCGGTAAAATAAGATTTTCCTACATTTTTTACTTCGCCAAGTAACTAAATTTCCTCCCAAATAAGTGTTGTATCTAGAAGTAGATTTCCTGTCAGTTTTAGATCCAACATGAATGACATCAGAATATCCTTCAATCTTAAGATGACCATTCTTCTTAAAAGACAATCCTCTTCCTAGAGATTTCTTGATATATTGAAGAATCCGAATAGCGGCATCCAAATGAACTTGCTTAGGCTTATCCATAAAATGACTGACCAGACCAACCACAGAGAAAATATCAGGCATTGTTATTGTCAAGTAGATAAGTTTCCCAACAAGTCATCTATACTTAGATTTGTCCTCGAAGAAGTCTCTACTGTCATCCCAAATGCTCGGATTAATATCCATATGAGTATAACTTGCTTTGTTTCTAGCAATCTAGTTTCCTTGAGAAGATCTGTAGCATACTTCTGTTGGGATAAAGAAATTCCGGACTTGCTGTGAGCAACCTCAATTCCTAAGAAATACTTAGGTCGTCCCAAATCTTTAATAACAAAATGTTGTTGCAAGTGTTTCTTGGTCTCATCAATTCCTTGTACATCACTGCCAGATATAATAATGTCATCAACATACACTATTAGGATAACAAAAATAGAGTGATTTGACTTACATTGCTTGAAACCAATAACTCTGAGAACACTGCTGAATTTATCAAACCAAGCTTTCAGACTTTGTTTAAGACCATAATGGCATTTTTAAGACAACACACATTCGTAGCATCCACTCCCTGAGAAACATACCCTAGAGGTTGCTCCATAAAAAAAGTCTGATTCAAATCACCATACAGAAAAGCATTCTTCACGTCAAGTTGATACATTGGCCATGAAAGATTGACAGCTAAAAAGAACAAAATTCTAATCGAATTCAGTCAAGCAGTAGGAGAGAACGTCTCATAATTAGGGATGTAATCGAACCGAGCTGAGTCAAACACCATCATGCTCAAGCTTGGTTTGTTTAGTATCGAGTGAAGTCTCGAGTTTTATTTATCGAATATTTCAAGCTCACGAGCTTATTCGAGCTTTAATCAAACCCAAACAAAACTTTCTAAATTTAGATATATGTTTAGAATATTGATTATTTTATTTTAAAATAAATTATTTTATCCATACTAACACAATATATTTATTGATTTCTTATAACAAATAAAAATATTTAGAGATTTAACACAATAATTATTAATTATAAAAATAAAATAATTGTATCTAGCTAATAATTTTATATTTTCAAAGTAAATCAGTCAACGAACTTGTTCACGAGTTAATGAGCGAAATACCATCCTGCTCAAGCTTTGTTTATTTAGCTAACGAGCTTCACTAAACAAACTTGAACGAACATTTATTGAGCCGAGATCCGAATAGTTCACGAGTAGCTTGGCTCATTTACAGCCCTACCATAATAGTCAACACCATAAGTCTGAGTGTATCCATTGGCCACAAGATGAGATTTGTACCGATCAATAGTCCTATCAGCATGAAACTTAATAGTGAAAATCCAACGACAAGCAACAATATATGTCGAAGGAGGGGCAAACATCAGTTCCCAAATAACACGACTTAGAATAGTGCGCATTTTCTCATCCATAGAAGCTCTCCAAAGAGGGTATTTATATGCCTCAAGGTAAGAAGTTGGAATAACGGTAGACAAAAGAGAAATAGAAAAAACATGAAAAGTAGAAATCAAACGATCAAAAGACACATGGTTAGACAACGGGTGGTAAGTATTGCAAGAACATTTACCTTTACGTTGAGCGATTGGTAAATCGTCAGTGGAAGTAGAAGGCTCTTCAGGAGCTGCAGACGAAGGTACATGTGTGGGACATAAGGAAGGTTTGGACCTAGAACGTCGAATACATACCTGCATAGGTTTAGGAGGAAGACTAGGAGACGAGAATGACGGGATAGGTAATGGGTGAGGCGGAACATGATCGGGTGGATTGGTTATAGCTATGGAGAAATAAGGTTGTGACTCGAAGAAGATAACATCAACACAAGTTTAATGACCTTGGTAAGAGGTTCCAAACAATGGTATCATTTTTTAGTACAAGAGTATCCAAGAAAGACACAACTGATAGACAAAGGAGTTAATTTATCCAACCTAGGAGTAAATTCATGGACAAAACATATGTACCCAAATATGCAAGGAGAAATAGGATAAAGAGATTTATCATGATGAAGACAAGAAAATGAAATATCCACATGCAACACACTAGACGTCATTCTATTTATAAGGAAGCAAGTTGTAAGGACAATATCAGACCACAAGTATTTTGGAACATGCATATGTGAAATAAAAGTACGAGGAACATCCAAAATATTACGATGTTTGCATTCAGCCACCCCTATTTTGTTGAGAAGTATGAGAATATGAAGTGTGATGAATGATTCCATGAGAAGCACAAAACGTAGAAATAGACAATTGAGTAAACTTAAGTGCATTATCAGTACAAAGAGTGTGCAAATTAACAGAATATTATGTTTTTATTTCATGACAAAACGACTTGAGTACATTTGGGACCTCAGTTCTCTGTTTGAGTAAATATAACCACATCATGCGGGAATAATCATCAACAAAAATAAAAAAATATCAGAAGCCCTCTCTAGTCTCGACTCTACTAGTACCCCAAATATCATAGTAAACAAGTTCAAAAAGGAAAAGAACTACGAGTATTAACTCTAGAAGGAAAAGATATGCAATGGTGCTTTGCCCAACTCACAAGACTTATATTGGAAATTAACAAACTCAACATGAATTAAAGTACGAAGATTAGCAGAAGAATGATGACCAAGAGGACAGTGCCATTGATATGGAGAAACTTTTGCGAAGAAAGCCGAGAAGGTATAGGGCCAACAGAGTCCAGGTAAATACCATCACGCTCATGTCTTCCACCATTAGTCCTCTTCGTCTGCAGGTCCTGAAAGACACAATAGGTAGGATAAAAAGTGATAAAATAATTGTAAGTTTTAGATAGATGGCTAATCGATAAAAAACTAATTGGAAATTTAGGGGCAAAGAGAACATTATCAAGAGTGGTATAAGAAGAGGTTTTGACAACACCAATTCCCGTTACCGGTGAATAGGTGCCACCATCGGCAAGACGAACAGATGGTAGAGATGAAGAAGAAAAAGAGTTGAAAAGATATTTGGTACCATTGATGTGGGCAGTAGCACCGGAATCTAACATCCAAGACTTTACCATGAGACACTGCAAACGCACTTTCAAAGGTAGAGACAGCAGTAGAAGAGGAAGTGCCTGAAGACTTTACAAAATTATCATATTCAACCCATGACACTGAGACTATATCAGGAGCAGGTGAAGAACTTGGCGCAACAGAGGCCATGTTTCCAATTAGGTTTGCCAAAATTCTCTCCATTTATCAATGTCATGATTGGAATGACCACAATGATAACAATGTCAATCAAATCCACGTCATCGGCTACGACCACCACCATGGCCACACATGGGCGGATCTAGCTATAGGCTACACCGGGCTCCAGCCCAGTGCAAGCCCCAAATTTTTTCTTACGTCTATTTATTATATTAAGCCTAATTTAAAATTAGCCCGGTCAAAATAATTAAAAATTAAAACAAAGTTGTTATTGTTGGGTTTTTATATTTTTGACCCATGAGAAAATCCATGAGCCTATGGAAAGGTTATAAAATGAAAAGGGTCAGCCACAAGGAGAAATTGAGCGGCCAAAATAGAAAAATTGTAGCCTTTTTTCCTCTCGGATTTTCGAGCGCACGGAAAAATTTCGCTTCCGGAGATCGAACCGTTAGATTAGCGTGATTTTTGGTCAAGCTTCACAAAGATCCGCGAACGTTGTGGATGGTGAAGATCGATTTTGAGATTCGTAGGTCGGATCGTCGATCTGAATATATGATAATTTCGATGATATTTTCTTGATCTTTGCTCGATTTTGATTCCATACATCTTGATGTGCTTATTTTCAAGTGTATGATATTTTGTATGCCTATAATATAATCTAGATAAGATTGGTAACGCTTCATTGTTGATTATAATTGATTTAAACGGCTCTAGTAGTCCCGTAATTTTTTTCTCTATTTCGTTTTGAGAGGTTTTCCATGTTAAAATTTTGTGTCTCTTTATTATTGCGTGCTCTACTATTTTGAGCGACGATATTGATGTTTTAGAATACCATATTTATCTCGCATCCTCAAAGGTTCATATGAGTCGCGAAAATTAGCCAAACAAATGTGTCATATTCTTCCTTAGCCGATCCGCTCAGTGTTTCTTGATGTTGCTCTTTGCCCATTCAAGTCACAAAGTTCAAGTTCAATCGCAATCAAGTTTTACCGATGGGTTGGGTGATGGATTCCCTAAAGTTTACGCTAAATAAAAGTTTATATTGAAAGAAATTTTATTAAAAATATAGATATAAACTCAATATTTTAGCAAGACAACTTATAAAAACCTAGAAATATTTTAGCATTTATAATATTTAATACGCCGAAGTACTTATTTTTCAGCCCACCCCATCATCAATTTCTGGATCCGCCCCTGCGGCCACATCCGCATCCATGTCTACCATACGAACCGCAACTGCGAGCAGCCATAGTAGAGTTTTCAGAAGAGACCGTTTCAACATGACCAGTGGTGATACGAAGGACGTGAGACAAAGCATTAGATAACGTGGGAACGTTATCATTGGACATTAAGCTATCTCGAATCGGATGGAGATCAACATTAAGCCAAGATAGAAATTTGGCCACCATGAATTCCTTCCACTGTTTAGCTCTTGTCGTAGCATCGCAGGAAAGATGACGATATATCAAAATCTCGTTAGCAATACCTTTGAGAGTAGAGAAGTAGTAATTTAAGGACCGACTATCCTGAGTATAAGAAAAGAGTTTCTCACATAACTCGAAAACTCTAGAGACATTCTTGTCATTGGAATACATCTCATTGAGAGTATCCCATAAGGCTTTGGCAGTATCTAAGAACATGATGTTCTTACTCACTGACGGTTCCAGGCTATTGAGAAGTCAGGTCATAACAGAGTAATCATCAACACACCAAGATTCATATCTTGCATCTGTAGTAGTAAGAGAGGCATCCAAAACAGGCTTCATTTCTTATGGGTTCCCCGGGTTCCCAAAAATAGAAGAAAAGCACGAGACCATAGCATATAGTTGGAACCATTCAATTTAATGGTGGTTCCTAAAGTAAGTTTAGTATCAGACATAACAATAAAAATGGGGGCAGAAAACGAAACCCTAGGAAGTAGAACGGAGAGCAATAGGCAGCGAAACAAACCAGCAAGAAGATGACGGAAGAACAGAAACGACATGAGATCATCGATTTTTTTTGGACGATCAGCAGAATTGTGGAAGAATATAACTAGGACACTTTACTTGCTCTAATACCATGTAAAGTAGTAAATACAAATCCATTTAGGAGAAAAAATAAGTTGTGTATTGATAACAAAAGAACTCACACACACACACACACACACATACACACACACACACACACATATATATATATATATATATATATATATATATATATGAGATGGATCAAATGAGAACTAATCTTGTACATTTATTTAAGTGTATCCTACGGTTTTGATTCTATTTTATTTTTTGAATTCTTTTTACAAATTTTAGTATTAAGGATATTAATGTAATTTTGTTGATTAATGTAATCGATTTCATCCCTTAAAATATGGGATTTATGTAGTTATTTCAATATGACTTTATTTGCAAAGATTATTGCATTAATTTACGTGATTTTTTTCATAATAATGCCAAAACATGTTACAGAGTTTTGTGGATAACATTTCAGAACTTATCTTAATAATTCATTATTGATAATCGGTTATCCTATTATGCATAGCTTCTGAATACATTGTGAACATGAGTATACACAATTGTGCATCCTTATACTATTAATAGACGAAGTATGATCATTATGATTGATTATGTAAATGCAATAAGATGGATTTTCTACAAATAATTTGTTATAAAACTAACCATATGCATAACTATTTATATTTTGTGCAAACAAACATAAACCATTATACGAAGAATAAACTCATTTTCTACTAATGTGCATAACTATTCCAACTTTGTGCACATAACATGGCAAAGTTGTGTTCTACAAATAATTTGTGATAAACCCATATGCGTAACTAATTATACTTTGTGCAAACAAACATACACCATCATGCGAAGGAAAATCTCACATTATGGTTGCGAGATTAAGATCTCGAATTATTTATGGAGAGAGAGAGAGAGAGAGAGTTGCGATAATTTAGGGTGGGGAAAACCAATGGAGGAAGTTAAAATCTAAAATTATTTTTATGCCCTCAATCCGTCCAACTATCTAGAAACAAGATTGGTTAACAAAATCTGGTCAAATCTTATTTTTGACCACAAATTTGATATCAACCGTTAGATTAGATAATTTAAAGGGATTGGAGTAGTTCCTAGTTCTCAACTTAGTGGTGGTTCCCTCTAGAACCAACCCATATATATATATATATATATATATATAGGGAGTAGAAACCTAGGGTTACAACCTAATAGGCCTAATTATTATTGGGCTATAATAATAATAAACCCTAACATGTTGCTAATGAGAATGCATCTATTTCATTTTACTTGATCGAGTATTCTGATTTTTAGCATTGTATATTAAGATATGCAAATTTAAATACTATAAAAAGATTAGTAAAATTAGATTTACTAAAAGTTAATAAGATTAATATATAAAATAAATGTAATGATTATGTTGAAGCAAAAATGGTTAACTTACTGTTTCATTCAGTTAAAAGAAGCACGACAGCTCTAGAACTAATTCATACCGACATGTGTGACCTAAAGTTTTTGCAAATAGTGGTGGTAAAAAGTACTTCATCATGTTTATTGTATTGTTATCTTTATCTTTAAGAATTAAAGATGAGGCTATTGAAGCTTTTAAGAAGTTCAAGAATGAAGACGGGAAACAACTAAGTTGTCAAATTAAGAAGATTTGAAGTAATAGATGAGGAAAGTATGTAGCTCCATTTGAGGATTTGTATAGCGAAAGTGGTATAATTCACCAAACAACGGCTTCATATTCACCCCAATCTAATGGTGTTGTTGAACGTAAATATCGAATACTTAAGGAGATGATGAATATTTTGTTAATTAGTTTAGAGTTGCCTCAGGATATGTGAAGGGAAGTTGTTTTGACAGTCAAACTACATACTGAACAAGATTTCACTCAAATATATGAATGTTACTCCTTACGAGTTGTGAAATAAAGGAAATCATCTTACAAATAACTCAAAGTGTGGGGTTTTTGCTGAAGGTGTAAGTGTCAAGTTATAGTTGTACTCAAAACAATCGATTATATCTTTATTGAGTATGTATTGAACAACAACATCTATCGTTTTATTAATGACTTGATGTGACACATCTCCAATCACAACGACATCTTTTTCTTATGAAATTTTTAAAAAAAATGATAAAAAATTAAAATAATTTTGAAAATCCACACTACCAACTCACCCTCCCTCTTTGGTGCTATCCTCATCTATCTTTACTCTGCAACCTCACCCCATCATCTCTTCCCTTGACTCACCATTGATGCCACCGTTCATTGCCTCTAGAGCACTTTAAGATAAGGAAGCATATTTGAAAGTAGATCCAAATCTGTTTTGTATAGTTTGTGCAAGAGATAGAGAGAGTTGTCGATCTGCCCAACATGTGAGAAACATTTTGAGAGATAGATCCAGACATGTTTTTGGGCAGTTTTTGCGAGAGAGAGGGGGAAAGGTGTTGGTGAGGTGGATTTATACCTTTTATTTTATTCGTTTATATATAATTCAGAAGTAAAACGACATCGTTTTGATTGGAATTCTGCCACGTCGATGCCATCTCACTCAAACTATGCCATCGGATTGTCATGTTGGATTGATTTTGTACGAAAATTTAAATTATGAAAAATCATAATAATATTTAAGTTCATGTATTTATTCACAATTTTCAAAGTTTTCATGTATACAATCAAATAACATACAAAGTTTGTATATTTTTAAATATCAATAACTCGAAATAAAATGATATGTACAAATTTCGAATATATACCAAATCACACTTGGACTTTCTTCAATTCAGGACAATCAAACTTATTTTTTATTTTTTAATTAGAAATTTTGACTTCAACCCAAAATGATTCTGTTTCTAGATGCCTTATCATTTCATGATAAAATAGTGGGTGGGGGTGGACATATGATCAGCACTGCTTATATTTTTTACATGTAATGTCATTGTTTTGAGAAAATTGTGGTCCCCGTTGTCCTATTCTTTTATCTCATTTAATGTCAAATTATTTGTATGATTTGGCTAATTTGACATGAAAACAAACACCCGTTGAATAGTCTTACATGTATCTTAAATAATAGTATTCAAAGTCTTTTCCTTTGATTGGTTAAACGTTAATTACTGAAGGCACACTCTATATATATATATATATATATATATATATATTGGACATCGTTTTGGAGAGAGAAAGTACAAGTAACAACAATGGAGATAGAAACAAATATAATCTCTGCAGAAACCATCAAACCATCTTCTCCAACCCCAAAATCTTTGCATAAACACCATCTTTCGTTTCTTGATCAAATATCGCCACTATTGTTTTGTCCCATGGTTTACTTCTACCCATCAAATCCCCAAATTTCAAACTCCGAGAAATCAAAGCAGCTGAAGAAATCCTTATCGGATGTCCTCTCAATATACTACCCCCTTGCCGGCCGCCTCGTCGGCAACCTATATGTCGACTGCAACGACGCCGGCGCGCCCTTCTTCGAAGCCCAAGCAGACTGCTATCTCTCGCAGGTTGTTACCAATCAAAGCCCTAAAAATTTGATCAAATTATTGCCTTACAGGGCTGATGAGACCGAAGATCCTTGCATGGCTATCGTTCAAGCCACCTATTTCCGCTGCGGCGGCCTCGCTGTCGGCCTCCTAATCTCTCACAAGATTGTCGACGCAATATCTTTCGTCTTGTTCGCCAAAACCTGGTCCGCGGTCGCCAGAAACAGCGGCGGTATCCCTCTGCCGAAGTTCGACGCCGCTGCCTATTTCCCACCACTGGACATCCCCGGCCTCCAGTTCACTTCAGGGATTACGAAAGAAGAGGTCGCCGCAAGAATCTTCACCTTCCCGCCGTCGAAGATCGCCTCTCTCCGCAAAAGGTACACAGCCGGCGGGCGTTGTCCGAGTCGGGTGGAGGCGCTGTCGGCTTTTATATGGACCCACTTCGTATCCTCCACGGGCGTGAGATCCGACCCGGATAAGATATGCACCGTGTATAATGCAGTAAACCTACGGAGCCGGGCCGAGCCGCCGCTGTCCGAATACCATTTCGGAAACATAGTTTCGGGTTCGATGGCGAAAGTGGCGGCTGGTGATGGCGGCGTCGCGCTTCTACAGAAGATGTGGGAAGCCTTGAAAGATATGGACGGCGGGCACGTGGCTCGGCTGAAGAACGGTGAGCAGCATTTGAAAGAGATGATGGCTCAAGCTCAAGCTCAAGCCCATGAAGCCGAGCCTGTAAGATTCATCTTCACGAGCCTAAGCGGGTTACCTTTGTATGAAGCAGATTTCGGGTGGGGCAAACCCGTACGGGTAGTGGTCGGCCCGACCAGCTTCCCCTACAAGAATACGGTTGTTTTCATGGATACAAAGAGTGGGGGTGGAATAGAGGCATTGATTTCATTGACCAAGCAAGATATGGAGAAATTCGAGGCTCATTTGGAGTTGCCAATGTTGAACAGTAGTTTGTAATCATAAATCCATGCTATTTACTCCGTGTTTGCGGTTGTGTATTAGAGGGCTCGTTTGTTAGTTTGTTGTATTTAATGGAATATATAAGGCGTTATTGTGTATTCATCTACAATAAGAGCTCCTTTGATATGCAATAAACAATAGAATAAAATACCATATATTTGACTTAAATATCCTTTACTATACTTGGATATCAATATCATATTTGGTAGGATGTAATAAAAATTTATATATATATATATATATATATATATATATATATATATAATTTCAATTTCTTAAACATCTTTATAATTAATTGATGTGATCATGGTTAATTTAGTTGAATAATAGATCAATATATATATTGATAGGATATGGCCGCCTAGGCCCAAAGATCGCGTCTGAGTAAAGCGGCGTCGAGCTCGGCTTTGGACAAGTTCGGCCCAAGAAGACCCCAAAAACGGTGGGAACGCAGAAGGCTCGGCCATATCTAAAGAATCCTAATTCGAGAAGGATAGGATTAAGATCCCATCAAGATCTCGAATCCTAGTTAGAAGACCTCGGATTTAAGATCAGGTCTAAATAATTGTGTATAAATAGAGGCTAGATTAGGCGAAATAGATCATCCACACTCTTTGTAATCGCTTCACACATTCACATTGATACGAATACTCTCGCCTTGCCGTGGACGTAGATCTAATTTAAAGATCGAACCACGTAAATCCATGTGTTCTTCTCGCGTTTATTTCCCTAACGAAATTAAGATCGATCATTGCGCCGTCTGTGGGAGCGAAAATTTTGTGTTTTCGATCAACTTTCATTTACAGGAATCAATCACGACGATGTATACCGTAAGTCACACATCCGAGTCGCCACGCAACAAGCGACAATAACGGCGGTCGGACACGCCGAGCTCACTTGGAAAAAGCCGGTCCCGAATCGACCCACGAAGGGCATGTCCACGACCTCGACGAGCGAGGAATCCATCCTACATGAAGAAGCGGGATACAGGCGAAGGAGATCGCGGCGGCAACCGAGGAGAACCTCCCGTTCCCGGATAAACCTCGGCGGCGCCGTCGAGGGTTTCGAGAAAACAAGGAGAGTTTTCTCCAATACCTCGGCCAACTGTGGTCGGCCGCGTCCCGAGGAAAAGAACGCAAGCCTCGTCTAAACACGAGGCACAGCGGACAGGTGGATCCCCAAGATCCGAATCATGGGCGCTAAAACCTCCGCACAAGTCGGGCTCAAACCGACCGCGAAGGACGACAACAGCGGAAAGGGCGTCACGACCGCCGCGAGGCCATACTTACTACCAAAGGAGTTCGATCGGCGAACCCCGCCTCGCTCAACAGAGGCGGTTTTGACGGCACGGAGGATAGTCACCCCGTTCTCAAACGAAATACTCGACACCCGCCTCCCAGACAAATATCGGGTGCCGAGCATCACCCCTATGACGGATCGAGGACCCGAACTTTCTCTCGCAGTTCGAGACAATATGATCAACCAACGCCTCGGCACAATTCATATGTGCAAGCTCTTCCCTAATTACTAGTCGACAACGCCGCGGTGGTTCGATAGTCTACCGCCGGGGAGTATTGGTTCTACCGCGATCTAATGAAGGCCTTCCATGAAGGTTCTTCCGTAAAGCCGAGTCAAAATGACTTGCACATCTCCTCACTTTGAGGCAAGCCGAACGAGTCCATCGGCGACTTCATGACCGGTTCAATAAAGAAAGCGAAGGTCGCAGACATAAACGACCTCCTCATCATCTCAAATTTTCGTAACGGCATCCTCGGGGCTTTATATAAAGAGATCGTCAATCACGAACCCGTACACACGGAGCTATGGCGATAGCCGATCGGTTCGCCAAGGCGGACGAGGTGATAGAATGAAGCGGCGAAAAAGGCGGATCCTCGAGAAAGGAAGGAGAGAGAGAAGACGAGGAGATCGTAGCCAAGGCCGACGAAGCTCCTTGGAAAGAATACGCCGCCCCATAGAGTCCAGGCTCGGACCGCGCAACACCTCTGAACAACCTCAATACACTCCTTTGACGAAGCCAAGGGCAGAAATCTACGAACTCCACATGGATAAGTTAGAAACCTCGACCAATGGCGGGTGGGTCAAACGCCGAACAAAGGACAAATATCTGCTCCTTCCATGAAGATTACAGGCACGACATTGGAGGAGTCCCGAGACCTCATGGAGGATATCGAGGTGTTAATGCGGGACGGGGTCCCGAGAAAATACAAAGGTCATGACCGAGCCAAGCTGGACAAGACGAGACCCTCAACGAAGCGGAAAAGGAGGAAGAAGCGAAGAAGGGGTGCCCCTAACAAGAAGAGAAGCGCGGGGAAGGCGAAGAAGGAGGCGACGAACCGCAATATGGCGGAGTCATCTCCACCATTACAGGGCTCCCATGGAGTCACGAAGTCCTCTTGAAAGCCAAGCCAAGTCCACATCTTGGCGAACCGATCGATAAGAGGCTCGGAAGGACGACGGCGATCACCTTCTCAAGGCGACCCGCACTGCAATAGTGCCCCACCAGGATGCGCTGGTAATCCAGGCAGTGGTCGCAAACAAGTTGGTGAAGCGCGTATACATCGACAGTGGCGCATCGGTAAGCATCCTTTTTAAGGAATGCTTCGATAAGTTAGGGGTAGAGGAGGCGCGCCTCGTGCAGGCACCGCTGCCGCTCCGAAGCTTCGTTCAGGAGGAAACACGCCCGGAAGGGATAATCGAGCTACCTGTCACGGTGGGCAAAGCTCCGACAAGCTCCACCAAGGTGGTACATTTCTTTGTAGTGAAGGCCTACTGCCAGTATAACATCATCTTGGGCGAGATTGGCTGAGCGTCGTAGGGCGGTATGCTCAACATACCACTGACGATGAAGATCCACAAAAGGGTGTGGCCGTGATCAGGGGATCGAGCAGGCGAGGAATGCTTACAAGTCGCCCTACAGGTGCAGGGGCTCCAACCAAAGCACCACAGCATAGCAACTAAAGAAACCCGGGAGTTGGAAGTAAAGAGACAGCGCCATCTCCGCAGCCGGTGGAAGAGGTCACGCTATACAAAGGCGAGCCACCAAGGTCGTCAAGATTGGCTTTAGAGGCATCCGAATTGAGAGAGCAGGTTATCCGACTCACGAGGGAATTCCGAGGCGTATTTGCTTGGTCACCCCTCGACATGACCGGGGTCTCCCCGGGTATCATCACCCATAAGCTAAACATCGACCCGAGCACAAAACCAGTTCGGCAGAAGCAACGAATTTTTGCAGCTGAACGGAACCAAGTCATCCACGGCGAGGTAAATCAATTACTAAAAGCTCGCATATTGTTCGAAGTTAAATATCCGACATGGATAGCCAACCCGGTGATGGTGAAGAAAGGAGGAGGGATGGCGAATGTGCATCGACTACACCGACCTCAATAAACATTGCCCAAAGGATTGTTATCCCTTCCCAACATCGATAAGAAGGTCGACGATTGGTGGGTTTGAAGTCTTGATTTCACGGACCTATATAAAGGGTATCATCAAGTCTTGATGGATGGCGAAGATGCGGCCAAGACAGCCTTCATTCTGGACTTGGTCTTCGCATACGGGAAAATGCCATTCGGACTTAAGAATGCGGGAGCTACCTATCAAAGAATGGTAGACAAAATATTCGACCCTACATAGGTCGGAATGTAGAGGTGTACGTCGGCGACATTGTAGTAAAAGCATGGAAGAAGCGCATGTGTCGCCGATCTCGGATCGTCCTCGCTTACTACGAAAGTCGACCTCAAACTGAACCCCCGTAAATGCACGTGTGCGGTTCGGTCGAAAAATTCTTAGGATGTTGGGTTCACAAGAAGGGTTAAAAGCCAACCCATCCAAGGTTCAAACCATTCTAGAAATGAAGATGCCGAAGACCATTCACGACGTACACAAACTGACTGGCTGCATAGCCGCACTAAGCCGCTTTCTTTCAAAGGCCGCGGACAAGCAACTACCCTTCTTCAATGTACTCAAAAAGGCTCCTGAGTTCTCCTGGAATGATACACATAAGTCCGCTTTTGAAGATCTCAAAAACTACCTCGCCAAACTTCCTACTCGTCTGTTCAGAAAGAAGAGAGGTCGTTTTCCTATACCTCGCCGCCGACGAAACAATAAGTGCGATCTTGATGCGAGAAGAAGGACGTCGACTCGGTATACTTCATCACCGAGCATTAAAGGCCCGAAACAAGGTACCAACCTTTGGTGCTCATACAGCATTAGTAAATCTGCAAGAAGACTACGTCCATACTTCCATGCACATCCCATACAAGTCCTCATCGACCATCCACTTGCGCAGTGTTGACGAAGCGTAAGCTTCGGGAGAATTGCGAAGTGGGCAATGAACAGGCGAACATGATATATCTTTACGCCCGTCAAGCCATCAAAGGTCGCCTTAGCGGACTTTCTTGCGAGGCTCACCACGAGAAGCGAAGCCCTCGAGCCATATCGACAAAGCGAGCTGAACCGGTGGAGGAAACACCGAGGATTCTTGGCAAGTCTACGTTGGCGGGCCGGAAAAGCAGTAGCGGAGCTGGCATCTTGCTCCTTGGACCAGATGGCGAGATCGCGTCGCACTTCCGGTTCTCGTTCAAAAATACGAACAACGGTAGAGTATGAGGCCTTGATCGCAGGACTTCGCCTAGCTCAAAGTCTTCAAATCTGACGATAAAGTTCATAGTGACTCTCAAGTCGTAAGTAAGCCACATGTTGGGAAGTGCGAGGCAAAGGCGATGGGATGAAGAAATACCTCGAGAGAGCAAAAGCCTACAACAAACTTTCTCCCACTTCCGGATCATTCGCATCCCGAGGGAGCAAAGCAGGCGGTGACATCTTAAGCAAATTGGCCAAATCGTCAACAAGCCCGCTTGATGGGGAAGTTCAAAACCGAGCATAGATGATGCTAATGAAGGGCCGAAGTCAACGTAGTCTCGGCGAGCCTGGTGGATGACTCCTATTCAAGAATACCGGAGAAAGGCGAAGCGCCCCATGATAAGCTCGAGGCGGGAGGATCTGAACAAATCTTTGCGATATGTACTAGAGCGGGGAGTTTCTACATGAAATCATACCTCCAGCCTCTCCTAAGATGCTTGGGTCGAACCGAGCTGATTACATACTACGGAAGTGCACGAAGGATCATGCGAAGTCACATCGGACCCGAGCCTTGTCAAAGAAAGTCATGCGATGGGGATACTATTGGCCGACAATGTTCGAAGACTCACTCAACCTTGTGAAAAGGTGTCCGAAGTGTCAAATTCATGGGAACGTGCCAAGGCTACCGCAGACCGACCTCGCCTCCGTACAAAGCCCTTGGTCGTTTATGCGGTGGGGATCGACGCCGTGAGCCGCTTTCTCGCAAAGCGCCGGGGCAACTTCAATTCCTGATTGTTGCGATTGACTACTTCACGAAGTGGGTAGAAGCTGAACCCTTGGCGAAGATCACAAGCAAAGCATACGAACCGTGCGGAAGAACATAGTATGTCGATTCGGCATCCTCATATCCTTCTTTCGGATAATGGGACACAATTCGATAAGATATTCAAAGCGGTGTCAAGAGCTTGGATCAACAAAGTTCACCTCGGTCGCCCATCCTCAAGCAAATGGTCGATCGAAGTCACCAACAGGCGATTGTGAAGGGTCTCAAAACCCGTCTTGACCGATCTAAGGGTCTTTGGGTGGAAAATTTACCACAAGTCTTATGGTCATACCGAACAACACCTCGGACGGCGAGCGGAGAAACGCGTCTGATCGGCATATCGAACCGAAGCGGTAATCCCTGCAGAATCGAATCTGAGCCCCGCACCATTCACTTCTCCGTCAAGCAAATGGGAAAATCTACGGTGATCTAGATGCGCTCGAAGAAAAGAGACCTCGCCTACATTAAGGAAGCTCGGTACAAACAACAAGTAGCTCGGTATTACAACCGTGTGTCAAGTCCCCGAGTTCCGTGTAGGCGACCTCGTGCTCGAAATAATGAAGTCGATAAAGCCATAAAGCTCGCAAGCTGGAAGCCACATGGGAAGGACCTTCAAGGGTCGAAGAAGTCCTCGGAAAAGGAGCTATAAGCTCGCCCATTTGTCCGGTGAGCAAATACCCAACACATGGCACATCATTCATTTGAAGAGATATTTTGCATAAGTGTCGAAATTGAGTCTTGTTCGTCTTTGAGTCTGTTAGTCGGGTCCGAGTCTTGTCGTCTTGTTCCATTACCTCTTATCAATAAAAATCTTTTCTTTTCTCTATCTATTTTTGTCTTGCATGTTTTCATTTGTCACTTATGCACATAACTCTTATAAAAATACCCTCTTGGAGGGCGAACAATACCCTCGGACGGAGATGGACTACCTTCGCTTAATCTGAAGACGAACTTCAAACGCGTGAAGGACCACCCTCCCGATAAAACTTGGCAAACAGAACCCATACCTTCGTGCGAGGAAGGATACCTCGTTTATTTCGAGGACGGATACTTCGTGCGAGGGCGAACTACCCTCGTTTATTTCGAGGAAGCTTCGTATGAGGACGGATACCTTCATTTATTTCGAGGGCGGATACCTTCATACGAGGGCGAACTACCCTCGTTTATTTCGAGGAAGCTTCGTGCGAGGGCGGATACCTCGTTTATTTCGAGGATGGATACCTTCATGCGAAGACAAACTACCGGTTTCTGGCAAGAACGAGCTATATTCGCCTAAACAAGGACGACCTACCTTCTTATTGGTTACGGTAATTGTAGACAAGTGCTCTCGAAGAGCTAATGCAAAAGCAAAATAATTTTTATTTCAAAATTATACATTTTGTACATCACGAGGTCAAGAGAGTCCGGGAGGTCGGAAAAGCTTAGCCAATCCCAGCAAAATCGGATTCAACGAGCATCTATACTAATCCTACCTCACCTGCGTCCTCGATCTACACTATGAGCGCCACTTGGCTCGACCTCGGCCACTTGACGATGCAGCTCTGCTAGATCGACCTCGGCCACTCGATGACGCCCGGCTTCGGCTCCTTGAGGATCCACGTCGTTCTTGGGCCATAGCGCGCCTCTCTTGAGCTCGCCACTCCGGATCGTCAAAATTCGGAGCATTTATTGTAGTCCGGGCAGGCATAGAAGCCCCGGCAGAAGAAGAGGCCTCTGATCCGGTCAAGCGGTTCTTGAGCTGTGGTTGTCGAACAATGACGGTTCAGATATGCCTCCGAGCCTTTTAATTCACAAAGCGCTCCGTGAGCGCCAGATTTCTTGCCGTACTCACGCTTGTACCTCGGCAATGGTAGTGGCCTCAACAACCTTAGCCGACCTCGGGAATGGTCATCCCACCACTCGTGGATGACTTCCTCGTCTCGACATCTTTCCTCGACTCTTTGTTTTAGCCTCCTCTCGCAATTTCAAACTTCTCCAACTCCAAAAGGCGAGCACGGAGCTCGTCACAGCCTCTCTGGTCGACTCTATACTTAATACCACCTCCACCTGCACATGGCCTAGCTGTCCCTTTACATGGAGGAGTTCGGCCTCTTTCAATTCGAGAGCCAGCGACAAGTCTTGATTTGGTTCAACCAACGGAAGCATCAAGCATTTCAGGGGAAAGCTGAATAAAAAGAGAAGTTTCTTCACATAAACTTGTGATTTTATTATGCCTTCAGGCAGAAACCCATGTACAAAAAAAAAAGAGGGGGATCAACTGACCCCTCCAGAAGCTTCAGGCCTATCTACCACGGTCGCCTCCGGAGCTTGGGAAGCCTCGACCTCGTCCGCCCTAACTTCGGCTTCTTTGGCTTCGGCTTCCTCAGGAACTCCCGGGGTCTCGACGCCCTTTAAAGCCTCAGCTGCTGCCTTCCCCGACCCCTTAGATAGATCGGCAATTAAAGCATCGGTCAGGGGATCTCGGTCCACTGGGCAGGCACGGACTGACTCCGCCGTCAGCAGAGTCGAGGGCAAGCCGAGGCTCTGCAGACGGGCGGCGGTTCGCATCATGGACGAGGACCTCAACATAGGCCCGCCGCATAGCATCTTCCTCTGTCTCCTCATAACCATACTTGGACTTATCCAATTCTGGGTAATCCTCGGCGACTTCTTCAATGGCATCTGAAACGGCGCGCTTGTTTAAGACCTCGGCCACGTCAGAGACCATCCCGGAGAAGCCCGCAGACGCGAGCGACCTCTCCCGAAGCACGAAGCATTTCCCCTGCGAGCTCGCCACGTCGTTCTCCCGACGGCGAGCCTCCACTCGGCCCTCGTCGAGGCAACCTCGGCCTCCACCGCCGTGGTCTCGTCGCCTCCGTCGCCTCGGCTACCTTCGCCCCGCCTCAATAGCCCGCGTCCGCCCGCCTCGTTTGACTAGGTCCGGATCTTTGCCTCGGCGATCGCAAATATCTTGGACGAGGAGATTCTTCTCTCCTCCATCTCACGAGCATGCCGGCAACCCGTCAAGCTGCGTAACGGCGCCTTTCAAGTAGCCGTTATAAGATCGACATCTTTGTCATCTCGGCGGACATGCCCTTGCCGCGCCACCTCGCCAGAAACAATCATCGGCCCCTATACAAAACCCATCAAGTCGGAAGAACACATTCTTTATACTACTCACAAAGTATAAGAATAGGTACGCTACCTCGGGAAAGATGCAGGCGGTCATTGAGGCGGCGATCACACATTCCGGTCGGCATCAGCCGAGGTCTCGGGAATTGCATGCTTCACTTCTTCAAGCGCTTAAGTGGCTGCGGTGAAGGGGATTTGAAGCCTCCCTTTCATTTCAGCTGTCACGAACATCCTTCAAAGTCGAGGACGGAGTTCGACATCGGAGCTCGATGCCTTCCTCTTCTTCTCTCCGAACAAGTTCACTACAAATACAACAAGTCGAGGCATAGCACGGATAATCAAAAAAAAAAAAAGGAGGGCCTCACCTTCACCGACTCCACCTCGGTGGCGGGATCATATGGCTAAGCCCGCACTGCAAGCTCGGCCTCGATAAAGGCCTCGTCTACGAGACCTACTTTGTCCAAGTGTCTCCTCCGGGCCACCGTCAATCTCTTCAACAATAACATCAGCGATCTTCTCCGATCGCCACATGAACTCAAGGATCCTCGAACCGGCGGAAGAAAACTTTTCGCGGTTCGAGATCTTGATTTTATCTTCGCTTTGAATTTGCGACGGGGTGATAAATAATACCACCCGAGCCACCCTTCGATTGCAAAAACGGAGAACGAGCCCCAAAGTGAAAGGAAAATTATGCGGTGGGCATAGACACCCAGCCCACCGGATGTCGGAAAGAATTTGGCGTAAGTTGGGCGAGTGATATGCCGAACATCTGTTGAAGTTCGACATACACGAGGATAAGGAAGGCGAAGACCAGCCCGGAGGTGTCTTCGACACTGGTGACAAACCCTTCGGAGGGCACAAGCCCTATTCTCGGACGAGGGCAACATACACAATATCGGAAGAAATATAGTATTGGGAGACAATCTCCTTTATATCCGAGATTGTTAAGATAGAAGAAAAGAAGACACTTTACCAAAATCCCGCAAGGGAACATACAAAACCGCCGTGAATCCGGCGGTGACACGACATAATCTGCCTTTCGGAAGATTTACTAGAAGAAGAAGCCCATAACTTACTTTTGGTTTATCGAAGATGATGGTGATGAACTCCGAGACAACAATGGCGACGGTTACACGCTTTTTTTTTTCAGAATATCAAAAGTTTGAAAGTCTGAAATTTTGAAATAGCAAAAGTGATATGAGAAATGGCGCATCAAGGAAGATATTCCCCCATTATGCGCTTTATCGGGAATCCAACCGCTGCCACATTAAATGTGTATCCTGTGTCCTGTACTCGACGACGGCAGAAAAATCCCGTGTTCGGCCTCGGCTTAACGCCTCGTCAGGTGAAGCCAGACAGAAGACCTCGGCTTAACGCCTTGTCAGGTGAATTCAGTCAAAGGACCTCGTCTTAACGCCTCGTCAGGTGAAGCGGGACGGTAGACCTAGGTTAAGCGCCCGTCGGTGAAGCGACGAAGACCTCGGCTGCGCCTCGTCGAGTGAAGTCGATCGAAGGACCTCGCTTAACGCCGCGTCAGGTGAAGCCGGACAGCGAGACCTGGGTTAAACGCCTCGTCAGGTGAAGCGAAGCGAAGACCTCGGCAACGCCTCGCCGGTGAAGTCATCCGGAGACCTCGCTTAACGCCTCGTCGGTGAAGCCAAGCGAAAACCTCGACTTAACGCCCGGCAAGAGATAGTAACGGCGACGACCTCGGCGAGATGCTCTGCAAACGCGGCGTCGATATATGACTTGAACATTGACACACACCAAGTCGGATCGTTCGCGCCCGCCCGACATAAACACCCCAAACCAACACGACCTAAACCTGCGTCGTTTTTTGGGGGGTTGTGATAGGATATGGCCCAACCGCCGGGCCCAAACATCGGGCCCAATACAAGTAAAGCGGCGTCAAGCTCGGCTGGACAAGTTCGCCCAAGAAGACCCCTAAAACCGGTGGGAGCAGGCTCGGCCGTATCTAAAAGAATCCTAATTCGAGAAGGATAGGATTAAGATCTATCCAAGATCTCGAATCCTAGTTAGAAGACCTCGATTTAAGATCTAGGTCTAAATAATTGTGTATAAATAGAGGCTAGATTAGGCGAAATAGATCATCCACACTCTTTGTAATCGCTTCTCACACATTCAATACATGAATACTCTCTTGCCCAGTGGGCGTAGATCTAATTTAAAGATCGAACCACGTAAATCCCTTGTGTTCTTCTCGTATTTATTTCCCTACTGAAATTAAGATCGATCATATATGTTATAGTTATAATCGATCTCTAAGGTGATACACAAATTAAATCACACAAATTAGTATCATAAATATATTGTGTTACTTTATAAAAGGTGTTGTATTTTTCAAAATATGAAGTTGTAATGTATACATTATAAACCCTTATCACCTACGAGCAGTAAGTATTATGTGATTAGATGAACACATCAAAAGAATTAGAACACAATCCCAAAATTCCCAACTCCGAAAAATCAAAGCAGCTGAAAAATTCTTAGTGGAGGTCCTCACAAGATACTACCCCATCCCCGGTCGTCGCATCGACAACCTCTACATCGACTACAACGACACCGGAGGTCCTCACAAATTCAAATCCTAAAAATTTGAAGAAATTTCTACCTAACGAGATGGATGAGCCCCAAGATCTTTGCCTGGCTGTTTGCGAGCCACCTATTTTCGTTGCGGCGGCCTCGTACTTTGGAATCCTCCTCTCGCACAAGATCGCCAACACATTATCTTTCATCTTGTTTGCCCACACCTAGTCTGCCACCGATAGAAACGGCGATAGCGGTGCGTTGCTCCAAAAGTTCAACGCCAATGCCGGCAGGCCCTATCCGAGTTGGATGGAGATGTTGTCGGCTTTTATATGGACCCGATTCGTATCCACCACAGGGGTAAGATGTGACCCAGATAAGATCTGTATCGTGGAGAATGTAGTAAACCGATAGACCCAGGCCTACCCACTGTTGTTGGAGCACCATTCGGGTAACTTGGTTATTGTAAGTGTTTGTGACTACAAATAGTGCGTTGCCGGATAGGAGTTGGCTTATGGCAAGAGAGTTGGATGTGGGCAACATAGTTGGCTTCTGGCATAAGAGTTAATTGTCTGACTGGAGTTTTCTGTTTTGCAAGAGTTGGCTGTCTGACAGGAGTTGGCATATGACATATGACTGCAGTGACATATGTCTGTACACGTGGATTAATCACAGTCATTCTTTATCGTCGACTTAATTTCTACGGTGATGATTATGGAATCTAGTTAGATAAATAGACTAGTGGATATGTGATTAATACGACCCAATAGAACGCACTGATAACAGACTGAGAACAGTTTTTGCCTTGTGATAGTTATTAGAGAGAGAAGTTAAGGAGAGAGAGAGATACTATATATTGTATTCATTTCTTGGTTCCGATCGGTTCCGATTATCTTCTCTGACGATCTAATAAACTTTCAGCTAACCTCCGTGGATGTAGATCATTTGATCGAACCACGTAAATTCTTGTATCATTTCTTTTTGCTTTGTTATGTCTAAATCTCAACAATTGGCGCCGTCCGTGGGAAACGGATCCACGATGTCTTCGGCAAGATTTGAAATGGAGAAGTTTCCCTACAAGAATGATTTTGGTCTTTGGCAAATCAAGATGAAAGCTCTACTAGTATAGCAAGGATTGGTAGAAGCGCTTAAGGGAGATAAAGGTTTCGCAGCGATCGTTCCAGGAGAGAAGAAGAGTATCATGGAGAAGGCGCACAGTGCAATAATACTCTGTCTCAGTGACAAAGTATTGGGGAGGTTTCAAAAGAAACCAGTACAGCGGGTGTTTAGATGAAGCTGGAACATATGTACATGACAAAATCCATTGCCAATAGATTATACATGAAGCAACGGTTGTATGCATATAAGTTTACAGAAGAAATGGGAATAGGAGAGCTGTTGGAAGATTTTAAACAAATCTTTGGATGATTTGTAGATATAGATATGAAGCTTGAAGATAAAGATAAAACCATCATTCTCCTAAATGATCTTCTTAAATCTTCGAACACTTGAAAGATGCTATGTTGCTTGGAATGGAGAAGAATACAATATCTCTGAAGTAAGTAGAATCCGCGTTAAAGGCAAAGGAGTTGCAAAAGCTTAATGAAGCAAGATCATATACAACTAGTGAAGGCTTGAATGTCAAGAATTTCAAGATTGGAAAAAGATCCAAGAAGGGTCCATCGACCAAGAAATTTGGACAAGGAAAGGAAAAGATACTTAACAGAAAAAAATAAGAAAATTTCATTACTGCAAGAAGCCCAGACATCTCAAGAAGGATTATTATTCTTGGAAAATGAAGCAATCTAAGAAAAAGCAACCCAACACTACGGATTGTGCAGAGGAGCTTGGAGATGCTAAAATACTTAATGTAGTGGATAAACACATGGATAATGGATTATGGATGCAATTTTCATATGTGTCCTTACAAGGAATGGTTTGTAGATCTGAATCAACAAGAACTTGGTTCAGTTCTGCTGGAAAACAACCAGATATATAAGGTGGATGGGATAGGTATTGTTAAATTGAGATTTTATGATAATTCTATAAAGATTCTTTCTGAAGTCAGATACATTACACAATTGAAGAGAAACTTACTATCTCTTGGTATGTTAGAGGCTAAAAGATATGTGTTAAAGAATTCTACTGTTGTTTTAAGATGGGTGATGAGAAATAGTTTATATCATCTTGTTGTTGAAACTTTGATTGGAAGTTCTGATATAGTTAACAATGATGATGCTCTTCTTTAGCACAAGAGACTTGGCCATGTTGGGAAGAAGGGTCTGGCATAACTTATTAAGCAAAGAATTCTTAAAAAATGAAGGTGATGTGAGGATTGACAACTGTGAATAATGTATTCTTGGGAAGAGTAAGAAAAACTCTTTCAGTGTAGGAAAATACACATCAAATGCACCTCTGGATTATGCATATTTAGATCTTTGGGGCTATCAAAGACTGAAACCACAGGTTGAGGAGATATTTCTTATCCATTATTGATGACTATTCAAGGGCGTTGTGGGTCTGCATTCTGAAGAACAAGAATGATGCCTTTGATAGATTTAAGGATTGGTGTAGAGTGGTGGAGTTAGAAAATGGTCTGACTCTGAAATGCTTAAGGACAAACAACGGCCTAGAATTTCTTTATGAGAGTTTTCAAAGGTACTGCAGAGAGAAAGAGGTAAAAGGCATAGAATTATCCCAGCAACTCCTTGTTGGATTTGTATCTTGGCAGTTTGGTTGAGCTTGTATACAATGTTTCTGTTACCACTATTACAATCTCCTATCTGAATTGTATACTTGATTGCATATGTATGTCCCTTTATCTCATATATAAGTTAGATCATACGATGTGTTGTAGATCACGAAGTGCAGTATGATTGGTCAAGCTTAATGAGATATAAAAGTATCACGGTGAGACAACTTGAGGACGAGTTGTCGGTATGAAGTAGTGCGTGTAGATAAGTGACTTGACTTGGTTGCTTGTCTATCTTTGATGCGTCTACGGCGTATTGATGGATCACGGATGAGATGAGTTCTTCTATCGACCGTCGTGAAGAACCTAGATCTCGGAGACTTATGTTGATCTAAATCTCGATAAGGTATTAGGTGAGTATGAGTTGTTGACCATCACTTTGACTTGCTATGGGTGAGGGTTGCATGAGATAACCAATTCTCTGCATCTTGGGTGGTGGCGATCTTGTATGTCGTGCTAGTTACACGTGTCGAGTCACCGTATCCGTTTTGGATGATGGCGTCCCTTAAGGAGCTCAAAGGTTTATTGTACTAAACCCTGCGGGTTGAGTTATCTCAAGTACAATAATAAGGTTGAGTGGTACTACTTAAGGAATTAAAGATATTAATTATTTTAAGCGATCGAGCGTTGTAAATAATTAATGGACGTCGATATCTTAAATACGAGGATTCGTAAAGTCTAAGTGCAAGTCCGACTCACCCGGTAATAAAGGGTAAGTCGGCATTTATTCTCTAGTGGCATGAATAAATGTTTATGAATTAATTTATGTTACGGGTGAACATAAGATGATTAATTTATTTGAGGCCCGTCTTTATTCCTTGCATTTGATCCTAGGTGGCCCGTCCAGGGCTGTAGCTAGGGTGAAAATCGTCCACCTCTCTCTCGATCCCTCTGGGACTCGATTTGATCCTCTCATCCTAAATGATATTATTATATTTATTAGATATGCATAGATCCTATCTAGATGGGATTTGAGAGTGCATTATAAATATAAGGTGAGAGAAAATCAGGTTAATCCTCATTCCATTATTTTCGAGAATTACCATATACTTGTGGCGAGAATTTTCAAAATTTGAGAGAAAGAAAGAGGGTGATTTTCTATAGCATTCTCCATAGATTGCCCTCACTCGACATTGGAGATTAGGCAAAGGGATACAATCCGGAAGATCAAAGCACAGTCTTGATCCGTTCATCCCAAACAAATTCGTAGGTAAACACGAGAAAACTCCTCGTGTTGCAATTAATTATATAGGTGCATGCTAGGCGTATAATCAATGTATGGTGAATTAAACATCCAAGATATATACTGGAGAGGGTTAAAATCGATTTCCTACACTCCTCAGCAAAATGATGTTGTTGAGATGATAAACAGAACCATACTTGAGAGAGTAGGGTGCATGTTGTTTGAGTCAGGTTTACCAAAGAAGTTTTGGGGAGAAGCTGCCACTAACTTAGCTTACATGATTAACAAATGTCCTTCATCTGCTGAATCATTTAAGGCTCTAGATAAAAGGTGGTATGGTTCAGTAAATAGTTACTCTCACATAAAAGTGTTTGGATGCAAGGCAGATGCTCACATCAAACAAGATAAACTTGAACCAAAGGCTCTCAGGTGTGTGATGCTTGGATATCAGAAAATATAACAGTCCGGGTTTCGGGTCCAAGACCCGAGGCATTACGACAGGGTGACTGCTCAACTCAGTCGAGTGAAATAAAATAAATAAATAATTAAGAAAATCTTCATGGGACATAAGAGAACTATGATTGACACTCTAAGGGAATACCCGAATCAAATTACTTAAACGAACATGGAGTATGAGGACTTCGGTTCCCGCTGAAGTTAAATATATAACAAGTTCGAATTCAATTTCACCGTATAGGTGACATATCCACAAATGATTAGGTCTTAGCTGTGGGATACATGTCCTGATCGATACATTTCCACGTGTGAGCGTTACACAAAAACATAAACGACAATAAAGACCCACACTAAGGTAGACCACAACCACAGGAAAACCATCGTCTTGCCCTTCTCTCGTCCATCGCTCATCCTGCAAAACATTTAGAAATAGATTTTGGGCTGAGTACTAATACACTCGATGAGTTAATTTGCCCATTTATAAAAATTATTGCGAAAGATAAAATCTGGAGACATGCATGTATACCCATAATTGCAAAGGTTTTATAACTGAAAACCTCTTCACAATTATGTAAAAACATTTTCTTTTCTTTTCTAGAGCCGAAGCTCCTTAGCTCGAGCAATTTTTCTAGGTTGGCATTACCTTACCTTGACCCAAGGCTCTTAACTTTGTTGCAGATTGGGGACCCGACCGAGCCATACCCACCAACAGACTTCTGGTGTACACAAAATCTTATCCCCGAAGGAAACAAGGCATGATCGTTTCTGGTTTCTCGACCAAAGCCCTGGTGATGTCTATATTGACCCCAAAAGGTAAGCACACAACAAAATATTTTACATGCATTCACAACTTTAACTTTAAAACCTTTAGGCAGCCCAAGATATCTTGTAAATTATAACCCACCATGTCCCGATGAACTGATTGATCTCAATTGGTGATCTCTTCATTTTGCTTGACAGGTCCTACAAGAAAAGTCTAGGCCTTAAGCTCCGACATGATATAAGTTAGTCACATCATATATCTCAGTCCTAGGTCTACCTATTCCCTAGTACTAACTTTCATGATTTGAACTCATGGTTCAATATATTCACATACATGCTTATCTATTCACGAATGATGAATACTCAATATGCAATGCACCTTTTTTTAATCACAAGTTCCGTACTTATATTTCTTTAAAATCATAAATTAACAAAGTTTGATGTCACTTTTAAAAACAAGAATGCATCATGGCCCTATGTCATGTTTTCTTGATTTACCATAATAGTAAGTCATGCCTTGATAAATTGTATGCTCATTTCATGATGCATGTTTAGTATGAATTTGTGCGTATTCTTGGTATTGTTTTGCATATCATTTTCAGTGGTTTGTCCTATTTATGCCGTTGGTTTGATTAGTATTTGTCGAATTGAACTTATTTGATTTGTTTCGATGTTTTGCAGAAATATGGCATTAAATAGGATGAAATTTATCTACCAATAATGACCCTATATTTAAGATCATCTCGATAAGAGTCCGCAGGCACAATCGGATCTCAATTCGGAGTTCGGACGAGAGAGAACGGAATGAAACACCGAAGTCGCGCATGTGCGTGCGCGAGCGCGAGCGAGGCCAGCGCCCACTCCACACAACGCAGCCACGACCACGCCGCGGCCACGGCCGCAGTCTTCACAACGCGGCCACGGCCGCGCCTCACACCTCCAGCGCCCATTCTTCATAACGCGGCCACGGCCGCGGTCTTCACAACGCGGCCACGGCCGTGCCTCACGACGTTCGCCATGCCGCGTCCGGCGCTTCATCATCAGTGCGGCGTTGGGTGCTTCACCATGCCGCGTTTGGCGCTTCGTCATCAGTCCGGCGCTGGGTGCTTTAGCTTTTCACTCCAGAGAGTCCTCACGTCCGGTGCTTCATTGCGTCCGGCGCTGGACTCTATTTTTGGGCCCCAATTCGACTGATTTCGTGGGCTTTTTTTTCAAGGGTTTATTAAATTAGAACAGCCGCGGCTCTCATCAGGGGCACTCTCACAGTTCTCAGTTCTTGTTTTCAAAGCGCGGCGTGCGTGCTCTTGATCTTCTTCCGAGATTTTCTTCAGGCAACAACACGGATAAATCTTAGCTTTAATTCACGCTTTCGGTTTCTTGATTATTACGTTTGTTTACGAATTCATATGTTGGATTTATCGATTATTGCTATTGATTTCCTCCTTTGATTTATATTATTGTTTGGTGATTTCTTGCTTTATGATTGTTGTTGGATTCAATTCGATATATGATTTCACGCTTTCGATTAATTCTTGTTCTTGTTGGTTGATTGATGATTATGGTTTATTTGCAATTAGATTTAGATTGGGCTTGACAAACCTACGAATTGGATTGCTATTGCTTTCGTTTCTTGCTTTCGTAGTTTTCAACTAGGGATTGACAACCTCTGGTTTAGATTTATTGCTTTATTAGTTTAGCTCGGGATTGACAATCCCTAGCTTAGGATGCTGTTTATTTTCCGTATTTCAATTCCCGCATGTTTCAAAACCTTTATTGGTATTAGAATGTTTAGGATTTAATCGCTTTCTGTGTTTGACACGAACAATAGCCCTGTTAAGTTTTCCTTGAGAGACGACTAGGGTTAACTTTCCCTACTATAACACCTCATTCGATTATGAGTCAATTAAGAGTACACTTTTGATTGAAACAATGTGCATTCATGTGTCACGTAGTCATGTTTAGACATATATGTACACATACGTACTTAGACCATGACCATACTTTATTCACTTCACAAATAATAAGATTGGACACTTAGTCCCAAAAATCATGAATCATACTCATATACTTATACTTAGGTGATTATGCCCTTAACACCCTTCATAAGTCATAAAAACTCACAAACATGGGTTTTCTCACATTTTTCCAACACTTAGAGAAAATTTGAGTAAGTACAATAAGTTTCTCATTTTTGTATAATATGCACTGGACTTCAAAAATTCATAGTCAATCGTGTATTTATCACAAAAATGTGAGAGTGGTTATTCTAGAAAGCAATTAAACTCATTTATGTGTCAAAAAAATTGGTATCCAGAGTTGTTATGGAACTCTATGAGATTTCTCTTTAAAACAGAACATTCTCAGAATATTTTCAAAAAATCACTGGGCATTTGTACATTTTGTAAAACTCACCACGACCAAACTAATAGGCCAAAAGTAGTGAAACATGTATCAAATCAAATCTCTATGTGTCTATTTTACACCTGCACTGGTTTTAGTGAAAAAACCATCATGGTTTGGGAGAAATAATTTTTATACCGAGGTCTATTATCTTTCTCTCGACAGAAAATCGCAACTTCAAAAATGAATTTTTGGAAAATAGAAAATGAACTCGGATGGGGCTAAAATTTGGTATGCATGTTTAGAATCATATATACAAATATAGTTTAAAAACAGAATTATAAAAGCACTTTAACATAGTAAAAAACATCATGCCACTTTCCATATTTTGGGTAGCTCACGGCAGTTTTCATATACTTCAAATATAAATTGCCGCAAATGATTCCAAGCTTAGAAAACTTGTAGGATTCCATATAACCATCATATGAACATATTAGAACATACATCTCATGCTAGATCATACATGCAACAACATTTTGACAAGCCAAAGTCACATACCAACACATATCAACACAAAACTACACATAGATCGTGAGACTCCATTCTCGTGTATCCACCTCCCTTCCACCGATTATTTTCAACAACCACCACCACCAACAATTTAAACTAATATAAAACTAGGGAGGACACCTCCAATAAGAAAAATAATCGGTCATTACAAAGAAAGGAATAGAGAAAGTCATTACATCTACAAGCTTTCAAAAACATCTTCTCTCTCTACCTCATTCGAAAAAGAACTCTCTTCATTCTTCTTCCTAGCTCTTTCTTCTCCTCCAAGCTCTTGTAAAGGATGATAATATAGGGAAAATGGGACTACCTTGGTGGTGATTGAGGATAGAAGAAGTTTTCTCCATGTTTGAGCATGAAAATGGAAAAAAAATGGTGTTTTTGATGGGGAAGGGAAGGGGCTACGAGAATTGAGGATTAAGGGGAGAGAATGAGTCTCCTTGGGAAAGAAAAATCTGAATAAGAAAGTGTGAGGGAAGGGCTGGTCATTCATAAGGGTAGAGAGGAGAGCAAAATGGGATTGTGATCATGATATGACATGCACCAATGAATGTGCATACTTTACTTACACACTCTTATACTCCCTCTTTCCTAGCCATCATTTCCACCACTTAGACCCCTCATGGATGATTTCTGAATTCAAAAATATCTTTAACTAATTGATAATAAATAATATCACACATCAAAATATTATGTGGACTATTACTAGTCCACAAACAAGATACACATACACGACACACACACACCTAATAAAATACATACCTTGACATATAATAGCATATCATATAGTAATTAATTATAAAAAAAATTACACGTATATGCTCAATCGAGAATAAAAATTGAGGTATACTTTGAATTCGAAATAATTCGAATTACTATAAGACATTAAAATTTCATATATCATATGATATAGTACTCCACGTAATTTAATCAATCACGTCATATGATAAGCATGTTATGTCTTTCGAATCTTTCGTGCCTCAAATGTAAATTTTTGAAATCATGCATTTATTGATCACGTCGGATCAAATTTTAAAACCTCGTGAATTTTCAATTCACCCGTGAGACTTGATACTTTAAAAATCATGAAATTTTCTAAACATCACATGAATTTTCTTATCCGGGAAATAGGGACCTATGTAACGTCTCAGTATTTCTATTATTGGGTTTTCTTAAGGTGAGAACTGTTGGGTGTTACAGAAAAGAGTGAAGGATTATAGATTATGGTGTACAAATCCCGGTAAAAATTAAATTATTATCAACGGAGATGTGATATTTGATGAAAAGAATATGCCATTCCTCCATGGTTCGAATAATTTGGATATTTCATAGAGAAAATTGTTTGATGGTGCCAAGATCGAGGTGGAGTCTATTAAAGATGTTCAAGATAATGAACCTCGAGTTGATCAAAATTCAGAGACAATTGTTGATGATGATCTGACGGAGTACCAGCTGGCAAGGGATACAAAAAAAAAGAGCTATAAAACCACCAACAAGATTTAGTGAGGCTGATATGATTCACTGTGCTTTGTGTATAGCTGAAGAGGTTGAATACCATGAATCGAAGAACTATTCTGAAGCAGTGAACAGTTTAGAGAATGATGAATGGATCTTGGCTATGAGAAAAGAGCTAGATTCTCTTGACAAGAATGTAACATGGGTTCTGGTTGAGAAACCAGTTCATAAGAAGCTGGTGAGTTGCAAATGGATATTCAAAAAAGTAGAAGCAACAGAAAAAGGATGACACATCAGATTCAAGGCTCTGGTAGCAAGAGGATTTACTCAAAGAGATAGAATAGACTTCAATGAAATATTCTCACCAGTGGTAAAACATTATTCAATCAGAATTTTGTTGGCTTTGGTTGCTCAGCGGGAGATAGAGCTTGAACAACATGATATTAAAACAGCTTTCCTACATGGAGATTTGAAAGAAATCATATATATGCATCAGCCCAAGGGATTTGTTCTTCCAGGAAATGAGAACAATGTATGTTTGCTCAAGAAGTCTATGTACGTTTGAAGCAAAGCTCGAGGCAGTGGTATCTAAAGTTTGATGGATATATGAAGGAGATTGGTTACTCGAAGTCAATGTATGATAGTTGTGTATACATAAAGAAACTAGGAGGATCATATGTATCTTATCTGTTATTATATGTTGATGACATGCTTATTGCAAGCAAAAGTTACATTGAGATTGAAAAGTTGAAATCCAAGTTGCAAGACAGATTTGAGATGAAGATTTTGGGAGATGCCAGAAGGATTTTAAGCATGGACATCATCAGAGAGAGAGTAAAAAGGGTTTGTTGTGGTTAGTAAAAAGGATTACATTTTGAAAGTGTTGAAGAAGTTTAATATGCATGAAGCCCGAAATGTTTCCATTCCTTTGGAGAAGCATTTCAAACTTTCAGAGGAACAGAAGCCTCAGGATGATGTTGAGAGATAACAGATGTACATGTACACCATGATTTGCACAAGGCCTGATTTATCTCACGCAGTCAGTGTTGTGAGCAGATACATGTCAGATCTAGACAAGTATCATTGGGAAGCTTTGAAATGGATATTCAAGTACATGAATTGAGCTATAGATATTGGGATACTGTTCAAGAAAGATGATCAGTTTGAAGGAAACACATTAAAGGGTTATTTTGATTCTGACTATGCTGCGAACATAGACATAAGGAAGTCCTAAACATGTTATATTTTCACACTCTATGGTACAACTGTGAGTTGGAGACCGATTTTTAATTTGTGGTAGCTCTGTCTACAACCGAGGTAGAATATATGGCCATGACGAATGTCGTAAAGGAAGCAATATGGTTGAAGGAAATTATTTAAGAGCTGGGAATTATGCAGAAGAGAGTTGAAGTAAACTGTGATAATCCAAGTGCAATACATCTGGTGAAACAACAGGTGTATCATGAGCGTTCTAAGCACATTGATGTGAGACATCATTTTGTGAAGGATGTGGTTAACAATGGAATTATGAAGTGAGGTCTCGACAGAAGACAATGCCACGGATATGCCGACTAAGTCTTTACCTGTTACAAAGTCCAGGTATTGCCTTGATTTGGTGTCTGTTGTTTCACAATGAATATTGGAGTTGAAAGCTCCGTAATTGTGCTGGTTTGAGGGGAAGTTTGGAATGAGTTTTTAGATGGTTTTGTAGTCAAGGTGGAGATTTGTAAGTATTGTGACTACAAATAGTGCTGCCAGATAGTAGTTGGCTAATGGCAGGAGAGTTGGCTTCTGGCATGAGAGTTGACTGTGGGCAACAGAGTTAACTTCTGGCATGAGACTTGACTGTCTGACTGAAGTTGTCTGTCTTGCAAGAGTTGGTCGTCTGATAGGAGTTGGCATCGGGAGTTAGCATATGACATATGGCTGAAGAGAATTAATGCTAATGATGCTTAAAGCAACTAATACTTCAGAGAGTTGGTTGTAGTACAATGACATATGTCTGTTCACGTGGATTAATCACATTCATTATTTATCACTGACTTAATTTATACGGTGATGATTATAGAATCTAGTTAGATAAATAGATTAGTGGATATGTAATTAATACAATCAATGTAACATAAGGATGATGAGGCCGAGAGCAGTTTTTCGCCTTATAGCGATTATTAGAGAGAGTTAAGGGAAAGAGATCATGTATTATATTCATTTCTTGTTTCGATCGACTCCGGTTATCTTCTCCAGCGATCTAATAAACTTTTAGCTCACCCTCCACAGACGTAGATCATTTGATCGAACCATGTAAATTCTTGCGTCATTTTTTTCTTGCTTTATTGTGTCTAAAATCTCAATAGTTATGTCTTCGAAGTTGGACCCGGCAGCTGTGGACGAGCACCGTGTCGGGTAACTCTCAGGCGTCATCGGATGAAAGACGTAGATGTCGAGCAGGTGCTACCCAATACCGATCGGGTAACGTCCCGAGATGATGACTGCGGGAAATGTAGGGTAATGGTAGGTAACCTCCGTTCTGCCCTTAATCTCTCCAAAAATAGTCAATAACTCCCGAACAGTAATGGAAACTCCACAAACGAATGAGGAGACATAACTCTAGATCTTGTTTAGTTCATCGGTTTGCAATGTTGCTACCCATGAGACAAAGTCGTTTCATCTTTTGAGACGACACGTCAAACCGAGAGCATTTCTCGTCTTGCGAAGAGAGGACTCCTCGACTCGACTGCATTTTATTTTAAGTTTGTTTAAATCATGTTATTTCGTTTTGAGAGCTGGTCTCCCACATTTCTGTTTTATATTTGTAATTCTCCGAGCAAGTATCATATTCCAACAAGTAAGATGCATTTGGAGAATGAGGGCTCAAGCTCGAGCTAATAAAGGCGAGGAGGTTGTCAGCTTCATGTTTGCGAGCCCATGCGGGATTCCTTTTTACGAAGCGGATTTCGGTGGGCGGGTTCCCTTACATGAATTTTGCATTTTTTACGGATACAATGTGGAGATTTGGAGAAGCTGCAAATGTTCAAGAGTAATTTGTAATTCATCTTCTAAAATTTTCTCTTTTAATGTCGGTAAAACCCGAACTTAGGGCGATGCATGTGTTCGAATTTTAACACACGAGTGAGCCTTAATAAATTCTCATTAATCCAAAGTAAATAAATGTATGATTTCAATGCATATCCATGCGAATTACTACAAGATTCAAATAGATCCCCTATTGCTTATCCAATAGTTTTTGATGTCCCACCATGTCACAACCCAACTTCTTAATCAAGAGATTAGGCTGTGACTAATCACTCTTGACAAACCATTAAGACTAATGACTAGAGGAATAGTTCATAATAACATAACAACATCTATGACGAGACAATAATAGTTGATATCAAAGGATGTATTGAATTCAAATAGAACCAAATGATTCATTTTCATGAAGTCGAATGAATAAATGGAATGATGGATATAGGATAATCGACGTCAATAGACTTTTGTCCGAAAATGGGGTTTTTCTTCCACAATTATGACAATCACATAACAACCATTTAAGTCAGAGTGTGGCAACAGAAAGGGTAGTTGAGTTATATGTATGATGACATATAACTCTGGGCAATCACTTACAACAACAAACATCAAAGTTTCAATCAACAACAAAACTAGGTAGGCATCAATATAGGTTCGAGATAAACTTCCAACAACATAATATCATGACAAGTTCGACTCTAACATTCTCAACATTTGTTACAATAACCATCAAACCATTTCCTCTTCAACTAACGAAAGACATTAAGGAGTTCGACTCCAATTAACAACTACTAGCCAATATCCAAAATAGTTTCCAACATCAAAGGATTTCAAGGAATTCAACCTTAACAACCACAACTAACATATGAAGTAAACGGAATGATGATAAACATGTCTAACACATATGACGGAAATCATAAACCAAGATAACCACAGTGTTCTTCTAATTCCATCTCCATGATCTCAGCTCAACCTGCATGTTTAGAAATACATGCAGGGCGTGAGTACATAAGCACTCAGTGGACACATGCCGAAAACATTTAAAACTTTGCTCTTAAAGCTATAAGATTGACTTGCCATAACTTTTCCATACACAGGGGTTTTAGTGAAAAACCTGTGCATGCTTTTCGCAATAAACATTTGCTTACTTTCATTTCATAGTTTAAAACAAATGCATATGCATGATCTTTGTCTGCAGACATCTTTCTCTTCTCATATCCGCGTACTTTCTTTGTGTTGAGAAGTAGGCCTCCTTCTCAAACACACCTTGACCCGAAGGTCCATACCCGACGTCGGTAACATTCTTTCTTTCATTCTTTCTTTCTTTCTTTTTTTCTTTCTTTTCCGTGGATAGGTAATGCATTATGCTCATGCTCAAACATTCGGCAAGTCGATATATATTTTGAATGTCATGCAATAGATAATGAAATAATATAAATTAGCACGTGCTATAAGTTTTTAGAAAGCCCACCTGTTGAGTTACTCGGTAAGCTTAATAAACTTTCATTTCTCTTCTTCCTCTTCCTCTTTAATCGCCTTGCCCTTTTTCGACGTACCTTAGATTATTTGATAATATTAGTACTCATATAAAGGGCATTTCTTATCTATTAAACACATATAAATTTTTCTAGCTTATTCATTCTTTTTCATTTCTTATGTTTTGTTTAGACATTTTGTCAAACTTTTACCTATCACAATTTCAATCTTTCGGTCATTGCATCCTTCTATTCTTTAATTTTTTTTCATATTTTCTCTTATTCGACTCTCACGAGTCTACTTCGACTTCAAATGAACGTTTGATAATTATTATACTTAGTGAATTAAATTCACATTCTTTTCTTTAGTATTTAAGCATAACTTTTCAATTAATCACTTAACTAAAACTTTTTCATTACCAATGGAATAGTATGTCATTAACACACTTAAATGACATCTCTTTCATTACTATTATACTCTTAGTTTTATAAATCAATTCTATATAATCATATAACACATCTTATACAAACATGAATTCATTCAACATAAATAAGTGCATAAGCTTTAGCCTTTCACATTCTTAGTCCTAAAATTCTTAATTAAGCTTCATTAGTACTTTTTTTTTACCAAATAAATTTATAATCCATATGATTTACACATAATAGCATTAAACTTTAATTTTTTTTCCCTTTTTCTTCTATAATTTTGAAACCTTACTAATGTACATAAATTATTTTTCTTTTCAACTTTCCTTCAATTTCTCATTTAACTATCATATATTAACTTTAAACATCAACAATAATAGCATATATCAACCTTAGCATAAATAAGTCAACTAAACACCTAAACTAAAATTTTCTATTTTCAACATATAATTTTAGAAAATTCAAATAAATTCACAATATGCTTAAATCATCATATTAAACTCATATATCAAGTTAATTGAAGAAAATAAAATCAACATATCACTTCTCTATATTTTTCAAAATTTTCGAAAATATACATATATATTCTAAATTTATTTTTGCTATCTTTTCTTTCAAATTACTAACCTAAACATGCTTTAAACACATAATTGCAACTTATTACCAACATAACTTCAATATTTCATCACATTAACATAAAGCTTATAAAATAGGGTTTTCAATTTCTACATCAATCTTACAACTAAACCATAATTAATTCATTATTTCATCATTAAACCATCAAAATCATCATGTATCATCAATATTCACCAACAATTTATCACATATTACACAAAATTCTTCAACCAACATCCTCAATATTTTTACATATATATACACCAATAATTAAACTTAAAGATTCAAGAAATGTTAGAATTATACCTTTTTCCACTCTTGAGATCAAGCTTAGATGTAGAAATTAGAAAGGAATAGCTTAAAAAAAACTTTATTCTAGTGTGTGTGTAGTGTGTGTAGCCGTGAGCTTAGCGAGAAAATTTGATGGTTTTTGCAAAATGTTGAATAGTATGGAGGTGATATATTTATAGCAAATTTCATTTCATTTTTGATTTAATTTATTACATGCTTATTCACCATATTTAATTTAATGCATGCTTGGTCACCAAATTTTAATTTAATGCATGCTTAGCTTATTCACCAATTCTAGAATTTACTTTCATAAATGCTTTCACACTATATTTATCTATACTAATATTAATATATAATATACATATGTATTTTATTAAATGTTAATATGTATATGTATATTACTTACTTTGTTTTATTTTCTTCACTTTAGTAAGTAAAATTATTAACATACCAATCTTATATCCATAAAATCATTATTACTACATAACATGAAAATGTAGCATATATAATAACATAATTCAAATTTTATATGGCCATAGCATTTATTTGATCATTAAGATCAAATAATCAATCTACATGATACTTTAAATTTCTAAACAAAATCTTTTACTCAAAAATTTTTAGAGTTTGATTATCGATCACATTTTATTTACTAAGTGAAATTAAGTAATTTAGATCTTAAGCATATATATTTTCTTTCTTATTAAGGATGCAATGCCCTGTTTAACCTTAATCGTTAATTAATTACTAATTAAAAGTTTGGGATATTACACACAATTAATTTTATTATTTATAAAAAATTATTGTCAAAATAAAAATTATTATTATATAATAAATCCTAATTAATATTTTTCACTAAGAATTAATTTTTTTTAAAAACATATACCCTGGTTATGGATAATTAATTAACCCTAAAATAATTTTTAATTAAAACTTATAAAATATAATTGAATTAGTGAATCCTAATTAATAATCTTTAAAATTATAATAAAATATAAGAACTTAAAATTGAAGAAAAAATTATTAAAAATTAAGAAAAATGGAGCACAACTTAATGATCCCATGTACAACCTTATTAATTGTCCAAATTTTTTCATCTTTTTAAAATGTCATATACAGTTTACTTTCTCCAATTATCTTTCCCTAGTTGGTTAGCTATCACGTTAATGTGTTCTACTTTACACTATTGTAAGAAATTAACTGTAACAATAAATGGAGATAGAAACCAAAGTATTTTCCACAGAAACCATCAAACCATCTTCTCGACCCAAAATCTCTGCCAAAATACCAATCAAATTGTTGATTTTGTAGAGAAACAAAATAAAAGATTGCAGAAAATAAAAAAGGAAGAACACTCAATGGACTACATTGTGAATATTTTGTATATTTCTCGTTGTTTATCAAATGACAATACATGGTATTTATAGAAGAAATTAATAACTGCATCTAACTACTCTAATGATTTTGTAACAAACAAGTAACTTGCTCCTAACCAACTATTAATTCCATGTGTTGAAGCCACGTCCTCTTATAGCATTGTTGCATGCTTTAGCTGACTTTCATCTTCATCTGCAGACACTGCATGATCCATTCAGCTGCCTTCCATGCTCAATTGCATCATACACACACACATGTGTGTTGGCACACATGCGCATACACCTTCCACTTTAGCACATCGACAACGCGGCATCCATCGGCTGTATCTTGCATTCATCGACCCATATTCTCTACACCCCCGCAAGCTGGAGATGGTGGAAATCCACCATCTCAAGCTTGGACATGAGATATCGAAACCGAAGGCTGAAATCGCAACTCACGACTCCAACGGATTTAAACAATGCCTAAGATCACCATCGATCTTCCATAAGATCACAATTGATCCTAGTAGAGGCATAAGTAATGAAGCCTAAGATCACAATCGATCTTCCCTAAGATCACCATCGATCCTAGTATAGGCATAAGTAAGAAAATCAACCGATACACCATCGGTAAAAATGAGTAGGACACCGTCGTCATACTCCTCGTCATTCGGTCGAATCGATCTCCTCGATATAGACTCATCTTGAAGAGCTTCTCTCTTCAACCTTTTGCTTAGCAAAAACAATAAAAGCCAATTCCCAATATTGGCCATCGAAATTCTGCCAAAATGCTGCATCGACAAACAGCAAGAACATCAAGAACCATTCACATGCAGCGGATGACAAGACACTCATAAAACCGATCTTCCTCTTCCTCAAAAATGATATTCCGGCAGCCATGGCAACAATATGATCTCCAGGATCACCAAAAACTCGTAGCTAATCGAATCCTTACAACGAACCTTTTTTCCTACCATTTTGCTCCCCATTTACCTCCGGATATGAGAATCGTACATCCTCTTCGAGTTGTAGACGACCGAGTTCAGATTCGAGTTCTGCCTCGAGTTGATCCATTCTCACACTACTCTTCCGCCTAAATTGATCGCAACGAACACCAAATTTGACATCATTTGGAGATGAACATTGAACCGAATCGTGTTCCTCTGCAAACATGATTTCTTGGACATGATTTTTAGGAAGAGATGAACAAATGCTGGATGCGGAGGGCGTGTAAAGATGTTCGTCGTCTTGATTTTCGATCTCTGTTTGGAGATGCTGCAGCAATAATTCCATTTTTTTTTTCGCAACTCAACCATCTTGTTGAGCTCAATTTTAACAAGATAGATCAGATCAAACCCAAATTCAAGGTTGAAAGAAGCCTCTTTTCCAATCTCTGAAAAATCTTCCGTTGAAGGAGAAGGTACAATCCCTATTTCTCGCTGTACATCTAGATCCCCAATGATTTTCCCCTTTCCCCAATTTCTCTTCCCGCAATTAATTGAAACGTAGCAGAGCTTCTTCGTATTGTTCCACAAGTACCTGGTGCTTCTTGTGCTCTCTCCACAAGAAAATGAGGTGCGAAGGACAGGACAGCAACGCCGCAGCGGCGACGAATGGCCGGAGTCCTCGACGGAGTAGAGAAATCTGCCGGAGCTTCACTTGTATTTCGCCATCGTTTATCTTCCGGCGTTGGTTTGCAGTTCACGTCACCATATCCTTCACCGGCTTGGTAAGAAACAGCTCAGCTGCGCAATCCATCAAAGAATTAACCACAAATAGATCTGCATCAAATCCACCCAATTTCACGCTTGGCTCTGATACCATGTTGATTTTGTAGAGAAACAAAATAAAAGATTGCAGAAAATAAAAAAGGAAGAACACTCAATGGGCTACATTGTGAATATTTTGTATATTTCTCGTTGTTTATCAAATGACAATACATGGTATTTATAGAAGAAATTAATAACTGCATCTAACTACTCTAACAGATTTTGTAACAAACAAGTAACTGCTCCTAACCAACTATTAATTCCATGTGTTGAAGCCACGTCCTCTTATAGCATTGTTGCATGCTTTAGCTGACTTTCATCTTCAGCTGCAGCACACTGCATGATCCATTCAGTTGCCTTCCATGCTCAGCTGCATCATACACACACACATGTGTGTTGGCACACACATGCGCATACACCTTCCACTTTAGCACATCAGCAACGCAGCATCCATCGGCTGCATCTTGCATCCATCGACCCATATTCTCTACACAAATTCCAATAAAATATATGCTTACATCATTCAGTTCCCTTGGTTTTCTTCTACTCATCAAATCCCAAACTCCGAAATATCAAAGCAGCTCAAGAAATCCTAATCGGAGGTCCTCTCAAGATACAACTCCCTCGCCGGCTGTCTCGTCAGTAACCTCTACGTTGAAAGCATTCGACGCCGGCTACGTGGCTCGGCTGAAGAACAGTTGGATGCATTTGAGAGAGATAAGGGCAGGGGCAGAGCTAGGATTTTTCTTTCGGGGAGACTGTATGTGAAACGGTAATAATTGGGTTGGAAGTAAAATTTGTTTTGTAAGAAGCTATGCACTATTTTCTTCGATTTTTTCTTCATCATTTCAAGTTCGAGAAGGGAGTTTTTATGCAAAGCAATTTTCGCACAACAGAGTCCTTTTTCGGTGGTTGAAGGTCAAAGGTCTTTTTGCGTCTGTCCATAATTGAATATGAAATCATTAGAATTTTAGAGCTTCTACAGGCTAATTGAGCTAGATTTCATTGACAAGTAATTAACATGTGAAAAAACTATATATAGTTTAGCATCACATATACTACTCCGTCATATTCTTATCCCAACAAGTCAAGCGTTCCAAAAGGAAACAATTTCTATTAAAAAGTATTTAATGCAAAAGAAAGGAGCCATGAATGGCGGGACGGATATATAATAGTAGTTTATAAAATGGAATATTTTGTGAAATAAACTAACACTCTTTTGGAAGAAAATTTCCTAAATTTCTTTATTACTAAAAAAAATTGAATAGTTAGGTTAGGTTCTAGTGTCTTATATATTTCAATTGAATTAAGATAATACTCCCTCCGTCCACCAAAAACGTGCATCGGTTTTGGTGGCACGGTTTTTAAGAAAACTGTAATGAGTGTAAAGTAAATGTGTATAAAAAGATGTGTCATTGAGATAATAAATGAATATATTAATGGATTGTGAGTGTAAAAGGTGGGTCATGAGTGTTTTTGTAAATAAGTGGATAAGTTGAGGTAAAAATGTAAAGTTGGTGTTTAAAAAGGAAAGTACACATTTTTGGAGGACGGACCGAAAAAGAATTAAATGCACGTTTATAGTGGACGGAGGGAGTATAAATTAAATTTAAAATAATAAACTTATTAGTGAAAACTATTAAATTTATACATATACACTATTTGAACTATATTAAAATTGACAGAACCAGTGAGCAAAATTTAATTTATAACTTAAGTAATAAAATCACACACATTGATCGACTAGTATAATTTATTTGAAAATTAAATTTATCATCTTACTTGTGTGTTGCACTTAGAAAAATCAAATGATGATGATGATAATAATAATAATAATAATAATAATAATAATAATAATAATAATAATAATAATAATAATAATAATAATAATAATAATAATAATAATAATAATAATAATCAACATTCAACATTCAACAAAATTATATATTTAAACTAAAAGTAAAAAAAAAGAATAGAAAACTTACCTAAAGACAAGAGAAATAAAAAAATGAAAATTTATTAACTAAATAATATTATTGTCTAATAATTTTTAAATCAATTATTAAACCACTTTCTCTCTCAAATTAAATCAGTTAGATGGTGTATTTATTATCTCTTCAATTTCCTAGTAGATCTCATTTCTCATCTCTTCTTTCGTGAGTCTTGAAGAATTTGTTCCATTAACCATTTTTTCTCTCTTCTCACTTTCCAATTTGTCCACATGTTATCTTCTTTCTTCTTCATCATTTCAATTTCACTCTCCAATCCTTACAATAAGGTTTCTGCATCTTTTATCCTCCATTTCCTTCATCACTTCAAATTCACTCTCCAACCTTTTATCCTCCATCTTCTTCATCACTTCCAATTCACAGCTTTCAGTTTTTCTTGTCTTCTGTCACGGGAAAATTTCGGCGAACAAAGGGTGTTATGTTTGAAATTTCCGATTGAAACAGGAAATATAAGATATAAACATTTTAAAAAAATCTTGATAAGCACACTCCAGCTCCCCCACGGCCCCCCATAATTTTTTTTAAATAACATAAAATAAATTTATATAATTGAGACAGAAGGTGTATATTTAATAGATACAAAAGAGTGTGGTCGATTCAATTGACCAAACAAGATATGGAAAAATTCGAAGCTAATTTAATGTTGAAGAGTAATTTGCAATGAAAAAATGTTTAATTTACTATCACTGTAATGTTTTGTTAATTTCGCTAGCTTCTATAAATATTGGAAAATATTCTACTTGTTTGATTGCTCCAACTCAATATGTGCGCGGTAGATCCGATCGCTAATCATGCGTGTTATGGGCCAAATCCGATATTATTACTATTAGGTAATGTTTACTTTTGAGAATTAGTCTAAATAAAAAAAGAAGTATAGGCTAATCTATTATTTATTTTAATAAATTGAAATTTTGGGATATCCCAAGACCCTTGATAATTTCTATCATTTAAGCTAGTTTAGCTTGATTCATATTCCATTAAAAATGCAAGATTGAATAATTTATAGTAATAAGCATAAAAATACTCATTTATGTATCATATGATTCATGAAAAGTAAACGTACTTTTATAAGATTTGAAGATATGGGATATGATTCTACTTCTTTTGTCATGAATTAAACTCCTAGATCTATCCAATGTATATATACTATGTCAATAATTGATTTTGTGACATGACATTTAGACCCATCATTTTACATGGAAAATGGGAATAGTTGTGTAAAATGATTCAACTACTATGCATTATAAAATTAAAAAGTTGGTATAGTACATGTATATTGGATAGAATTTTCCCATAATAAAGGAGCTAATATGGATTAATCACCATCCGGATCCACATCAACTTTTGACACTCGAATGGATAATGGAGCAGAGCAGGATAGTTATGGTACCCGGTTAGTTAATTCTAAGATCCTTACCGGACATAAATCTTTAACATGTCCAAATTTGGGCTAGCCCACGAGTTGAAAGCTTAAAATTTGGGTCGGCCTGATCTTGTAAGAGCTCATTAGGCCATTCATTTTTTTTGGATAACTCTACTCAGAGCCCTCATTTTACTCATTATAGTTTCATGTATTTGAAAAATAATAAAATTAATTCTAAAATTACTATTTAAGAAAAGCACGAAACAATGCATTATATTAAAGCGGTCGTCAATGTACAGCCTAATTGACCTCCTCTTCCAACTAAGCCATGGAACCCAGCCGCGGCATCCCAAGTTCAAGAGCATCGAGCTCTTTCTTTGATTCATCTCTTTTTCATCTGTGATTTGATGCTGCAACGTTATTGGTCAAAAGAAAAAGATTTAAGATGTTTTGTGATCAATCATGTCACTGCAAAATTAACTTATTTTCTTTTATCTTTATTATCTCCAATCTGTGGTTCTGACACATGATTTAATTTCAAAATTAATTATCGAATTTTAAAGTAAAATTGGGGTCACATATGGAGGCTTGAACACATGTTTTTTCTTCAGATTAATGTTCTTTTGTTGATGATATTGAGGTATGGTTTTTGGGATTTGGACTCTACTTGTTTGTTCTTTGAATTAAATGGAAACATATTTATCGATTCTTTCATTAAGATGTCATAAATTCGGGGTCTAAATTCTGGAGATGTGAACTCAAGGGGGGAGGGGGTTTGGGATGATTGAAATTAGGGGCTATATAGAGGTAAGATGGTATTTTCATTAATAATTTTATTATTATTTTAAATTAGGGGATTTAATAAGTAAAATAAGGGTTATGTATAGAATTACTTTTTATTTTAATGGGAATTGCTGGCTCTATTTTTCTTGGGCCTTCAAAACATAGCCCAGCCCACCCTTTTCTGAACAGGGCCTGATTGGATTTCATGGCTATAGGTTTTACTCTAAAGTTACAAACAAATTAGCGGACAAAATTACAGATCTTAAATTCCTTTTCTATCACTAGCTCTAACTTTCTTTATTTTCTTTCTTTAAATAAATTTTATTTATTAAAATGTTTTGCTTGTTAAAAATTACTCTAATTCCAGATCACTAGCAGTGGAGACTAGGGGTGAATGAAAAGACCGAAAATCGAACTGACCGACAAATCGTACCGAGATCGTACCAAAAATATGGTTAACAAAAGCCAGTTAGGTTCTTTTTCCAAAATTTAAAAAATTGTGAATATCGGTTAGATTTTAATTTTTAATTATAATAACCGCGGTTAACCGAATCCAGTACTCATAAATAATTATAAAAATATAATCATATATATTAAATAGAATTCATGGACTTAGGTAAAAAAAATTATTTGCATTGTTTAATAATTATATATCACTTTTATTATATTTTGTTGCGTAATTTTTGCTTGTTTTGTAAAAAAAAAAGAAAATCACTCACCTTTTAGATTGATCTTTCACCATAGGTCTACAACCAATTGGAGATGACTCAATTGTTAGTTTAAGGGGATTAGAAGAGTACCATTTGGGATGATTTGTTCGAATTATAATTTTTTTTATCATTTTTGAATATTTGTGATTGCTATTTGTATGTTTCTATAAAAAATACAATTAATAAAATTGTAAGTTTCTTTTATTTTATGGTTAATCGTTGGATAATTGGTTAATCGAATCAATTTTTAGGTTAATCGATCTAATGATTTTTGTTTTTATTTTTTATTTTTTAACGGTTAACCAAATCGATAAAAAACTACATGATCTAATTTGTTGTATGATAAATATTCGGTTAATCGAATCGTGCTGACTCGTAATAGATATGGTTGGTTAAGTTATGAAAATAGAAATTGGGGGAAAATATAGGCTATTGAGCATATTTTTATGACAATAATATATTTCCCTTTATTTTTTCCTATTCAATTTTTTAACCTCTCAAATTAGTCAAAAAAGTGAAAAATAGGATCAAATTTGACAGACAGTTGCTTCATTCCAAATCCAAAATTGCCTGCTCCCACCGCTATCCTAATCCACCGGAAAATACCGGGAAAATATTTTCCCTCGCACACGTGTCAATTAGCCCCTGCCCCCCAAAATTTCCCAGCCCTTTTCCCGCATCTTCCCATTTTACCCCTCTCGACATAAATATATTTTACTTCCCCATTTCGTCTTCAATTTTTTTCCTTTTATCTTTCCAGCCGTTGAAACTTCGATCTGCAAATACTGCTCTTTCCCCCAATTTCGTTGTGCTTTCCTAATCGGATCGCCGTTAGGGCAGGCGATTTCGAGCCCCTCAAATCGATTCAAGGACTCAATATATATACCTCCCTCAATTGGTTGCCGCGGAAATATTAGGGTTCGGGTTTTGACGAAAGGGATCAGGTTCTTGTATTGATTATATCTGATTTTTTTAGTTACTTATATTTTTTTTCTTTTTCTTTTTCTTTTTTGTTTCTGTTTTTTGTATGTGAATTGACTGGGTAGGGTATGTAAGAGATTGCCCAATAACCTAGGTTTAGTATTCTTGGTTATGCTTTTTTTTCTCTTTTGGGTTAGTTTTTTTTTTCTAGGAATTCTTTGATTCTTTTGTATATAGTAGCAGGTAGCGTTTTTTTCGATTGGTTTCATATATTTAGCTCATAAAAAACTGAAAAGGTTTGGGTTCTCTACAAGAAAGGCTCAGTGAAGTTTTTGGTGCTCCGTTTTAGTTTGTCATTGAAAATCGAGGGATTTCTTGTTTGAATCTTTGTAAGAAATTCATTAAGCCATAGAGGTTTATATTGAAAAAAAAAAAAGAAAAAAGAGATCAAATATATTCTGCGAGTGAAAAGCCTGTGTCATTTGGTTGGACTTTTGATTTGAGAGAGAGGGAGAGATTGAGGGAGAGGCAGAGGGTCTGAGTAGAGATATTGAAATGGCCTTGAACTATTCGCATCGGCCTGTGTTGCCGGGTCACACTTCTGAAAATAATTTGTGGTCGCCCTTGAGGACTGTGAATGGTTGTCTTGCCGAGGGTGCTCCTGAGAAGTATGGTGAATGTTATTCAAGGCCATGGCATCCAAGCCAAGAAGAGATGGAGGAGTGGCATTTCATCAGGAAGGATAAAGTTGATCGTTGCTGCTCACCGGAGTCGAACACGAGGGACATTGTTGATTGTTTGCCCTCTGATCCATTTGGGATGGATATACAGACTACCTTCACAGCCATCACGGGATGGCTTGAGGACTTGGAGGTCGATTATGGTGGATATGTTAGGAGCAATAGTCGAAGATCCAGTCAAGAGAATTATGGTTTGTTTGCCGGGTGGAATCTAATATGGAACAATGCTCTAAAGTCCCCGCCATTTCCCAACAGTGTTCGGTCCAATGAGAAACTGAATTCTAGTATTATGTCCTTTTCAAGCAGTCCTCAGGTTTATGAGAAACCTGATGAGGCATTGGATGCTATCAATATGGTGGATGCATATGTCCAGGAGAGAGAGATGGAGGGATCTTTGGCCCCATACAACAATGAAGTTCCTCCAGCTTGCAAAGAAAGTTGGATGATGGGTTTCAGCAATGAGGGCACTAGCTGCAGTCCCAAGTTGCTGTTTGGAGAGAAAGTGGAGGGTGCTGCCAAATCTGAAGAAGCACCCCATGATGCTTTTAAATTTTGTCTTATGTATCTGGGGGTGAAAGACCTCTTGTCTATAGAAAGAGTTTCGAGTCACTTACGGTCTGAGGTTCGAGGTGAACCATTGTTGTGGAAGAGTATCCACATCGACCAGCCTCTGAATGAAAAGATCACGGATGATATTCTTTTGGAATTGACTTGTAGGGCTGATGGTACCCTTCAAAGCCTGAGCTTGGTGGAGTGCCCTAAAATCACTGATAATGGTATAAAGCGCGTACTTGAAATCAATCCACGATTAACGAAGGTTAGTAATACGGCATGGTTTATATGATTTTTAATTTTGTATTATATGTGTATATCAACCTGTTTCCTTGATTTACTGGGATCTTGCGTTCTATATGTTGTTCTTTTTGTTTGAGCATGATGAGTAATTTATACTTGAATTTCTGAAAAAGCTGGCAAATGGTGAATTCCAGTGCTGTATTTTTTCCTTCTTGCTGTGATAGGTTGTAGGTACTGATATATCTTTTGTGCTTTAAAAACTGTGACATACCATTTTAGATAAAATTAATCCAACCTAATCAAGTGTTTACTTTTAAGGATTAATATTTGAGGATATCTCAAAGCCTGAGATTATTTTAATCATTTGAATTGTTCTCCATTAATTTTAATCCAACCAATATTGGTAGGATTGAAATAATCCTCCAAATAAAGGGACAATTATTTATCCCAATTTTAATCATTCGCTAATCCTTTGTAGATAGATAAAAATTATTTCATCACACATTTAATCCATCAAATAATCAATCTTTCAAAATGCTAATCATGAAAAGTAAACACTCCCTTAAGAGTTTACTTAGTGTTCTTCAGTTTGAATTATTGGATTGGAAGTGAATGGCTTTTGCAATATTGAAATCTTGATTCTCCGGCGCGTACTAAGGGAGTGTTTACTTTTCATGATTAGCATTTTGAAGGATTGATTATTTGATGGATTAAATGTGTGATAAGATAATTTTTATCTATCAATCCTTTGTTTACTACAAAGGATTAGCGAATGATTAAAATTGGGATAAATAATTCTCCCTTTATTTGGAGGATTATTTCAATCCTACCTATATTGGTTGGATTAAAATTAATGGAGAACAATTCAAATGATTAAAATAATCCAGGGCTTTGAGATATCCTCAAATATTAATCCTTAAAAGTAAACACTTGATTAGGTTGGATTAATTTTATCTATCCAACCTAATCATGCAAAGTAAACATCCCCTAATTGTATTATTTTATTTTCTGGACCATATTATGGTGTTATCAAGTATAATCATTTAGAACTACAGTTGGATGATATGGAAGTGTTAATACAGTAAATAGTGTGAGTGAGAGTTGGTGTTAGCATGCTATGAATTTGTAGTGCTTCATAATGATGCTTCTATTTTGCAGAATATATGGTGCATCATTCCTATCTGCTTTACAAATCTTCTAATGTAGATGATATAGTGGTTTTTGTGGTAATGAAGACACGAAATCAACAACTTTGAACTTTTTCTGATGTTATGATGATTGATGGATGTATGTTCCGGCTCTGATGGAGTTGTATATTCGTGCTTGTTTCTGCTTTCACTCAAAATTGTGTGCATATCATGCCCTCTGGCTATGTGCTAAATCTTGTCAATGCAATGCAGCTGTATGTTCCTGGCTGTACAAGGCTTACTGTTGAAGGGATGCTGAGTAATATATGGACCCATAACTCCAATAAAGATGTCCTAGGTATAAAGTTCCTCAGAATCGGTGGCCTTTATGGTGTGACACGCGAACACTTTGATGAGTTCAAGTCTCTGTTGGGTACTGATGATCACAAGCTCAAGAGTCATCACAGGCCACACTTCTATCATCGAGGAAACTATTACCTTCCATATGATGATGATCGAGCAATAGATATTGAAATGTGCCCAAGATGTGAGAAATTCCGGTTGGTTTATGATTGTCCATCAGAGGGATGTAGGGTCAAGGATAATGCATCCCAAGTCTGCAGAGCATGCACGCTCTGTATAGCAAGGTGCGCACAGTGTGGCACGTGTATTAATGACAATGAGTATGAGGAGACTTTCTGTTTGGATTTGCTGTGCTCGTTTTGTTTCAAGCAGCTGCTCAAGTACCAGGACAGGCTCGATAAGAAGGTCGATCCATGTGGAGACCACGCAGCTTGATCACTTGACTGACCATGCATATGAGACGGCATTTATTGCTGTTACAGTCTCTGCCTTTGGTACAGAACCAAGATGATCCAGACACCCTGTGAGCTTCCATTCTTGGTTACTCGTTTTCTTCTTGCTATGCTACATTGCTATGTCCATTATCATGTACCGAAAAGGGCATTTCACCCACACAAAAAAAGGGAAAAAAGGAGAAAAAATAAAAATAAAAAGAGGGAAAAAAAAGGAAAAAAATTAGAAAAAGAGGAAATAGGCATCATAAAAATACGTGTCCTGAAGATCTGTCCGTGTGAAGATCTTAGATATTAGTTGAGAAGTGAACGCAAGGCGGGAGTTTGCCTGGTATCAGTTCAGCTGATCATGCTTTGGAAAGCACGACTCTTGTCCTGTTCCGAAGAACGCTGTTTTCTTGTCTTGCCGATGCTATCAACTCTTGGTAGATTGAAGATAGATATTTTGAGTCTTCGCTCTTGCAGGGATCTTCGCAGGTGGCGACGTTGACATTATTTCTGTTTCTTGTGGTTATCAACCCCTCTTGTGGAACTGTGATTCTTCCATTGGAGCGTTTCTTACTTTCATATTTGTTATTTTGATGTGTTGCTATTCGCCTCTGGAACAGTCGATACTCTGGATAATTTTAATAAATAACAGTTTGCTATGATCTATCATAGCACACTTAGAAAAGTTACTGCTTATTTCTTTTCGGGGTTTGTTTGCTTTGTGTTGCACAGGTTTAATTTGACTTTAGTTTTTTTTCTGTATTTTGATCAATGTTGTGAAGAGCTTAAGGTTGAATCGAGGCGTTTTACCTTTAAGAGGCGCGATAAGCTTCAAAATGGTTCGAAGTGTAAGCCTCGACAATAAAAAAACAAAAAAAATCATAAAAATTAAGCTATATATAAAATGACAGATAGCAAATCCAATCTTGCAATAAAAAAATATCATAAACCTATAAACTAACCTAGAGAGAAAGAATTGAAGAAAGAACTGATAATCTTGCAATAAAAAATATCATAAACCTATAAACTAACCTAGAGAGAAAGAATTGAAGAAATAACTGATTTAAAAGGAAAAAAAGAATGATCTTGATTAGAAAAATTGTGAGCAAGTTTAGGGTCTGTCTTTATTACTTCTTTCCATTTTCTTTATTGTTCTTCTCCTTGTTTTAAACTATGGCCGACTCTTCAAAAAGTGAATCTCGAAATAAGGCAAATCCTCATCTTACACCTATCATTCCCCAAAATCATCCAATCTCCATCAAACATACAGATTTGAATTTTCTCATATGGAAACAAGAAGTTGTTGCCACAATCGAGGGATATGGACTTGAATCATATCTTACTGATGATCCACCTCCAGAAAATATTCCAGATACAAATTCTCAACTCAAACAAAACCCAAAATTCTTGATTTGGAATCGCCAAGATCAACTTTCAGCTTGGTAACAATCTTCTCTTTCAGAAAGTATTATGGTGCTAGTCGTAGGCCTTTCGTCTAGTAAGCAGATCTGGAACACACTGCAAATGAACTTTGCCAGTCAATCAAGGGCCAAACTGATGCAATACAAAGTTCAACTGCAGACCATGAAGAAGGATAATCTCTCAATGAGAGATTATCTTAGTAAAATCAAAAATTGTTGTGATATCTTAGCCTCTGCAGGCTACAAAGTTTTCAAGGAAGACCAGATTCTTCACATCTTATCTGGACTTGGAACTGAATATGATTCAGTAATGGTGACTATTACCTCCAGATCTGACCATTGGCTCATTGGTGATGTTCAAGCTCTTCTTCTTAGTTTTGAATCAAGACTCGAATCAACTAAAGGATCTGTTGTTAATAAAGAAGGATCACAACCTTCTGCTAATTTCATGCAAGCTTCAAGTCAGAAGAGTGGGAACGGTGAAGGTCATAATTACAAAGGAAAGAACTACCAAGTAAACATCAACAACAACAATTCTCAAAGCTTCAAAGAAGGAGGACGTGGCTATCAAGGATATCAAAGTAGAGGTGGGGGGCCAATCTGGAGGCAGAGGAAAGTTTCAAGGCTAAGGTAACAAACCAATGTGTCAAGTTTGTGGGGTTCCTGGTCACACTGCTGATAGGTGTTGGCACAGATTCGAACAAAACTTTGTCCCAAAACACCAAAGACAGCAAAAAAACCAACATAGACACACACCTTCTCAACAACCTCATTTTCAACAAAATTTTCAGCAGTATCCTAGGTTAAACGTGGCTCAAATCATTTTCAACAAAATTTTCAGCAGTATCCTAGGTTAAACGTGGCTCAAATCCCTACTCAACATGGCTACACACCTTCTGAACACAATTTTGTTAGCAGCTCATGGTATCCTGATTCTGGAGCTACTCATCATGTCTCATATGACTTCTTAAATTTCAACTCAACTGCAGAATATCATGGAGGTAAGAAGTTACAAATGGGTAATGGCTCTCTTGTTGATATTGCTCATGTTGGTAATTCCATTCTTAACTCTACCTCAAACTCTTCTTCAAAATCCTTTGTTCTTAATCATCTTCTACATGTTCCTAAAATCACAAAAAATCTTCTTAGTGTCTCTCAATTTGCTAAAGATAATCGTGTTTTTTTTTAATTTCACCCCACTACTTGCTTTGTCAAGGATCAGGTCAGCAAGGAAACGCTCCCCATGGTACTCTTAGACATGGTTTATACCATTTCTTCCTCAACAACACTACCCCACCTTCTTCATGTCTCAATAAGTTCTTCCACTCAACGTGCTGCAGTTGCTTCTACTTCCCGTTTTCTAACTATTTTGTCTAGTTTTCTTGGTGGTTCCTCTTCTATTTTAGATGTTTGGCATAAGAGATTAGGTCATTGTGCTCTTGACATTGTAAAAAAGCACTCACCAGTTGTGATGTTTCTTTTACTTCAATGAAATCTATTGGTTTGTGTGAATCTTGTTGTGTCTCAAAAATCCATAGACTTTCTTACACTCTTTCTGAAACTGAGACCTCTCAACCTCTTACTTTGATTCACAGTGATTTGTGGGGACCTGCACCTACTAATTCCACCAATGGTTTTAACGATTATGTGACTTTCATGATCACTTTAGCAGATTCACTTGGTTGTTCTTGCTTAAGCAAAAATCTGAAGTCACTGTTGTTTTTCAAACCTTCAAAACCATGGTTGAAAATCAATTAAATCATAAGATTCAAACCTTACAAATTGAATGAGGAGGGAAGTATAGGAGCCTTACCACATTTCTACAAACACATGGTATCATCCATAGAGTGTCTTGTCCTTATAACCCTCAACAAAATGGTTTGACAGAGAGAAAACATCGTCATGTTGTTGAAATAGGTCTTGCCTTGCTTGCTGGATCTGGTTTACCTACTAAATATTGGGATGATGCTTTCATTAATGCCACATTTCTCATAAATAGAATTCCCAGTAAGCTCATCCAATATGTTAGTCCATTGGAAAGACTATATAAACACAAACCAAATTACTCATTCCTCAAGGTTTTTTGGGTGTCTCTGCTATCCCCTCTTGTGTCCTTACAATCATATAAGCTCCAGTTCAGATCTTCCTCTGGAACTTTTTTAGGATATAGCAAGAAACATAAAGGTTATAAGGTACTTTTACCTACTGGAAAACTCATCATTAGTAGGGATGTTCTTTTTAATGAATCTCTTTTTCCCTTCAAACAATGCACGACTACAACATCTCTGTCCACAACTGCAGCACCTCCCCATTTGTCTCACTCTATTTCTTTAGGTCCTGTTCACACTCTACCTTCTTTTGATGACCACAATCATTCATCTACCATTCAATCTTCTTCCTTTTCTCATTCTAGTTCTTCTAATAGTTCAGTCCCCTCTCATTCTCCTATTCATCAAAACACAACTCCTTCAGATCATTCTACCAATTCCAGTCACCTCCATCTTCCCAATCACAAAATTTTCCTTCTTCTCAAAATTCTTCTTATCACTCTCCTGACAATGTGGGCAATGATGACCACTCTGCCACACCCCCTGCTATACCTCCACACCATCACATGGTTACAAGAGCCAAAGCTGTATTTTTAAACCTAAGATATACAGTGTTGAGACTAACTTTCCTGATTATTTGCAAGTTGAGCCTCCCAATATTTCTCAAGCTTTACAAGTAGGAGTTTGGAAGCAAACCATATATCATAATTTCATGCTTTGTTGAAGAACGGAACATGGAAATACTGCGAGCTACCTCTTGGCAAGAATCTTATAGGATGCAAGTGGATCTTTAAGATCAAAAGACATATTGATGGTAACATATCCAGGTATAAAGCAAGGTTAGTTGCTCAAGGTTTTTCCCAAGAGCTCGGATTTGATTATAATGAGACTTTTAGTCCGTTGTTAAACCTACCACTATTAGAATTATTCTCAGTTTAGCAGTTTCTTTGGATGGAGTGATACTCACTTAGATGTGAACAATGCTTTTCTTAATGGTTACCTTCAAGAAGAGATCTATATGAAACTTCCACCTAGTTTTGAACAACTCACAGGCTTTTCTAACAGTACAAAGGTGTGCAAAGTTTCAAAGGCTATCTATGGTTTAAAGCAGGCATCAAGATCTTGGTTCCTTACTGTTAAAGCTGTTCTTCTTGGCCTTGGATTTACACAGTCTCGGGCTGACACTTCCCTCTTCTTCAAGAGCACATGTGCAACTACTATTTACCTCTTAATCTATATTGATGATATTTTAATCACAGGAAACTATGCTACTGCTATTAAAACTGTCATTCAACAGTTGAGTAACAAGTTATCTCTCAAAGATCTTGGTGAAGTTCACACTTCATTGGGATAGAAATCACTCGCACAACTCAAGGACTTCATCTCTGTCAAGCTAAATATATCAAAGACATTCTACATAAGCTGAAAATGTCTGGTGCCAAAGGCAGCATTACACCTATGGTTTCTTCTTGTAACATTTCCAAGGGGGAAAGAAATGGTTTTGTAGATGTAAAGGTGTACAGAAGCACAATTGGAGCTCTTCAATATGCCACTATCACAAGACCAGAGATCTCTTTCAGTGTCAACAAAGTTAGTCAATATATGTCTGCTCATCTTGATACACATTGGAAAGCTGTGAAACGTATCTTGAGATATTTGGCTGGTTATATAGATTATGGTTTGCATCTTACTAAGTCCTCTTGTAGTTTGAATGCTTTTTTGATTCAGATTGGGCTGCAGATCTTGATGATAGAAGATCTACTACATGATTTTGCATTTATCTTGGACATAATCGTGTTTCTTGGAGTTCTAAAAAACAATATGTGGTCTCTAGATCAAGCACAAAGACATAATACAGGAGCCTAGCTCATGTGGTTTCAGATTTAACTTGGGTAGCTTCTCTCCTCAAGGAACTCTCAGTGAAAATTATTAGATCTCCAGTGGTATGGGTTGACAAATTAAGCACAACTGCTTTAGCTTCTAATCCAGTACTTCATGGTAGGACGAAGCACATAGAGTTTATACATTCACTTTGTTAGAGATAAAGTGGTTGCTGGATTCATTGACTTGAGACATGTTCTACTCAAGATCAAGTAGCAGATGTTCTTACAAAACCACTTTCTTTGCAATTCTTCACACAACTTCGAAATAGACTTGGAATCCGTTCCTTAGCTACGTTAGAATTGAGGGGAGTTGTTGGAAATCAAATTAATTATGTTGAAGAAGTTGATAAGAATAATTCCTCTGCACAAGACTTCAAGATTAATAAAGTGTCTGCCACTTGCACTACTTCTCCACATCAGAATGTTTCTATGCATGGTGAAAAATTGATCCACCATATCAGCAAGAAGACATTTCATATTGATGAAAACTGAGCTCGTGGTGGTCCTTAATATATTTGTCTTTTTGGGCAGTAGGAGGCAATACTGTCATATGTAATTGCTTTATGCAAAGTGTACTTGGTTTTAATTAATCTTGGTAGACCAAGTTTTAGGGCTTAGTTGTCTAGGTTTTATCTTTGATCTAGAATGATCGATCAACACTATAAATTGAATATTCCCTTGTAACAGTTTTTGTAGAGAGAAAAATGAAATGTAAAAGATGAGCTTTATCCCACCAGTTATGGCATCTCTATCTTCCGCTATATTTATGAGTTTCATACTATTTTCTTTCACCTTTCAAGGATAGCCGAAGCCTTTCCAGGCCACGAGTTCCTCTCCTCAGTCAATCCTTCGATTCCTCACTAAATTTCACACCAAGGTAAAATCCTACAACCTTGAGCTGGTGGTGATCGAGATACATACACGCATGTCCATTTATATGCTTGAATATGTGGGTATATATATGCTTGTGTATGGTTGCATGTTAATTGAATAAGTAGAATCATTGTTGTTGATCATTGTATGTTAGTTAGAATCGATTGAATGTTGAGTTTTGTAAACTTGGAAGTAAGTTGGGGTGATAAATTCACCATTTTCACATGACATAATTGTGCAAACAAAGTGTTTGACAAAATGCATGAAAGAAATTAATGAAACTATGAAAACTGGGAGTTGGCTATGTGAACAGAAATTTTATAAAATTTATTTACTAAGTTTTGATGGTCCGGTGATCACCAAATTTTACTATGTTCAACTTAAGTATGTCTAGTATGTCCATGTCAAATTTCAAGTTAATAAAGGGTGGTTTACTATTTTACATATATTTTTCAAATCCACTGCACAAGCTGCCAAAAATTCCATGTTCAACACCTATGATATTTAGCTTCCATCTAGAGTTAGGCTATTAGGAACATGCTCATATTTTTCAGAAACGCAATTTAGGGTTCTTAGAAGAATTTTATAAAAATATTTACTATTTGTTTTTGAATTTACAAACGACCTGCACAATGCTGTCTCGGCAGGGATAGCTTGTCGTAAACTATTTTTAACTCCCAACCTATTGCACATGTTTGAGTGAGGCTTTTTCTGAATTAAACTAGACTCGAATGGATTTTTAAATTGATAGTTGCATTCACAGATTCTTTATAATAGACCCTCAGTGAATTTTCGGAATTAATCATTCCAGTGAACTTTCTTGGCAAATTGTCTTAGTCCAAATTCCATTTTAATAAACTATTCTAAGTCCGAATTTTGCGAGAGATGCTCGAGCCATTTGTAGTCCGATTTTGATTTCAGTTTCTTCATCAAAAACGTTCCTTATCATGTCCAGTTGTGATCTGAAAAGTTTGATCTCAATCCAAATCCTTTAGTTATGCCTTTCGTCCACCCAAAGTCATCTATTCGAAACTATCCGTTTTCAACTAGTCAACTTTGAGCTCTTGTATCTCTTGATGCATCGGGTATCATCTGAGTCTTTTGAATTTACTATTACAAGGTTTCCAGAATGGGGACTCTTTCCCATTTTGATATTTTGAGTCAAAAGTTACGAGCCTCGTAAGATCCCTCGTCGTTAAGCCAAATTTGAAAATCCTGAAAAGTATTACAAGTATAGAAGTTAGTTCGAGTTGCCTACTTAGAGACCTCATATCTCCATAACCACTACTCTTTGCGAACATATTACTTTTTATAACTTTTAGTACATGTTTAGAGGTTTCGAATGTGTCTTTGTGCGACCATACATATTTTGAGCCGAAAGTTATGAATTATCAAAGTATGTCACTTAAGCAGCTTTGCTGAAAGTTAAAACACTTAAAATTTGACTAAGTGTTGGAACTCACCTATATGAAATATGTCTTATATGACTAGCATACTATTAATTGATGCATTCATACATGTTATGTCATAAGTATGTTAGAGCATTAATAAGACGCACGAAATCTGATAAAAAACACAACATGATATTTTTAAAGAAACATGCCTTAACGGGAAATATTTGACTACGTGTTACTATATGATCAATTGCGCATATCATATCATGACATGCACTAAAATAGAAGTATGAGTAGTAAAACTCGACGATTATTTCAACTCTAGATCCTAAACTCGGGAATTGATAAGCTTTGAGCTTAGGACCTGAGTTCTAAAAGATCATTATTAAGCAATAGTGTCTAAAGATTAGACTTATCTTGTAAGACTGGTTAAGGTTCATCCAAGATAAACAGTGGATGCATGCGAGTAGCATGAGCTGTTGGTACAACTTCGGTGACAGGTGAGATCTATTTTCTGCAATGTATTTCGGGTTATTAAGCCCCAAGTTGTTTACTTAAATTTGAGAACTGCATGCTATTTTTATGATCATTGCTTGGTGCTGAGCTTGGAGCGGTTAAACCGCTACAGCTTCGACCGGAAGTAGTTAACGATCGTGCCTCAGGCTAAGTACTGGCTGAGGTAGTGTACACAGAAGTCCGAGTTGGGTGAACTTGGCCAAGTTTCCTAGTCTTGGTTAATGAGGCCATTTGTGGAACGTTGTTTCCCCCTATGGTCCAATAGGTAGCACAGATGTGATGAGCAAGGAAGTATATCACGATACGAGCTCTGCTCGGATAAAACTATGTTTTTCATATAAAAGGTTAACCTTTTTTTCTTTTAAAACATGCCCTATGATATGTGTTTAACATGCTTTTTTCTTGAACTGTTTATGTACTGTTATTTTTAAAAATGGAGCATAAGGTCCCATTGAGTACGTTAGTACTCAGTCCAAAACTATTTTCAAATGTTTTCAGGTTGAGGAGGTAGCATGGTCGAGCGAGATGACTACAACACCTGGGCATTGATTGGTGGTAGTCTAGGTTCCAATATCTTCCGAGATAAGCTTTCGGCAGGCGATGTGGGACGTTATAAATATGGGCATAGCGGAAGATCGGCTCGATACCAAATGATCGATCCTCGGCGATGCGAAGGATTTGATTTGCTGATTTCGAGATTGCTTAATCGAAAACGTCGATATTGGCAAACACAAGAAAATTCCTTATATTTGGGATGACATTTGCACCACTCTAATCAAAGTGCTTTAATTTACCTTTTAATAGACTAGGACTGTGAAGATTTTGATTATTTCACTATTTATTCGAATTTAATTCATTTTAATTGTCTTAATCTTATATTTGGGATGTCCGTTAGGATTATTTCACTATTTATTCGAATTTAATTCATTTTTAATTGTCTGTCCGTTAGGATCTCGTCATAAGTTTGCTATTATGATAAATATATGTTATATTATCTCAATAAATATAATATTATATGTGTGACTATCTTTATTCGTTTCCTTTGTCATTTCTTTATTTCATTCATAACCTCATGATATCACTTTGTCCCGACCTGACTGGTCGGTGGGATATTACAAAAAAAAATATGAAATTCATGTTTCTAAAAAAAAAAAAATTTAATGAATTGATTTTTATTAATTAAACCTAAACTTTTAGGGAGTGTTTAATTTTTAGGATTGACATTTTAAAAGACTGACTATTTGATGGATTAAATGTGTGATAAGATAATTTTTATCTATCAATCATTTGTTTAATGCAAAGGATTAGTGAAGGATTAAAATTGAAATAAATAATTTTCTCTTTATTTGGAGGATTATTTCAATCCTACCTATATTGGTTGGATTAAAATTAATGAAGAACAATTCAAAGGATTAAAATAATTATGAGTTTTGAGATATCCTCAAATATTAATCCTTAAAAATAAACTTTTGATTATGTTGGATTAATTTTATTTATCCAACCTAATCATATAAATTAAATAGAATGGATATAAAAACGATGAAATTCACGTTTTTAAAAATAAAAATAAAAATAATTTAACGAATTGATTTTTATTAATTAAACGTAAACTTCTAGTGTACGAAAATAGTAAAAGTATTGTATGTCATAACTCATAATTATATTTAATAATAAATAAAATTAAATTCTTCTCGGAAAATGGAGGAAAACCTAGAAAATTATGTAACATTACGATCTCAACTCGGTATCAAATTGCACTGAAAAGTGAAATTCCAAATCTTGTCGCAGTGTAGAATTCTTCTAGTTTCCTCCAAATTGCACTGAAAAGTGAAATTCCAAATCTTAAAATCGTCCAATTCTCAACTGCTCTAATTAAAAACGAGAAGCATGTACATGTCCGAGAAACCCCAGCTGCAGCAAGAATCCGCCATAGATTTCTACAACGGCAGCGGCAAACAAGAAGGCGGGCCGCTCCAGAACAGCAGCATGATCATCCAGCTCCCGGCGCACCACCTCCCCGACGGCGGAGGGACGCCCGCCGCGGCTGACGACGCTGCCGCCGCCAACGTGGCCTCGTCCAGCCATAATCCAGTCCACGCCGCCTCATCTTCGGCCACTCCGAAGAAACGGGCCGAGACGTGGGTGCAAGAAGAGACGAGGGCTCTCATCTCTCTCCGCAAAGAGATAGATATGCTGTTCAACACCTCAAAATCTAACAAGCACTTGTGGGATAACATTTCGTTGAAGATGAGGGAGAAAGGGTTTGACAGATCTCCGACGATGTGTACCGATAAATGGAGGAATATGTTGAAGGAATTCAAGAAAGCGAAGCAGACTAATCGAGATGGAAATGGGAATGGGTCTGCTAAGATGAGTTACTATAAGGAAATTGAGGAGATTTTGAGGGAGAGGAGCAGAGATGGGCCGAACTGGAAGAGTTCTGAAGCTGCAAATAGTTCTGGGGCTCCTAAAGTCGATTCATTTATGCAGTTTGCTGATAAAGGTTTGATTTTTATTTTATTTTATTAATTTTAATGTTTTTTTTTAATTAAGTATGCTTGTTGTTTCACTCAGCCGTGTCTAGGAATGAGGTTTTGTTTGATTTTGGTGTTTGTCAATTGAATGCTTTTTCTTTTCAAAGTGGGCTTATCTATGCATTGCATTGATAGAGGTGATTTTTTGTTTGGATGTTCGTAATTTTTTGGTTGTGTTTAGTGAAAAATGGAGAAATTGATGGTGTGGGTATTTTCTTGATTGATGAGTTGTGTGATTTGAGGTGTTCTAGTGTTTGAATTTGTTAAATTATGTGGTTCTTTAATGATTGGAGTGCAGCAGAACTTGGTATGTTTTCCTCTGGATGTGAAAAGTAGCATGGAGTGGTATCCTTTAATCACGTTGTTGTTTTCGACCACTGTTTTTGTCTTTTTACTATAATTATCGGTTAAGGACATAAAATAAGAACTTAGTGTTTGATAACTGAATTATTATGGATGCTTTCTAGGTGATAATTCTGTCTGTTCAACATAAATGGAGAAATGGATAGGGTAATTTGTGGGCTGTGTGTGTGTTATTTTTCCTGGAAAAGGAGCATGCACTCGTTGCATGTGTCCTCTCTGTGTTTAAGTTCTTATGTGGATGATCAGGATTCAGGAAATGCGTTCAATTCAGCAGTGGCAATAGGACTCTATCGAATACATTTTGTCATGTAAAGCATACTCTTTCATACATTGGAGTCATACCATTCCTCTGGATAAAGGGAATGGTTTGTGGAAATTTTTTATGTTTGGATTACTGATTTTATCATGGAAAAAGTTGATAGTTGGTTTTTAGTTTGGTATGTACTACATTAATGAATAAAATGGATAAGTTGTATCCATCCTTTCCATGTCAATCACCATGCACACTTATACGTCCTACTTTGTTGGTGGGATATGAGTTCATAGCTGCAGCAAGACTACATGAATTTGTTTGTTTCATACCTCATGTTCTTTCTTGGAACTATGAGACCGGATATAGGAGAAGTATACATCTTCTTTTATGGAGTCTAATGCAGAGGCAGTTGTCCTCTTGGGGTCGAGCATAAATGATGTTTATAATCATGTAATCCTTGTATCTGCTCGTGATTCTACTACCATATCTGATATACGAGTACTTCTATTTTTGGATTTCCACGAACTGCATTTCACCTATAAATGTATCCAATTTCTATGAATTGCATTAACTTGCGTACATTTATTTGGCTTCTACAGGTATTGATGATGCCAGTCTTACTTTTGGACCCGTGGAAGGTATGTTAATAGTTTTAGTGGGTTTCACTTACTATTGGATTTGGTAAATCTCAGTTGAAATTTTTTCATGCTTCTAAAGATAGATATATCTAACATTGCATTTTAGTGTAACCACTGATTTTTTAACTTGGAAAAGTCAAAATTATGAATTACTCCTTCCGTCCACCAAATGCGTTCATTTAATTCCATTTTGGTCCATCCACAAAAAAGTTCATTTTCCTTTTTTGGAAACATCAACTTCACATTTTTACCCTAAACCTAAACCTATCCACTTATTTACAAAAAACCACCCATGGTCCACCTTTTTATACCCACTATCCATTAATATATTAATTTATTATCTCCATGGCCCATCTTTTTACACCCACTTACTTTACACTCATTATAATTTATTTAACTCGTGTCACCAAAATCAAAGAACGATTTTGGTGGACGGAGGGAGTAATATTTTTCCAGTCATGCAGACTTGCTTTACATTCCTAATTTTTTCTAGATAAGTTTTACATTCCTATTTTTTTTTCTTGCTCAAATCAGTTGTCCCACCAACCATTGGGTATTAGTTTCGAGATCGATATGTTAGCTAAAATACCTTCTTGGGTGAAGGTGATTTAGGAAGTTGGGAAAAACCCGGGAAAAAATGGATGGTTTTATGTAGTCTATCTATTTCTGACTTATAGTCTCAAATGTAAATGTAATCCTTTGGCATATTCTATTAGATCCAGTGCTTTTTTATATTATGCACCAGGATTAAAGCTCTATAAGATACTAATGGTCTTATCATTACATCATTTTCCTGAAAAAGTCGGGTTTATTGGACCATTTTATTGTAACCACTGATTTTTTAACCTGGAAAAGTCAAAATTATGAAGTAATATTTTTCCAGTCATGCAGACTTGCTTTACATTCCTAAATTTTTCTAGATAAGTTTTAAATTCCTAATTTTTTTCTTGCTCAAATCAGTTGTCCCACCATCCATTGGGTATTAGTTTTGAGATCGATATGTTAGCTAAGATACCTTCTTGGGTGAAGGTGATTTAGGAAGTTGGGAAAAGCCCGGATAAAAATTGGATGGTTTTATGTTGTCTATCTATTTCTGACTAGTAGTCTGAAATGTAAATGTAATCCTTTGGCATATTCTATTAGATCCATTGCTTTTTTATATTTTGCACCAGGACTAAAGCTCTGGAAGATACTAATGGTCTGACCGTTACATCATTTTCCTGAAAAAGTCGGGTTTAGTTGCCATATTCATTAGCTCTATTTCTTTATTGGACCATTACATGCTCTTTTGTGATGGTTGTTGTAGATATGGATGAGAACTTGAATTCTTTTTCCTAATAACGTTAATGACATCGATGTTATTTTGACAAAGTCTTGGCACCCAGCTAATGGCAGGTCGACTCTCAACTTAGAAAGACGTTTGGATCATGAGGGGCATCCTCTTGCAATAACCGCTGCTGATGCTGTTGGAGCGAGTGGAGTTTCTCCCTGGAACTGGAGGGAGACGCCGGGAAGTGGTTGTCTCTAACATTGTGCTTGAAAACATGAACTTTAATCAATTATGTAATATATGATTTTTTGAGTTCTTACGCCGATGAGACTGTGGCAGGCGAGCAGACTAATACATACGATGGAAGGGTGATAATAGTCAAACTGGGCGAGTACACAAAGAGAATAGGGATTGATGGCAGTGCAGATGCCATCAAGGAAGCTATCAAATCTGCTTTCAGGTTAAGGACTAAACGCGCATTTTGGTTGGAAGACGAGGATAATGTGGTCCGGACACTCGACAGAGACATGCCTCTAGGAAACTACACTCTTCACGTTGATGAAGGTAGAGACGGAGACCTTTGCATAAAATTAAACCTCTAATCGGCTTTTGATGCAAGTTTCTCTTGATTGTTGATAATTCGTGTTGCTGAATGCAGGACTGACGATAAAGGTGTGTTTCTACGAGGAATCTGGGCCGATGCCAGTGCATACGGAGGACAAAACCTTCTACACGGAGGATGATTTTCGCGACTTCCTCTCACGTCGTGGCTGGACTTCTTTGAGAGAGTACAATGGATATAGGAATGTCGATAACATGGACGAGCTCTTGCCCGGAGCCATCTACCGTGGGGTCAACTGATGGTCTTTTTGTACTTTTACCACGATTAAAAGCATGATCGAACTCAGGGAAATGTGGAGCTAATTCTTTTGTACAAAAAAATGAATTTCACATTTCTTTACCGTTGAAACTCGTTTGTAAATGTCGGATTTTGTTGAATGTTTGTTGTATGATAGTTACCTGTTTCAAATTGTACTGTTTCTGTCACGGATGTCTCATGTTTATTTACTTCGAAAGGAGTTTCAGTATGAATCTTTAGGCGATTATTATGAGATTTATTATAATTCTAGAAATTCTAACCCGAATCATGATTAAATAAATTGATCGAAGTTGTTGGATATGTAGAAAATGCCATGAAAACAACCTATTTCTAACCCGAATCAAGATTAAACAAATTGATTCTATATCAATTTGGATTGGTATTGATGAGATATACCAACCACTCGCCCATCGACAGTCCAAACGAAATGCCTGAGTTTAATAGCTACCACGCTGTTATGCCAAAGGTCCATCCCCAAACCCTAATCAGCGAAGGCTAAAAGTCCCTATGGCGCGAAGGCAAGAGTCCCATGGGCAAGAGAGGAATGTCCCTACATACGTGGCGCTAAGAGTCCCTACATGGGAGGATCAATCCATTAGGAGCCCTCGATATGTATAAATAGGAGTTAGATCGAAGGTAGAAGGGTTAGAACTTCGAATACTAAGAGCTTTTAGCTATACTCATCAGAATCAAACCATAGTGAAAGCATTAAGGAATCACTCCTCCGTGGACGAGATCTCATTAACGATCGAACCACGTAAAAGCCTTGGTGTTCTTTATCGCTTACATAAATCTTGATACTAACATATACTAGATTTATCATTTGCGCCGTCTGTGGGAACCTACGAACAAAAAGCTTTTTTTACAATTAATGGCAAGGACACGGCAACCGCCGCCGATGTCGGAGAACAATCATACGAGGATGACCGATGGTCACCAACGCCCACGGAAGGAGATTGCGGATGCCACAAGCGGTCACACACCGAGGCCACATGGAAAACGCTTCCATACACACTCGGGATCGCCGCCTCACGAGGTAGAAGATGCGGCCTCATCGCCAGTGAACAGCGCGGTTCACCGGCCTCACGAAGCCCTCGCCGAGCTGTGTCCGAATTCCTCAATGCCAATCTCGCCAATTCCAAAACTTCTCCACCGGAGACAAATGAAGCGGGCACCTCTCGAGTGCCCGAACTGGCGAATACGGGCGCCTAAGGTCGCTCACCCCACCGAGGCGGTCAACGCCACCTCGCACAATAGCCGAGAACGCGTACACCAATCCGCCGCCAAGTCAATCACCCGCCAAGAGGTCGCAACCATTCACCACCCGCCGCCCATGGCCGCTTCTCCACCTCGGCATGCCGCCCAGAGCCGAGCAAACAGAGAGCCCACCCTCCGAGAGAGACGGCAACGATCTCCCGGGTTCGACCGCACGGAAGAATCATCTCCTTTCTCCGTGGAGATTCTAGACACGCCCTGCCCCAGCGGTACCGAGCACCCAATATTGCCGCCACGATGGCCTTGGGACCCTCCGACTTCCTTTTCGCCACACTACCAACATGGCGAATCAAGGAATGGAGGATTTTCACATGCAAAATCTTCCCGAGGTGCCGATCTCCAACGCCGACGCCGGTTCACCTCGCCCGCCGTAACAAGATACACCGCCTGTGACCTCATGGATCGCTCAAATGACGCTTCTATCGAAGATGCCACCTCGCAGCCCTTCCTCCGACCTGCCACAATCCGCCAAGGCGGACGAGACGATGTCGAACTTCGCCTCGAGGTTCATCAAAGAGTAGCTCAAAATCGACGACATGAACGATCTCTACATCATCAACGCTGTTCAAGAACGGATCCGACCCGCAGATCGAACAAAGAAATCACCAGGAGAAACCAAAGACGGCGAGTAAACTTTGGAACCTGGTAGACAACTTCATCAAAGGAGACGAGTCGGATCGGAAGAAGAGGGAGATTTGGGACGAGCGTAAGGCCGAGAAAAAGCCGACGATCAAGTCGAGGCGCCGATCAAGCGCCTCTCGATGTAATCAAGAGAGGGCCATCGAATCTGTGCTCTGACTCGGCCCAACCCCGGCGGCAGCGCCTCCCCGCTCAAATCAAGGGCGGAGATATTCGAGCTCCACGCCGAGCTCTTCCCAAAGCCCCCTCCTATGAAAGGAGGATCCAAGAAGAGGTCAACAGATGAGTACTGTGACTATCACCGGGGGTATGGTCACGATACCGAGGATTGCAGAAACCTGGGCTCGCAGATTGACGAGCTCGTCAAGGGAGGAGCCCTCAAAAAATACCTCGGCCGAGCTGGGCCAGGGAACAAGAAGCGTAGGGGGAAAAATAACGGTGGCAACAACTGCGGGCCGACCTTGACGGCGACCCAACCCGAAGATGACGAGGACGAAGGTCCCAACGCTATGTAGCAGGTCTATGCCATTACCGGGCTCCCTGTAGGAACGACGAGGTCGTCGTTGAAGAATGAAGCTCGGGGGCCGGCCCCCGAGGAGCCGAAGAACAAGCGACTCCGAGCTGGTGAGGACATCGTGTTCTCCAAAGACGATCCGGTACCCAAAATCATGCCCCACCAAGACGCCATCACGATACAAGCCGTGGTGGGCAACAAGAATGTCCACCGGGTCTACATCGACATCGGTGCCTCCGTTAGTATTATCTTCCAAAGCTGTCTGGATAAACTCGAGGTCGGAGGGATTCAACACGCCCGCCTCCCTCCCCGGCCATGAGCTTCAATCGAGGCGGTATAACCCGAGGCGCCATTACCCTTCCGACACCGTAGACGTGCCCCCGTGTCGGTCACAAAGTCCATTCAATTCTTCCCTGCACGAGCTCCCTCCATACAACATTATCTCAGGCGAGATCGCTATACGCCACCAGCTATCCGCCGCTGTACCACCACAATCAAGATACCCACCCCTGGGGTGCTAAGCATCCAGGTGACCAAATGGCGCGAAGTATGCTCACGAGTCTCAACCTGTGATGTAGCCCCGCCTCAAGTATAGCAATTACAGAATCCCGAGCCGCCACCCCGGACGACCGACCGAGAACCTCCGGCTATACGACGACGACCCTCCAAAGTTGTCAAGGACGTGTTCGCATGGTCCCCACTCGACATGATCGGAGTGTCGCCCGAGCTCATAACTCATCGCCTCAACATTAACCCGGCTACTAACCCGTTCGCGTAAGAAAGGGTGTTCGCGGCAGAGCGCACCAGTCATAAGAGACAAGTGACTCAACCCGTAAGGCCAAGATCTTGTTCGAGGTCAAGTACCGACCGGATGGCTAATCCACCGTGGTCCGAAGCCGTGAGGGGGTGGCGCATGTGTGTCGACTACACCGACCTCAACAAACACCGCCAAGGATTGTTACCCTTCCCGACATCGATAAGAAGGTGGAGGCACCGTGGGCCACGAAGTCTTGAACTTCCTAGATCCGTACAAAGGGTACCACCAACTCGATGAGCCGGAGGACGCCCAAAGACCGCGCTCATCACCGACTTGGCGCCTTTGCAGATCGGAAGATGCCTTCGCGTGAAGAACGCCGAGCTACCTACCGAGGATGGTGGACGCGATATTCAAAGACCACATCGGGGAGATTGTCGAGGTCTACGTCGACGACATCGTAGTCAAAAGTCAAAAAACGGAGAGCTGCGCCGACGACCTCGGCACTATCCTCCAACTCCTCGGATCGCCAACCTCAAGCTCAACCCCGTAAGTGCACATTCATGGTGAGGACGGTAAATTCTTGGGATGCTGGGTTTCACAAGAAGGCCTGAAGCAAATCCCACCAAGGTGAAAACGATGCTCGACATGCAGGTGCCAAAGACCATCCGTGAGATCCACAAACTCACCGGGTGCCTGGCCGCCCTCAACAGATTCTTATCTCGGGCTGCCGAGAAGCAGCTTCCTTTCTTCAAGATCTTGAGGAGAGCTCCGACTTCGCCGCGGGAAGAACACTAGGTCGCCCAGACAACCGAAAGAGTACTCGCCGACCGCCGACCGTCCGCCCGAAGAAGGTGAACTCCTTTCTATACCTGGCCGCCTCGGACGAGGCCATCAGTGCGGTATTGGTACGAGATGAGATGGGATGACAACTCCCCATCTATTTTATTAGCCGAGCTCTCAAGGGATCAGAGACGAGGTACACCAGCCTCGAAAAGGTAGCACTGGCCTTGGTGAACGCCAAGCGACGCCTCCGACCCTACTTTCAAGCTCATTCCGTCGTGTGCTCACTGACCTACCTTGTGAAAAGTCTTGTCAAAGCCGAGTCATCCGGACGATAGCTAAGTGGGCACCGGAGCTCGGCGAGCACGACATCTCGTGACTCCCCCGTGCCGGCCATAAAGGGCAAGCTCACCGACTTCCGGTGGAGGCCAAACCACCGAGGTCGGCTCTACCAACGAGGTCGCCCCAACGCCCGCCCCCACAATGGAGGAATGTCCTCGCACCGCCCGACGATCGCCGGCGAGATGACGTGGACTGAGCTTCATGCAAACGGGCAATGAGCAGCATCCTCCTCCTCGGCCCGCATAAACAAGAAGTTACCTATGCCTCCCGTTTACCTTCCCGACCACAAACAACGAGGTGGAGTACGGCACCGATCTCGTGACTCCGCCGCAAAGGAATTAAAAGTGGACAAGATCCGGATCTTCTGAGATTCCTGTGTCGTGGTAAACCGGTGCTAAGCAGACACGAGGCCAAGGAGGATCGAATGAAGCAATACCTGAGAAGGCAAAGGGATGTCGACCTCATTCGTGTACTTCAAGATTCATCGAATCCCACGGGGAAAACAGCCGAGCCGATATCCTCGCAGTTAGTCGTCATCAACAAATCCACCGGTGGAGAAGGTTCATTCCGTAGCATCGCGAAACCCACGCCGGCATCATCACCGAGATAGAACCGAACTCGGATGTCTCCCATAAAGGCCTACACGGAAGATGGCGACCGCCTCAAGATCGGCTCGAAGCCAAAAGATGATGGCGAAATCCCGTAGTACCTCGTATACGAGGGCGCCTCACAGAAGTCCTACCTTCAACCCTCCCGAGATGCCTCGCCGTAAGAAACCGACCACGTACTCAATGAGATTTACCGGGGTCTTGTGGAAGTCACATCGGTCACGAGCTCTCTCAAAGAAGACGCCGAGGTCGGGATATTATCGCCCACCGCCCAAGATTCGCCGAGCTCACAAAAGTGCCCGGTGCCTTCACCCACACCAAGAAGCTACCCCTGCACCGATCTAAGTAGCCTCAGAGTCCACGGCCTTTCATGCGGTGGGGATCGACATCGCTGGTCCGCTTGACCGAGCACCGTGTCGCCCGATACTTAGTCGTAGTGTGAGATTACTTCACAAATGGGTCGAGGCCGAGCCACTTTCGAGCCTCACGAGCGTGAAGATTCAGACCTTCCGTGGAAGAACATAGTCTCGCCGCTTTGCATACCGCACATTCGATCTCTGACAAGGGCACCCGGTTCGTCGACAAAAATTTCAAGGAATGGTGTGAAGAGCTCCAGATCGAGCAACGCTTCACCCGATCGTACACCCGCAGCGAATGGTCGACCGAGGTGACGAACCGCACGATTGTACAAGGATTGAAGAAGAGGCTAGATCGAGCTAAGGGTGATTGGGCTGAAAATCTCCCCAAGTCCTCCGGTCCTGCTGTAATCCACACCCCGGACTTCGCACGGAAAACCCTTTCGTTTGGTCTACGGATCGAGGCCGCCATACCGGCTGAGATCGGCGCACCAAGCCCGCGCACTCTTCACTTCGACCAGATCGGGAACGAGGAAGACCTGCGTGACAACCTTGATGCTCTCGAGGAGAAGTCACGAGCTCGCCTTCATAAACGGCTAAGCTAAATCTGAGGCCGGTCGCACGATACTACAACAAAGGGTCAAAGCCTCCGACTCCAAGTAGGCGACCTCGTCCCACGAAATAATGAAGCCAGAGAGCCGAGCGCCTTAACAAGCTAGATCCGACATGGGAAGGCCCATACGCGCTCACGAGGACCTCGGCAAAGGGCTTACAAGCTAGCTCACCTATCCGTGCACTTATCCCCGAACCCGGCATATCACTCATTTAAGGAGGTATTTTACATAGCTTCGATTTCGGATCAAGATCATGTTAGTCCCTTATTGCTTTACCAAGTGCGATGTTATTTACCTCTCAATAAAACGTTTGTTTTCCGGAATAATATTTCACTTTGCCTCGCCTTATACATATGTGAACATCTATTCGATATACCACATTTAAACCTTCACAGGGACGCCTTACGAAGATGAAAACCCACTAAGTAGGGTACTCACTAAGCTACCGCACTCACTGACATTACTCATTAAATTGAACGCCTAAGTGTGCGCATATATGCAACTCATTAAATTGAACGTCTACATGCAAGCATACAGATCACTCATTAAGTTGAAGTATCTACATGCAAAAGACATCCAGATCGGATCTCGTCAAATTATGCCCCTTTATTTGGGAAGATATACATCAGATACGCCTAAATACATTTACGACCAAAACGAAGTCCTAAGCTATGTTTGTACCTCTCAAGGGGGAAAATATACAATTCGAACGAGTCTAAATACATTTACGACTACATACAAAGTCCTAAGCTATATACAAACTCATTCGGCTTCCGAGCTCCACCTCGCTGTGTCTTCTTTGAAGCCGCACCAGATTCAACAAAATCTTGGTCGGTGGTGTACGCCCGAACGAACTCGGTGCCTTCAACCCACCGATAAGGCCGGACTCACCGCGGCCTACTCCAGAAGCGCTTGGCGCGGGCTCGGAGGCACCCCGACCTGAAATGGTGACTCTGGGACCACCGCGACCTGCTCCAGATGCACTTTGAACCGGTACAGGTGTGTCCCGACCCGAAAGGGGCGCTCCTAGAACCGAGGCTACACCCGAGGTCGCACCTCGACCTCGTGAACTCGACGCCTGGCCAGGATCACGACCAGCCTCCCTACCTCGCCTTCCCCACCGATCTGCAGTCCTCGGGCGCCTCCGATCTACCGAGGACCGCCTCTAACCACTCCCTCGGGGACCCATCACCGAGCACTTCGGCATGATCGGCGAGCCGCCTCCTCCTCGATTCTTCTATTATCGACGGTGGAGCCCGCTGTGGACTCGCTGGTGGGGCATGTGTCGTTATTTAACGATCTCGCACATCCGCATGTACTTCATGATGGAGTTGATGCGCTTTAAACTTTTGCTATTAGGCCCTCCTCATCCCTCAAGACCATGCCCTCCGCCAAAGAAGCTCAACTCGATCGCCGGCTTCGATATGGTAGTTCCACCGGATCGGTGGATTACCTTCTCATACTCTGCATGCTCTTCCGAGATCCGAGCTAGCTCCTCCATCGCCACCGAGCCGCCTCGCATTGTATCGCCCGTCCTTGGATCACATCGCGATAAGTCCGCCCGGACTTCGAGTTGTATGATTCTTAACTTTAGCGCCTGCTCGCCTGGGGAGGCGGGCCACTCGATCGGCCTCAGATCTTCTTCTTCGTGTCGGCGGACGATGCCGAATGACATCTATACTCGTCAAAACTTGAGTCACCGGACGATCGACTCCTCCAAAATAGTGCCTCCTCGTCCTCTCACCAAGGCACCCGGGCTTCTTTTAACTCGCCAACAAATCATGATCCGGCCGAGGTATTGGGAACGGTGTTAAAACAAATGGCAAACACATTCATTTCAAAAGTGTGTTTATTATTCAAAAGAGGGAAATTTTACAAGAGCTTAGGATCCTAATGACCCCGGCAAATGAACCAATTACAATTGCTGGCTGACCTGAGCCTCTCCGCCGGGCTCACTGGCATCCTGCTGATGCTCTTCTTCCTGCGGCCGCAGTCCCTTGAGAGGAGAACTTGAGCTCGGCCCGCCTTCTCGCCTCGGCCCGCACTCGCCGAGAAGTTCCCAAGCTCCGGCCCGCCCTCCTTGCACCCGCCACGGCCTCGGCCGAAGAGAAGTGGAGGCCGCCAAGGCCTCCGTAAGAGGAAAGACCCAACCCCGACAATCACTCTGCATAGTTCTTATTCATCGTCGGGAGCGACCTCAACCCAGCCCATGCTCGACTTTGTCAAAATCGTGCATCCGGGCCACCAATCCTCCAGTGGTCCGACACCACCTTCGTCCGAGTACAACGGCCAGGTCGGAGATAAAGGAGGAGAAGGTCTCCGATTCGATGAGTCTCACGCGGTGAAGGCCCTTAGCATCGCCCCCGACCTCTCCAGAAGCGCACCTCCTCGGCCATCTTCCTCTTCACCTCGCCGCTTCCTCTCATGACCTCAAGCTCGGCCCGAGCTATTTCCAAGGCCCATGCCTTCTTAAGGGCGGTCTGGCGGCCCTAAGGTGATTTTGCGGCCTCGGCCGCGCCCCTCGGCCGACATCCGCCGCACAGAACAAAGCCGGCCTCAAGAATGACCTGCGGCCTCGGCAGAGAGTCCGCCTCCCTCCGACGCCTGCGACGAGAGACGCCCTCGACAATATAACCCGCAATGTGGTGCAGCCCCCATCATCAAGCAACATCCCGAAATTCAACCCGATCTGGGATGTATCACAAAGGAAACACCAAGAAATACTGTAGGACCTATACCTGGGAAAGGATGTGGGGGAGCTGGAAGTCGGCGCCTCGTACGGTATTCGGGTACGAGTGTCCATCGCCGAGGTCGGGCTTGACCTCGGCTGAGGTGCCGTCACCAATAGACTCACTCGCCCACCACCTCGGGCGCCTTGCCCGCCACCACCACGGGCATTTGCCCGCTCGGCTCGCCTCGCTTCTTGGTCGCAAGCTCGGCGACTTTATGGGACGCCACCGCATCCACCGCCTTCTTCCGGGAGTCGAGCTTCACCGCAAAACAAGATAAGGAGTTGATAAGCAAAAGAATACGTATACAAAGAAAATAAGGATAGTGGGGTGCCTCACCCCGATCCGACCCAGCCTGAGAGCTCCGACCTGCAAACGCTCGGCCAAGCATCAAACAAATCTTTCTCGGCACTTAAAGGACATCTCACCTATCATATTGAGCTCGTCCTCTATGACACCAAGGGCTTTGCACTGGATCCCTCATCTTACCCAAACCCCACCATAACTCGGTGCCCATCAACCAAACAGAAGAAAACTCGATTGCCGGTGAGACACCTTCGAGGAGCGGTCACCTTGAAGGTTTGACGAGGTGAAAAGTAGTACACACCTCTTATACACTTGATGCTAAAAACGATCTAGATTTCAAAAGACAGTTTTCGACAAGTGCATAACAAGAGAGCCCCACCCCACCACCGACCTAATGGAGTTTGGGGAAAATTCGATGATGGGGATCCGAAGTACTTTGAATGCTTCTAAAATGGGAGCTAGGGATATCTAAGGCCCGCCTTAAAGCATCAACGTAAACAAGGATAAACCCTCCGGGGTGCCATCGCCTATCTCAAACTGCGGCGAGCACCACCAGCCTCCGATGAGATATGGAATTCTAAGGCTATTCTCCTCAAATCCTCGGCGGTCAACAATGACTTGCATTTCCCAACCTTATACTCATCCCACGCAGACGATATGGCCGATCCTAGCACTAATGTTCCCGGACTTACCCGATAATGTATAGCGTACATAGTCCCTAATCTCGATTTCGCTATCGGGAGGGAGACGATCGGTCGACCGGAAACTCCCGTCGGATACGAGCGGGTGGATCCGTAAATTGATGGGGAATACTCGTAATGCGGGAAGAAGACATACTTACTTTTCGGTGAGATGTTCGCCCTTCAACAAGTTCGGAAAAGTTGGGAAATTTTGAAACTATAATCTCGATACAAGAGAGAAAGAGAAAGTGAACAGTTCCTTAAATGGGACTATTTATAGGCAAGTGGCGCCTAAAACCGCTGCTTCAACTTTCACACGTGCCTCCCCGCGATTGATGTGGAGTCGACGCCGCACGCCGTTCGAGCATCCAACTACCGCCTTAGTGCGTATGACGACTCTACGGTAAAGATGCACCGCCAATCTGATCGTGTGATGATTACGCTGACCTCGAGACGGCTCGGACCCCGGACCTCGTCCGCCCACATCCAAGAGCGGCGCGCGCCGGTGGGACCTCGGCGTCCTCAAACGGGCGGCGCCACTCGGTCGGACCGCCTTTTCTCCAAGAGGAGGTGCCACTCGTGTCGACCTCGGTGTCCTGCCAACGGACATCGCCCCCTACAAGGACATCTCCATCCGGATCGGATCTCGGCGCCCTCCAGATTCGGCCGCTCAGGCCACACCTCGGCATCCCTAGAAGGGAAGGGCGATGTCACTCGAGACGGTCCCGGTATCGTCCAAAGATGATATCCCTATCCGCACCGCCTCCCGGCCGACTCTCGGCATCCTCCGTAAGAGCGGTGCCGCTCCAGATCGGACCTTGGTGTAACCTATGTGGGTCGCTATCCGTGCCGGACCACTTCCTTGCAAAGACATCTTTGTCAAACGACAGCGACTCCACTCGGTCCCCAACAAGCGGCGATACCCGAGCGCCAAACCGCCTACCCGGCTCAATCCAGCGAACCGATCGATCCCGACACCAAAGAGATCGAGAAACCTTCGAGAACAACATCACCGAGCAACATCCTACCTCGCAACGCGCATTCTTCACCTCACCCCGCACGGTCAGTTGCCGACTATTTCGTGTGGCTATGATGGGATATGGCCAACCACTGGCCCACCGACAAGCCCAAACGAGTTGGGCTCGAGTTTAATAGCGCCCACGCGGTTATGTCAAAGGCCCATCCCCAAACCCTAAGCAACCTCCAAACCCTAATCGGTGAAGGCTAAAGTCCCTATGGCGCAAGGCTAAGAGTCCCTATGGGCAAGAGGAAGTCCCACATACAGAAGGCTAAGAGTCCCTACATGGGAGGATCGGCCCCGCCCAGGAGCCCTCGATATGTATAAATAGGAGTTAGATCAAGGTAGAAGAGTTAGCAACTTCTTGAATACTAAGAGCTTTTAGCTATACTCATCAGAATCAAACCATAGTGAAAGCATTAAGGAATCACCTCCGTGGACGAGATCTCATTAACGATCGAACCACGTAAAAGCTTTGGTGTTCTTTATCGCTTACATAAATCTTGCATACTAACATATACTAGATTTATCAGGTATATATATCCCTGAACTCTCTAATCGAATCTCATTAGGGAATGATGATCTTGTAAAACAATACGGTCTACATTTGGTTCAAAAAAATACCATAGAAGAGTTTTTGCACGAGACTATCTTATGGGTCAAGATTCATATCAGGATATAAACATACATCCAGTGACATATTTGTCATATTGAGTGATGAGAGAACAAAGATACGTGGTATGACAATGTACGTCTTATATCCCTAAAACCCTCCAGTTCATTAGGGATTATTGATTTTGTGAAACAATGCCATTGGAGAAGGTGACACAGTATTTTGGTTTGATAAATATCATAAAAAAGTTTTTATACGAGACTATCTCATTAGTCAAAATTCATATTGGGGGCCAAACGCATACCACTTATTACTCGCATTGATCTATGAGACAACCAAGATATGTAGTAGTTTGACTATGCAAAATGTTCTCTGGGGGAAAAAAGCTCATTAAGTTTCTCGCATTTGCAACAATTGGGAACATACAACATAAAATCGCAAGGTCAATGTGAATCATGATTCACAAAACAAAACCCACCACTACTCATTCATATCTCAACACACACTCACACACACTAAGCTTGCATCAGATGCAAAGCAATCAGCAAAACAGAAGGATCTAATACGATGCGATTTCATTGCTCGTCCCATTCATCATTCTTGTACGAAACCAAAGTGTCAACCTTGTGAATCTGCACATAAAACACAGGCATCATAAACTTCGGATTATACGAAAAAGGTTGCAAGACCACCACCACCACCAACAACTAGATTTAGGCTGCAGTTTTTCCCACCTTAGTATCAAAAGAATGCAGTTTCACCATCTGTGGATTGGCAATGAGCTTAGGATCGCTCTCTATCCACGTAAACGGGACCGTGCAATCTGTATCCGTGTAAGCCAGAACGTCGAATATACCTACATAAGCAGTCAAGAGAAGCCACATTACAAGGGAACTAGCTTCTCATTTCTCAGACAAATGGGATTTTTCAAATGAGATTTTCTTACATGCTTCATCAAGACAAGGCAAGTATGTAATGCTGGATGCTATCTGCCTCATTATTGCCTGAATCTCTCTCATTATCTCCTTATCGCTCTTGTCTCTTGGAACTCTGCATCAACAACATATTTTTCAACTTCAGCAACATGTTGAAGATTAATTTTAGCCTATTCTAAAGAATTTAGTGACAAATTCTTAAATAGGAAGATGAGAAATTACCCCTTCTCGACGACTTCTTTATCAGTTTCGATGCTGAAATTCCACCTCTCTAAAACCTCACCGCTGGACTTGCTCATGATAACAAGAACTACCCTCTGCAGCTTCCCAGCTCCCAACCATTCTTCAAGAAAGAAATCATCTGATTAGTAATCTCTCTCTCTCTCTCTCTCTCTTATACATTGCCATGTAGAATACTTCATGTGAGATATGATAGTAACCTCATGAGTTCTCCCTCCCCCCCTCTCTCTCTCTCTCTGGGTACATTGTCAGGTAGAATACTTCATAAGAGAGAAAGTGGGCTTACCAGAAAGCTGGGATGTTAAGTTTGAAATGAAGGATTTTACACCTTCATCTTGAGTTAGCAACATTGGGAGCCCATACTTTTTCATCCTTGCAAAACTTTCCTCTGGATAAACTCCACGATTGTACAGAATACTGTAAAATGTCCTCATCAATCAGATATCCATGAATTTGAAATTGCCAAAAAATAGAAAGAAACAAGCTGAGAATCGAAACATGAAAAATTGAATCTTTTATTCTAACCTGTTCGCAGCATAACCTGAAACAGTTACCAGAAAAAATACACAAATTAGTAAAAATTCTTCACAAACACGAACACACCGGACCCAGAACCCAGAATATTCTATAGAACAAGATTTTAAAACAGGACATACCAAAGAATTCACTGACAATGGCGGCTGATCCGCGAAGAGTGATAAGATCTTTTGTTGCGGTTCTTGAAGCCATTTGGAGCAGCGATTTGGACTCTGAATCTTGAACTCTCTTCTTGAAAATCAAACAAAAGACTAGGTTTTGCGGGTTCACTGTCGATTGCGGGGGCTGTGGGGTTTCAATTTATTCAGCAGAAAAAAGATATTAAGAAAATGGGGATGAAAAGAGAATGAAATATGTGAGATAACAACGGCTAGTTCTTCGTTGATTTTGCTTGGTGGGGTTGGGTAACGGTCGGAATGTTTTTAAATTCTTGCAGATTTTGTAGAAAACAATTAATAATTGGTCGAGTATTTCTGTATACAACCGTGGGATACATGCGATCTCACGATTCGAATACTTCTTGCTCAAATTATCGAAAGCGGTTTGTAAATAGCGACTGCATATAGTTACGCAAGTGAATTGTATATACTAGAATGATTAATATTTGAAGTTAAAGATTTTAAATTGAGTTTATACTCATATGATATTCAAATATTTATGTATTGTTACGTAAATGAAAAGTATAAAAAATTATGGGAATTTGACATCTTTGTAATTGTTGTGCCTAAATATATTAACTTTGCATATATTTTGATATTGCACATAAATATCAAAAGTTAGTGAATGAATATACAAATTTAAATATTATTTAATTTTTTTATAATTTAGAACTTTATCCAAATTGAATTTTAGGTGACTTTGAAGTGACAACACTCCAATCAAAACTACGTTATTTTACTTAGATTATCACATCTATAACCCAACTCCAACTCAACTTCTAATAAAATATATATTTCTCTCTTTTCCACCTCACAACCTACAACCTAATTAAATTTATATTCTCAGACATCAACCCAACCTAAATCATATTTTTTTGCTTTACTTTTAAATAAGTATTACCTATAATAATTTTTATTTAATTTAAATATCTAATAGAATATAAGAACTACTTTATATCTAAAATTAATATTTAATTAAAATATTATGATATAATTAGAATGATGATACTTAACTTACTAACAAAATAACAATTACATGAATTGGAATATAAAATTAAAAAAAAGACATAAATTGAGCTACAAATAGATACGTGAATACTAAATTATTACTACCAAAAAAAATATAAATTATACATTTTACTGATCAGTGTCGAATTTTAACCATATAGAATAATCCTCTTCTTCGGAAGTCTTGGATCTTTTCCAGCTTCCACCACTTTCTTGACCATCGCCCTCTTCATTTTTAGGACGAAAACGTGTTGTATCACGAAGTGATGTTAAGTCCCACTTGGGATGTTTACACGTAACTTCATTAAATACAACAAAGTCTTGGAACTTGCTGCCACATGCGTAAATTGCATGAGCTTCTTTCTCAAGATCTTTGTGGCTCATTCCACTTTTTTTTACAAGCATAGGCTTCTTTGCAAGTAGCAACCCACTTGTTTCTGTTTCCATTAAGTCATTTCCAACTTCCTTTCATTGACTCAATGTTTCTTTCTTTGAGTTCATCGAGACTTTCTGCTTGCTTGTCGTGATACATTTTATGAATACTTGCCCATAGCGAGACACCCTTTTGATTTTTGCCGCGTATGTTATCTTCGCTAACGAAGAGCCAAGATGACATAAGGGCATCTTTTTCACACACCAAACATATTTGGCACCCTTCTGATTTTGGTTTGGATATTGAACATCTGAAAACATACTCCGTGTGATATTATGTGATGTAGGGACATATTGAGAAGTAGGAATTTGATTGATATTTGGAGAAAACTGATAATTTGGATAATATTAAAGTGTTGTTGAGATTTGGAATTTTGAAACTGTTTGGGATTCATCTACCATGAAAATTCTAGATAATATGGGTGATTTGGATCCATAATTTGAGAAGGAAGAAAAAGTTTCGGTTTTTGGTGAAAATTAGAAAGAAGAGAGAGTTTTGGTTTGTTGATGGAAATATAATAATATTATACTCTATATATAGAGAAAAATAATTATGAATTTTAATGTAATTTTTTATTATTTTTTAATGGATAATTAACATTCAATATCATTATATCTATAAAATCTCTAAGTGTTAATAAAAATTTGAAATTTGTCAATTCATGATTAGTGGAATAAAATATACCTCCAAGCTTGTTGACCACCCCAAGTCATGCAAAACCATGATTTTCCTACTTTTTTTAATTCTTATATTTTATCTTTTAGGTGGTGTTTACTTTGCATGATTATGTTGGATAGATAAAATTAATCCAACCTAATCAAGTGTTTACTTTTAAAGATTAATATTTAAGGATATCTCAAAGTCCGAGATTATTTTAATCCTTTAAATTATTATTCATTAATTTTAATCCAATCTGTATATATTGGTAGTAGGATTGAAATAATCTTCCAAATCAAATGCATGATTAGCATTTTGAAATTATTTATCTAAAATTTTAATCATTCACTAAAAATTCTCCCTTTAATAAATTTCAAACGATTGGTAGATAAAAATTATCTTATCAGATATTTATCTATCAAATAATCAATTTTTCAAAATACTAATCATGAAAAATAAATATTCCCCATATTGAGTTTGGGATAGTGACGCCAAATGGAATGGTCTTATAAAATATATTAAAAAAAATAAAATTCATTTTTAAATCAACATCACCATCGCCCTCTTTTCTCTCTCTCTCTCTCTCACACACACACACATACACAACCCAAAAATTGCTGAAAATTCACGTTTTTGGTTTTTCTTCTCCGGTAATAGATGTTTCGCAGTTCGTTGCTTCTTAGCATCGCCTTCGCACTTCAGTCGCAGGCCAAAGCAAATCAACTGTTCATGGAGTAATATTTTCATCTATACCTATCACGGATATGTTGGGTTAGAAAATTCTTTATTTTCATCAAAATGAAATAGAATTATAAGTAGAAGGATCGATTCTCACGCTCAACTACAAACAAGAACCTAACCATTTTTCTAACACTTAAACTTATGTGTTTATTTCTCTACCAATCTCTCTAATTTTTCTTGTATACTACAACTGAGCTAGAGCCTCCTTTTATAGCCAAATCCATGGTTATATTTTTCAACAATTGCAGCTTATGCCTTTAATGTGTTTGCTAGAAGAGAATGAAAGTTTGCTACTTTCGGTGATCTACTTCCGGTGATCTATTTCTTGGGTCAACAAAGGAGGCTAGGAACACTGCAAATCTCTCCCTCCAGTCTCCGTCGAACAAATCCTTAGTCCAACTATGTCAGAACATAGTTTGTGTTTCTATTATGTTGCCACCTTAGTTAGCATATCTACAGGATTGCTGTTTGTGTTGACCTTTGACAACTTCAGCTCTTCTCCCTCAATTGCTTCTCTAAGCCAATGATACCAGACATCAATATGTTTCGTGTGGGAATGGTACATCAAGTTTTTGCTAAGGTCCATAGCACTCTGGCTATCGCAATGAATGATGTACTCCTGTTGTGGAAAACGCAATTCTTGGATAAAATGTTTTAACCATATAAGCTCATTCTCAGCTTCAAATGCAGCAATATACTCAGCTTTTGATTGAAAATGCTACACACTTTTGCAGCTTGGATTGCCATGAGATAGCCCTCCCCCCTGCTAAAGTGAAAATGTAACTTGAAGTAGATTTTCTATTATCAATATCTCCTGCAATATCAACATCTGTATAATCCTCCAAAACTGGTTTAGCTCTCCCGTAGTACAAACATAGACGTACCCTTCAGGTACCGTAGTATCCATTTGATAGCTTCTCAATGTTCTTTCCCAGGATTTGGCAAGTATCCAATATCGACAACATGAGCAATATCATGCCACGCTACTCTTAGCTCTCCCTATGGTCGACATGCTATCACAATGCACCATAATGAGAGGTGTGGGTTTTTCCCAACAAGGAATATCCTCTAAGAAATTTCGTAGCCATTCGGCTTCTTCGCCAGTTTTGTCTAAGGCAATGAATTCGGATTCCATTGTAGATCGAGCTATACAAGTTTGCTTAGAAGATTTCCATGACACTGCTCCTCCACCTATGGTGAACACGAATCCACTTGTGGATTTGAAGTCTTTTGTATCGGATATCCAATTTGCATCACTGTATCCTTCCAAAACAACTGGATATCTTGTGTAGTATAAACTATAATTCAAAGTATGTTTTAAATACCTTAGAACTCTAGTTAATGCGGTCCAATGATCCTTGCTTGGATTACTTGTGAACCGACTCAACTTGCTAATTGAATATGCTATGTCGGGTCTTGTACAATTTGCTAAGTACATTAGACTTCCAATGACCCTAGCATAGTCCAATTGGGATATCGGGTCTCCTCGATTTTTGGCTAAGTGTAGACTTAAATCAACAGGTGTCTTAGCCGGAGGTAGATCATAAGCTTTGAATTTCTTAAGCACGTTCTCAACATAGTGAGATTGTGATAAGACAATTCCATCATGTGTTCTAGAAATTTTAATTCCTAGAATCACATCAGCTATCCCCAAGTCTTTCATATCGAATGTCCTCTTCAACATTTCTTTAGTATTTATGATTATATCATGATTACTACCCATGATGAGCATGTCATCAACATAAAGACATACAATGACAAAATTATCAGATGTTCCTTTAATGTAAACACATTTGTCACATTCATTAATTTTGAATCCATTTGACATCATCACTTGGTCAAATTTCTCATGCCATTGTTTGGGTGCTTGTTTAAGTCCGTATAAAGACTTAACAAGTTTGCAAACTTTGTTTTCTTGTCGGGGATAACAAACCCTTGAGTTGTTCCATATAAATTTCATCTTCTAAATCCCATTTAGAAATGTTGTTTTACATCCATTTGGTGTACTTCAAGATTATGCAATGCAGCTATAGCAAGTAGCGTTCTTATGGATGTAATCCTGTAACAAGTGAGTATGTATCAAAGTAGTCATACCCTTCCTTTGTTTGTAACCCTGGCTACCAAACGTGCTTTGTACTTATCAATAGTTCCATCGGCATTGAACTTTCTCTTTAGAATCCACTTGCATCCTAAAGGTTTACAACCGGAGGAAGATCAACGATTTCCCAAGTGTGATTGTTCAAGATAGATTCAATTTCACTATTGATAGCTTCTCCATAGAGCAAGATCGTGACCGCACAATGCTTCCTCGATTGTCTTAGGATCATCCTCCAACGAATAAACCACAAAGTCTGGACCAAAGAACTTTGCAGTTTTTGTTCGTTTTCCTCGTCTTGGTGCAGGTGTTGGCTCAACATTTGGTCTAATATTTTCTGACGAGTTTTCTTCATAAGTTCTCTTCTTAGAACTTGCGTCGTTCTTTTATTTCTTAGGAAATATAGTTTCAAAAAATATAGCATTTCTTGATTCTATGATCATTCCCTCATGCATGTAGGGTATTTCCGACTTGTGTACCAAAAAACGATATGCGCTACTATTGTTTGCATATCCTATGAAGATGCAATCAATAGTTTTAGGGCCTATCTTAACTTGTTTTGGTTTGGTACTTGACCTTTATGAGACACCCCACACTTTCGTGTATTTGTAGGATGGTTTCCTACCTTCCATAATTCATATGGAGTTTTATCTTGTTTCTTTTAGGGTAACTTGTTTAATATTTTATTTACCGAAAGGATAGCTTCCCCCCACATGTTATGTGATAAGCCCAAGCTAATCAACATAGCATTCATCATTTCCTTTAATGTTCTATTTTCCATTCGGCAACACCATTTGATTGTGGTGAGTAAGGTGCCGTTGTTTGATGAATAATACCGTTTTCACGATAGAATTCTTCAAACGGTGCAACATACTCGCCACCACGATCACTTCGAATCATCTTGATTTTAGTGTTGAGTTGATTTTCAACTTCATACCATTTGAAGACCATCTTGTGAATTGCGACACGTAAAGTCGCTATGATGCCATGCATCTAACGCATTGCGCTTTTGTTCATCGGTCTCATCTTCCTCCACGGTGGGAGGTGACTCATTCAAGAACGGGCCAAATTGAGAGTAGTCGTAGAAAAGCATTTTAGATTGCCAACGCTAAATTCGAACCCGAGAATTTTTCCGGCTTTTCGGCATGAGCAGGGCATTCGAACGTTGTTTCGACTTGTCGCCATTTCCACGAATATTATCTTGCGATTGTTAATAAGCGGGCGAACGAAATGCGAATATAATATTTAATGAGAATGCTCTATAAAACCGAGGCAAGAGTTAGACTCTTTCTCCGCAAGATAATATTGCTCCGCCACTAAGGCACGCGGTTCAACAAAGCAATTATCTCCAAGATACAACAGTTTAACAAATACGGTAGTTACACTACTAGACGTATTTCCGTGAACTACTAGATAGTCGGGACGAGAGAGGATTTTGAAGAATGAATGGATAGATTGATGGTATTGCTATTGTTGAAGACCATGGTCTTCGTCTTCTTTTATTTTCTCTAAAGAAGAAATTTTTATCTTATTCAAGTTGAAGTGATTCTCTAGCGAAGTGCTGACAGGCTTGGAGTTTTCCATGTTGAACCTCTTGATCACACGTTCGATATACTCTTCTTGTGACAAGGACAACTTCCTTGTCTTACGATCACGAACAATTTTCATTCCCAAAAATTTGTTGCTTCTGCCCTAAGTTTTTCATATCAAAGAACTTAGGCATATCTTTCTTCAAGTTGTTGATTTTGTTTGCATCTTGGCCCACTATCAGCATATCATCTACGTAGAACAAAATGATGATAAATTTTCCATCCGAGAACTTCCTCAAGTAAACACAATGGTCTGCAGTTTGTCCTTTTGTATTTGTACCATAAATGAGACAAATTTCTTATACCACTGCCTCGAGGCTTACTTGAGACCATAAAAACTTTTCTTCAGCTTGCAAACAAGATGCTTTTTTTTCATGACTTGAACACCATCAGGCTGCTCCATGTGTATTTCTTCCTCCAGATCACCATGGGAAAATGTTGTTTTTACATCCATCTGCTCAAGTTCAAGATCCATACTAGAAACCAATCCGAGTACCACTCGGATAAACACCTTCTTTACAACCGGCGAAAAAATCTCATCAAAGTCAATTTTTTCCTTTTGTTAGAATCTTTTGACAACGAGTCCCGTCTTATATTTCATAATTTTTCCATTGTCAACTTTTCTCATCTTGAAAATCTATTTGTTTTTCAAGGCCTTCTTACCTTTGGGAAGTCCCACCAACTCATATGTATGATTCTTTTGCAAAGAATTCATTTCATCTTCCATGGCCTTCCACCAGCTTGATTTGTCTTGATGAGATTGAGCTTCTCAAAAGCTCTATGTCTCCCCTTCGTTGGTAACAAGGATGTATTCTGATGGTAAATATTTGGTTTGAGGAACGAAACCTCGTGCAGAAAACCGAACTTGAGTATTTTGAGCAGTATCATATGGTTAATGCCCCCCTACTCAGGAACTTCCTTGTCTTGATCGTCAACATCTAATGGGCTACGACCTCTTGTGCATCATGTTTATTATCATGTACTTCTCTATAGTGTAGGATCTTCACACAGACTTAAATGAAAACCACAAGCATCGACTTCTGCTTAAGCTTTTCATTCATTGGTGATTGCACGAATTTTGGTGATACTTGTTCAAAATCTTGGTGAGTTTCATCCTCCTTGGCTACAAGAAATCAGTTCCTAAGTGCTACCCATCATGTGTTTGACAAATTGCTTGAGAGAATATTTTTTCAATCTTCAACTCATTTGCTTCAATTTTCTGCTGCGTTTTTTTTAGCTTCTGACCATGCTTCGATTTTGACTTTTTCACTTAGTTGAGTATGAGCTTGATTTGAAAGGAATCCCTTACGCTTGTCGCCGCTGCCCTCATCATATTTCTCTAAAGCCATCTTTTCATCACACTTTCAAGTCTTGATCCGTCGCATTCAAATGAGAACCTTCATTTGAAAACCACTTGGGGATCTACCTCAACCACTACTCGAGGTACTTGAGGGCTACATCATCACTTCTCGAGGATCTTTCTCGATTACTACTTCAGGGTATACCTCAATCATTTCTCGAGGATCTTTCTCGATTATTACTTGAGGGTCTACCTCAATCAGTTCTCGAGGATCTTTCTTGATTACTACTTGAGGGTCGACCTCAATCACTTCCTGAGGACCTACCTCAATTATTCCTTAAAAGACTCATCTTTGAGAACCCAATTGGACTTGATAACTCAAGCTCTATAGTTGAGAGACATGCATTTTATGTCTTGTGACATCATATCCATAAACCACATTGATTCCCATGCTTATTATTATTATTATTTATTTTTGCAGTCATAACATGGTTTACTTCAAAGATGTTACTGTCTCTCGACAAAATTATTTGGTGATCTTGGACAACAAGGAACAACCTACTTACAAAGGAACACATCGCAAAACATATGATCCACTAATTAGCCACTTCGTCGGCAACTGGCCTAGGTTTACAAGTTCCCTTCATAAACCGATGTGGACCAGAGAGACTAATGTGGCCAAAACATATGTGGCGTGAACATTGGAATCAACTCGTCATCGACCAACTAAAAGAGATTAACCCATTGCTGACTTTGGGTCACCGAATTGCCGAAGAATGCCAAGTGGGGAGAAAATATGGAGTTTCTTAGAGAATTTCATTATTTCAAAGGATATTGGGAATGGAAGGAGGACGTCCTTAGTCGGTTTGGAAGCGAGCTTCGCAATGCTGGAATTTATGATCCAGTATATACTGCTTTCACCTATGATCGAAACACTGAAGTTATCAAAGCGTTTTGTGAAGCATGGTGTCCATCAACAAATACTTTGCTAACTTCAACAGGTGAGCTATCCATTTCATTGTGGGATTTGCAATTTTTTTCAGGACTTCGAGCAATGGGGAAATTTTATGACGAGGTGATACTGTTGGATTTGTATACTGGAAGCGGTTTTGGTTGAGCTTGTACACAATGATTCATGTTACCACTATCACAATCTTCTAGCTGAATTGTTTACTTGATTTCATATGTATGTCCATTTATCTCATATATAAGTTAGATCATACAGTGTATAGTAGATCACATAAGTCTGTATGATTGCTCAAACTTAATGAGATATAAAAATGATCACAGCTGAGACAACTTGAGAATGAGTTGTCGGTATAGGCCGCGGTATAGATAAGAAGTGACTTGAATTGGTTGTTTGTCTATACTGGTACGTCTCTGACGTATTGATGGATCACAGTGAGAAGAGTTCTTCTATTTGACCGTCGTGAAAAACCAAGATCTCGGTGACTTTATGTTGATCTAAACCTCGATAAGGTTTTAGGTGAGTATGAGTTCCTGACCATCACTTTGACTTGTTATGGGTGAGGGTTACATGAGATAACTCATTATTCTCCGTATCTTGGGTGGTGGCAGTACTTGTATGTCATGCTAGTTACCTGTATCGAGTCATTGTATTCGTTTAGGATGATGACGTCCCCTAAAGGAGCTCAAAAGGTTTATTGTACTAAACCCTGCAGGTTGAGTTATCTCAAGTACAATAATAAGGTTGAGTGGTACTACTTAAGGAATTAAAGAGATTAATTATTTTAAACAGTCAGAACACTATAAATAACTAATGGATGTGCGATATCTTAAATACGGGGATTCGTGAAGTCTACATGAAAGCCCGACTCAACTTCGGTAATAAAAGGGTAAGTCAACATTTATTCTCTAGTGGCATAAATAAATGTTTATGAATTAATTTATGTTCTGGGCTGAACATAAGATAATTAATTTATTTGAGGCCCATCTTTATTCCTTGCATTTGATCCCTGGGCTGACCCATCAAGGCCTAGAGCTGCAAGTTTTCGTCCACCACATGATAGAGTCACACTGGGACTCTGTTCTGATTCTCTCTATCTGAGAAGGTATGATTGTTTTTATTAGATATGCAGAGATCCTATCCTAATAGGTTTCTAGGGTAACATTATAAATTCAAGGTGAGAGAAAATCAGGATAGACTATTTCTATTATTGAGATTCTCGAAAATTTTGATAGTGTGGAAGAATGCGAAATTTGCAGTATTCTCCAAAGATTTTTCTCACTCAGCATTGGAGTTTTGGCAAACGAGATACAGTCCAGAAGGTCAAAGCACAAGTATTGATCCTCCTTTTGTTAGATAAATTCGAAGGTAAACACGAGAAAACCCCAACGTGTTACAATTAATTATATAAGCACATGCTAGGGGTATAATCAATGTATGGTGAATTAAACATTCAAGATACATCCTCGGGAGAGGGTTAAAATCAGATTTCCCTATAACTGGTATCAGAACCTAATGTCAGTATCTTGGCTCTGTTGGATTAATTCATGTTTGATTATTACATGCGTAATTAATTAATTGTGGATCTATCGTTCATCGTGGATCGATTTTTGTTTTTAGTTTTTTGTCGGATTTCATTTTTCACCACGAGAAATCCGTGGTTAGATTATGATATTCTATTTTTTAAATCTAATAAGTAAAAAGAAGAACGAAGATGAAGAACACGAAGAACGAGACGATGGAGTCGCATCGCACGGTGCGACGGGAGGCACACCTGAAACCAACGCACGACGAGGCACGAAGAGGTGCAGCCCTAGCGCATGGATCCGTCGGCAGCTCGCGTGCTCAGCATGCAGCTCGGAAGATGGGCTAACAGGTCTCGGCAGCCTCGGTAGCTTCGATCAGGCAGCGGCAGCCAGCGTATGAGGTGCGTGTTTGTCGTGCGGATGCCTCGGCATGTCGCGAAAGAAAGCGCACAGACGTCGGCTAGACCTCGGTAGAAAGGTGAGACGCATGCGGGAGGTCGGGCAAGGTTGGGCGGATGCATGCGATGGGGCACACATTTTGCGTGCGCATCAACCACAAGACGCCGACAACCGACCACGACTCGACAACTCTCGGCCCTTCTCGGTAGCATCGTGTGGGCGCTCGATGACAGGCGAGGCTGGACGAGCAACGTGCGATGGGGCGCGCATCATGCGCATAGACCCCGCGCACGCCGCCAGCCTCGTCAACAACGCCGCTTTCTCGGCAGCATCGGCGGTCGGTGGGCGAGCTAGGGGTAGATATAGGCGGTGCCTCGCAGCTCGGCGACAATGGCGGGGACGGCGGGATGTCTTTGGAACGCTGGCGTGGTCAGTGCCCTAGCAGTGGCGCCCATCTTGGGCCGACCGCCCATTAGCGACCCAGACCTATTTTTCGGCTCGAATCCAAATTTCTGACCCGACCCGGCCCGACCCGATTCATTATTTCGGCCATTTTTTATTTTTGGTCCAAATCCAATTTTGACGAGTCTGTGCCTATGCACGCGAGGCCCGTTTCGAGATTTTTAAAGATCTGTACTTTGCAAATTTATGTAATAAATTAGGCAGGAAAGTACAGGATCCACGAGTGGGCCGCGATAAACGAATTTATTTTATTTTTATCGTTCAAAACATGTCGTGGATGTTTAAATTATGCAGTGGCATGTTATGTATGTTTAATTATGTAGATAAACATGTAATATGTTTTCATGATTGGATGCGTATAGCAAGTATGCTAGGTTTATCGCGTTTTGAAGCATGTTTAGAATTCTGCGGGCATGTTTTACATGTTGAGTTCTATAGAAAGCATGTTAGGATTACGTGATCTGCATGGGCAAACCTTTTGAAACAAAAGACTAAGCAAGAAACCCGACATATTAATTTTTAAATTAAAGATGTCAAGACCTCCACGTTTTTATCTCTAAACAAAGTAATACGCACTGTGAGTAAACGTCAACACGCGTGGCTTGCTTTCACTGTTTATCGTAAGTTTGTTAGATGAGATTTCTAAATAAAACATTTTAATCTATTGAGAAATGAGAGTTTCATGTGTAAACGTCCACATGCGTGGCTTGCTAAAAGAATTTGAATTAGAAGCTGTATGGTCCGAGTGAGTATGCCAATTCTAAGAATTCATTTTCTGCTGTCAAAATTGTGGTCATTGCTTAGGCATCACCTCAAGTACAACTTCCCGCGAAGTCCCTTATTGCGATAGTGATGTGGTCTAGTAAGGTCCAATCATTAATTTCATTTGTCATAAGAATAAGTTGACATGGATTGAGATTAAACGACTAAAATGTATATTTTAGTCTGGTCGAGGGGTTCATGTGTAAACGTCCACACACGTGGCTTGCATGTGGGATTCCTTGGGCGATTGGAGGTTTCAATTAATATTGTTTTATCAAAAGGTTACAATATTATTATTATGAATTATGTGCGATCGTATGCTTATGTGTTTACATTACTTTTCAAATATGTCTCTTACACCGATTATCAATATGCTCGCATAAAATCCTCTATCCGTTCCAAATTTTATCGAGTGAAAATGAAACATGGAGTATGTTCTTATTGCAGAAGAACACATGTTTGTTCTCACTACTCCCAAACCTGATGCCCTTATTGACGCATCGACGAATTAGCAGCGAGAGTCAAGCAGAATTTAGCATAAGTTAAATAATATGGCCAAATGCTATATGATGACTACTATGTCCAAAGGCTTACAGCTGCAGCATCAGTCGATGGTAGACACAACTAAAATATGGTCAAGTCTCGAGAGTAAGTTTGGGCAGTAGAATCTGACAGTCTGTTTCACACAATGAGAGAAATCTTGACGTGTAGGATGGAAGAAGGAAGTTTGGTCCATGAACATGTCTCCCACATGACTTATCTCATGGATAGTCTTGATCAGTTGAGAGGAGCTATCGATGGTGAAGCCAAGTTCGATATCATCCTTAACACATTACCCAAGTCTTTTAAGAATTTTCGCGTGCACGCGATCATGAGCAAGACCGAGTATACACTTAGTCAGTTGCTAAATGATCTCGTGGCCACGGAAGGTGTCATGGGAAAAGGAGCACATGCCCTTGATTGTACATCTAAGGGCCCTAATTTTCCATTGAAAAGTGGAAAAAGAAAAAGGGATACCAAAGGTAGTAGAGGCAAGGAAACTAGTGGGAGCAGCGGGAGAAAGAACATGATTGCCACCGGAGGTTTGAAAAAGCCAAAGGAGAGGGATGGGTGCTTCAAGTGCGGCAAGACTGGGCATTGGAAGGCTAAGTACCCCATGCTCAAGGCTCAAGGTACACCATTTGCTTTAGTAACGGAAACATGTTTAGCGACTTGTTCTACTCATTCATGGCTAGTAGATACAAGTAAGACTGATCATGTTTGTTACACCTTGGAGGGGTTCCTGCAGACAATGGAGCTGTTTGATGGCGAGATAACGCTCTCCATGGGCAACGCGGCAATAGTCGAGGCCGTTGCAGTCAGAGATGTTTCTTTATGCTTTGATAGGACAGTTTTAGTAGTGAAAGACGTTTTATATGTGCCAGAGTTTCGGCGAAACCTTATTTTGATTTCCAAACTATTTATACATGAATATTCTGTTATTTTTGAAAGTGGTGTTTCTATCATAAGAAATGACGAAGTTATCTATGGTGGCACTTTATATAATTCGCTTTATACTATTCCTGCCAAGCATAATACCTTTACTTATGTTGCATCTACATCAAACCTTAAAAACATGAAGTTTTCTTCGCTAGATGACACCATATTTCTTTGGCATCTTAGATTAGGTCACATCAATCTAAATAGGATCCAAAGACTGGCTAAGAATGGAGCGTTGGGTGAAGTTACAGTTACTCTGTTCCTATTCTACAAATCATGTATAGAAGGAAAGATGTCGACCAGACCCTTCAAAGCGAAGGGGTATAGAGCCAAAGAGGCGTTGGAGCTAGTCCATTCTGACCTGTGTGGACCAATGTCCACACAAGCTCGTGGGGGTACGAGTATTTTATCACTTTCATTGACGATTACTCAAGGTACGGATACATCTGAATGCTTTGAGAAATTCAAAGAATTTAAGACGGAAGTGGAGACGAAACTAGGTAAGAGTATCAAGTCATTGCGGTCTGATCGCGGTGGCGAATACCTCAGTAATGAGTTCATGGACTATTTGGTGCGGTGTAGGATTACATCCCAGCTCATTACACCGGGCACACCACAGCAAAATGATGTGTCAGAGCGAAGAAATAGGACTCTCTTAGAGATGGTTAGATCGATGATGAGTTATGCAACATTGCCTATTTTGTTCTGGGGGTATGCCTTAGAAACAACAACATATTTGCTCAATCTAGTACCGTCCAAGTTAGTCGATAAGACCCCTTTCGAGTTATGGTTTGGGTGCAAGCATAGTTTACGCCATATAAGGATATGGGGCAGTCCAGCACATGTCTGAATAAGAAACCTGACAAGTTAGAGGCTAGATCTGATGCAAGGCTGTTTATTGGTTATCCTAGAGGAACGAAAGGTGGTTATTTCCATAGTTCTATGGATCAGAATGTCGTTATTAGCACTAACGCCCGATTCTTAGAAGATGACTACATGAAAAACCACAAATCCAAAGTTGAAATCATACTTCAGGAATCAGAAGATGATCGTATTCCACATCCGATTAGGCCAAAGGTACGAGATATTGTGTCCAGTACGAGGGATCGACACCAGATACTTCAAGAAATTGAAGTGGGTCGAGTTCCAGTGGAGATACCGACCGTACAAGTGGCACCTACCCAGCAAGTTGTGCAAGATAGAGAACCACAGGTTACTGCACCCACCGTTGCCATAGTGCCAGTAGCGCCTCGTCGTAGTGGGAGGGTTTTTCGTCAACCCTAGCGATTTATGTTCGGGGATGATTCTTCGGATTTAGTCCTAGGAAATGAGCAGGCTTTAATCGACCCATGGACATATAGCGAGACGATATAAGACACAGATGCAAGATCATGGCACACCGCTATGGACTTAGAAATTGAGTCCATAACAGCTATGGATGTATATGAGAAAACACCTCTACAAGATGGCAAAGAAGCCATATGTAGTAAGTGGGTATACAAGAGGAAGAAAGATTCAGATGGAGAGGTTTCGACTTTTAAAGCCAGGCTTGTGGCGAAAGGGTACACTCAGATTGAGGGCATCGATTTCGATGAGACCTTTTCGCCTGTAGCAATGCTCAAGCCCGTCAGAATTCTTCTGGCCATAGCAGCTCACATGAACCTTGAGGTTTGGCAAATGGATGTGAAAACCGCTAATGGTTACCTTGAAGAAGGTAGAGACATCTAATGTAGCAACCCGAAGGTTATGTGGTGAAGGGTAAAGAGCATCTAGTATGGAAGCTTAAGAAGTCCATTTATGGACTTAAGCAAGCTTCCCTAGCGAGAGTTGTGTGTATCGTTTGGATATCAACGGTGACGTGGTATTTCTTGCACTTTACGTAGATGACATCCTTCTACTTGGCAACAACATGAAGCTGTTATCAGACGTAAAGAGTTGGTTATCCGATCAGTTTCAAATGAAAAAATTAGGAGATGCAGCGTACATTCTTGGGATCAAGGGCCACCGAGATCGCAAGAGGAAAATGTTGAGCTTATCTCAAAGCGCCTTACATTGATCTCGTGATTACTCGCTTTAGCACGCAGACCGCCAAGAAGGGATTGCTACCCTTCAGACATGGTGTTCTTTTATCTAAGGAGCAGTTACCTATGATCGCAGCGAGATAGAGGAAATAAGACAAGTTCCTTACGCTTCCGCCGTATGAAGTCTTATGTATGCGATGCTGTGTACGAGACCCGATATCTACTATGCGGTAGGCATAGTAGCTAGATATCAGTCTAACCCTAGACAAGCTCATTGGACTACTTCAGAAGCATATACTCAAGCACCTGAAAATGACTCGAGATTATAGGCTAGTTTTACATAGTCTAATGCCTATGGGTTATCTGGACTGGATTTCCAAGTCGACCACGATGAGAAAAGTCCACCTCGTGCTATGTGTTTACCTTGGGAGGAGGAGTCAGATTCATGAGTGCAAAGCAACGATGCATTGCGGACTCTACCATGGAAGTCGAATATGTAGCCTCTTCGGAGGCTGCTAAGGAGGCGGTGTGGTTCAAGAACTACCTCATGGATCTGGATGTGGTACCTCGTTTGCCCAAGAGTATCATAGTGTACTGTGATAACTCAGGTCCAATGGAAAACTCGAAGGACCCACGGACCCACAAGGCAACCAAACACATAGAGAGAAAGTACCATGTCATACGAGAAATCATTAGACTAGGAGATATGCTGATTGAGAAGATTGGTACTGCGGATAACCTAGTTGACCCATTTATGAAGAACCTGCCGTAAAAAGTCTACGACGAGCATGTTCGAGGACTTGTATTGCGCAAGATGGCCCCACTTAGAAATGAAAATTTTGTAGAAGTAGGAGAAGCAAAGTAATGGTGTTGTTTGTAATAGCTAGTAGAGAGACACATCGTATACTAAAAGTTTGCTTTTGTATAAGTGGGAGATTATTGGATTTGTATATTAGAAGCAGTTTTGGTTGAGCTTGTATACAATGATTCATGTTACCACTATTACAATCTCCTATCTGAATTTTTTACTTGATTGCATATGTATGTCCATTTATCTCATATATAAGTTAGATCATACAGTGTGTAGTCGATCACAGAAGTCTGTATGATTGGTCAAGCTTAATGAGATATAAAAATGATCACAACTGAGATTAATTATTTTAAGCAGTCAGAACGCTATAAACCCTGCAGGTTGAGTTATCTCAAGTAGAATAATAAGGTTGAGTGGTACTACTTAAGGAATTAAAGAGATTAATTATTTTAAGCAGTCAGAATGCTATAAATATAAAATAATTAATGGACGTGCGATATCTTAAATACGGGGATTCATGAAGTCTAAGTGCAAGCCCGACTCAACTTCGGTAATAAAAGGGGTAAGTCGGCATTTATTCTCTAGTGGCATGAATAAATGTTTATGAATTAATTTATGTTCTAGGCTGAACATAAGATAATTAATTTATTTGAATCTCATCTTTATTCCTTGCATTTGATCCCTGGGCTAGCCCATCAAGGCCTGGAGCTGCAAGTTTTCGTCCACCACATGATATAGTCCCACTAGGAATCTGTTCTGATTCTCTCTATCTGAGAAGATAAGATTATTTTTATTAGATAAGCAGAGATCATATCCTAATAGGTTTCTAGGGTTGCATTATAAATACAAGGTAAGAGAAAATCAGGATAGGCTATTCCTATTATTGAGATCTCAAAAAATTGATAGTGTGGAAGAAGGCGAATTTTACAGTATTCTCCATAGATTGTTCTCACTCAGCATTGGAGTTTTGGCAAACGGGATACAGTCCAGAACGACAAAGCATGAGTCTTGATCCTCCTTTTGTCAGACAAATTTGTAGGTAAACACGAGAAAACCCCAACGTGTTGCAATTAATTATATAAGCCCATGCTAGGTATATAATCAATATGTAGTGAATTAAACATCCAAGATAGATCATCGAGAGAAGGTTAAAATCAGATTTCCCTACAGATATCTTGCACGAGAGAGCTCGTTGGTATGGATCGAGAAGAAAAACAATATGTTCCTACAAGCTGCCGACATTTATTCCATGCTTATCATCTTCTTGGGAATGAGGATGGTATGAGTCCAAGATGCTTAGTTAAGATTGAAGAATGGTTCAAGTTCTGGTCAAGAAAGAACTCGAGGTACCAACAGCCCCCTCCACGAAAAGAGAAGAAATCGCCTCTACAAACTTACTCACAATCCTACAGGCGAATTCAAAGCTCATGAGCCATGGAATTATGCCGAGAAGGGTTTATTTATAAAGCTCAAAATCAAAGAGAGGATTGGGATTAGACACACTTAGCTGCTTGCTTGTTGGCTGTGTGCTTTTGTTCTTCCCGGTGGCGATGCTATATTGATTAGGCCCAACACATTCAAAATGGCAACCATGATGGCAAATCAATAGAGGGTAGTTCTTACGATTCCAGTTCTAACTAGCATAATTAGAGGCCTAAACAAAATTGCAAATTTTGTAGAGTATTCTCGAGTTCGAACAACATTCCCCGTCCACTTCGTCTATACTTGGATGACGCACTACTTAAAGACTCATTTCCCACTTGAGTGAAATTCCATGCATCAAGTGATTCAATATTCAGTTGATTTTGTTGTCATTGATATGGAGAAGGGAATGGAAAACATGAGTGGACATCCGTTGTTGTTAGGTAGTCCATTCATGGCTACAACAAATACCCAAATTGATTTCACTAAAGGATTGATAAGCTCGACTGTTTTGGGTAACGACGGAGACATTCCGCGCTAGTAGTAAGAGTGATAATTCTCACCGACTTACCATCGCATCATGTTTTTCTATCACCGCACTCGATATTTTGGACGAGAATAAGGTCTTGCAGTCGTATGCCTAAGGAAGTCGACAAGAAGATTCACCCCACACCCTGCTAAGTGTAAGAAAGATCGGTGAAGTACAAGTCGAGGATAAGTGAAAGAGCCGCCACCTTACTCCCTGCATATGGTTATCGCCAGCGTAGACGCCGCTGATAATGAGAGTCGAGCGGCTTCTCGCCGACAAAAATTCAACAAACGAGTAATCAATGGTCGGGTCGGCGACGTTAAAACTAGCGCCGTGGGAGGCAACCCACGCTTGTTTCGCTTTGTTCTTGTTTTATTTTGCTTTTTCTTTGTTTGTGTTTTCGCTGTTTTTGGTTTTGTGTGGTGCGTGTTTAGAATGTTAATTATTCTAGTTTGGGACATTATAATCCGTGTGGCGGCCGTGATGCTCCAACTCTACAAGCACACTCAACTCGTCTGCTATCGAAGTATCATCCTATGGCCATTTTGTGTTATAATGTTTGGGAGACTCTGGGACAAGGTTTCGAATTATGGGGATGATTACTCCGCTTTATGTCGTATCTTATCTATTTGTATGCTTGGTGACGGAGATACTACGACCATATCGAGATACTACGACCATATCGAAGGAGGCTAATTCACAAATGGGATCGAGCAGCAGCGTGAAGTTGCGCAATGTTCACGAAGAACAAAGACATCACCTATATTGATGGTGATAATGCAAAGGATTCTGACCATTGTTTCTTCATGGCTATCCGTTCCAACTACCTAGCTCGAAGATTGGACGATTGCTTTATTATTGAGCCCTATAGCCCACATCGCTTTAGCCACCAGTTTGGGTACTATCAAGTTATTCCAGGTGTTCTTCTCAAAACATTCGAGAAGTTACTTTGGATGATGGCCTTAAGTATTGGCGAGCATGCGTGCGGCGTAGATTTGCATCAAAGGCTTTCTTTCCATGTTTGACTTCAAACACGAAGAAATTCTCAAGCGTTGATTACAAAAACTGGCGGGATCAAGTGTATAGAAGCTCATTTGAGGAAAACATCTTAACTTAAACTCAACCAAAGGCAAATGGCATTTCCAAAGGTCATGACGGAGTTGAAGATATTGTTGAAAAACCTATTGAAGAAGCGGGCTCTTCTAAGGAAAAACGTCAAGCAACTTCGATTCATTTAGATGATTCTATGAGCAACAGTGTTGAACGACATTGGAAGAAGAAGAAGCATACTAAGTCTCCATAACCTATTGAGGAACATGACCAAAGCGACGACCAAAACCCGAATGTCTTTACGGATGAGGTATTCTTCAAATCTTTCCTTGTTCATTTGCTGATATTTTTTTATCGCTAAATTGACCTTCCTTCTTGTTAGGTACAATCAGAGATTCTTGGAACTAATGACGAAGAAAGTTCGCAAGCCAGCCATGAGTCTGTTGAGTCTGACCATTTAAACGAGACGTCCAACCTTGGTGTGAAAGCAAGTGCTAAGCTGGTACCAAGAGCAGGGGCTATATCTGAATTCAATAGTAAGAACATCTTTATACAGAGTTTAGGATATGTCTCAAAAACATTTGGGGTGTTCTTCGTAGCAAGGTAACAAGGACACCGTTGTAATTTATGACATCAATTGAAGATGAGATACGAGATGGCATGTCTCGTATAAAGGGCTTTCAACAAGATTTTGATCTTTCTCATCTTGAAGCAAGTATAAACAAACTTTTTGTCAAGGCTGCTGCTTATGATAAGGCAAGATCAGAACCTCGTAACATCGGGGGAGCATTTTGCGCAACGACTCCATCAAGTTAAAGTTTACCTTCATGATGCTCGAGTTAAAGAGAAAGAAGAGATCTCCCAATTGAACTAATCAAAAAGGAGCTTGCTAAGCTTGACAAGCAGATGAATTTAGTTCAAAAGATCAACTTATATTCTGAAGAGGTGGGGGAGCTGTACACAGTTTAAACTCTTGTGGGCCAGCAATGACTATTTCTTTAACCACTATACAGACAAAGTGATGTATATAATAATTTAACCACATAAGTTTACCTTTTGGTGGGAGAAGTTTAGTAGTTTAACCACATACACTTTCTTTGGTGGTCACCATGCATAGTTTATACTCATACGGGTCAGGAGTAACATGTAGTTTAGGCTCGTGCGTCATGGAACTGTCTTGCTTCTTTTTTTTATTTTTTTATTTTTTTTTGGTATACATACATGCTTCACTGCTACTTTTCAGGGATAATAGCGCTTCAAAAACTTTCCATTGATTGGCCCAGTTCTGACATTGTCTTTCAAAATCAACTTATATGCCCCATTGGTGTAGACTTGCTTGACGACATACGGACCATCCCATCTTGTTATGAACTTGTTCCCCACACGATGCGTGGTAATAATCGGCATTCTCACAGCGAGCTAAGTCCCCTACTTGGAAAGAACGTATTCGCATTTTTTTGTTGTAAACTTTTGAAAGATGGGCTTGATAGCATTATAAGCTTTGTTGGGTTTCTAGCCTCTTCTCATCTAAAGATTTCAATTCTTCAAGGTGCAAACGAGCGTTCTCTTCTTTAGTTAAGCCTTCTTGGATAGCAATTCTTAGTGATGAAATTTGCTACTCAAGTGGAATCACAGCTTCCGACTCCATCTACCAAAGAATATGGAGTTGCTTGTGTAGGAGTCCTATGGGTGGTTCGGCATGCCCACAATGCTTCTCCAATTCACTCATGCCAATCACGCTTTGATTTTTACCACGACCTTTTTCAATAAGTTGCACAGAGTCTTATTGAAGGCTTCAGCTAATCCATTAACGGGCGCATTGTACATGGATGATTTTCTTTGCTTGAACCCAAACTTTTCACAAAGTTTATTCATCAAAGTATTGCTGAAAGGTGTTCCATTATCATAGACGATATATCGTGGAATCCCATAACGATAGATGATGTGGGTTTTGATGGAATCAACAATAGTTTCTTTCTTTACTTGTTTTAAGGGAAGAGCTTCTACCCATTTAGAGAAGTAGTCAGTTGCTGCCAGGATATACAGATGCCCCCCTGATGATTTCGTCAAAGGCCTACGACATCCATGCCCCAAGCATCTAAGGGCCAATAAGCAATTGTCGGATAAAGTGGCTCAAGCGGCTGGTGAATGAGATTTGCGTGAAATTGGCAAACTTGACACCTCTGCGCATAATCCATGCAATCTTTCACCATTGTTGGCCAGTAATAACCCATTCTTTTGATTCGAAAATGTAACTTTGGTCCAGATTGAAGGGCGTCACACACTCCAAAATGCGCTTCTTCCATGGCTTTGACAACTTCTTCATTATTTAAGCATCTAAAAAAGACTCCATCAAATGACCACCTATAAAGTGTGCCTTTGAAAAATATAAAACTGGTGGCGCACTGATGAATGTCGATTCTTCGATATGGGTCACTTGGCAACTTATCATATTTCAAATAGTCGACCAACAATTGACGCCAATAATCTTCTTCAATTTCAAAGACTTCAACAATATTGCTCTCACTATCTTTGCAATCTTCTTCGTCAAACATAAGTGGTACAACCCAACTTTGGCATATTGGTGTATGAATTTCTCCTTCAGACATGGCTATCGTGGATGCAAGTTTAGCCAATGCATCTGTTTGCTTATTTTCGCTTCTTTGGACATATTCAATTTTAACGTCCCTCAACCATCCAATTAGTTTTTTTGGCATACTTGACATATGGAAGTAGCTCATGTTTCTTGACTTTATAAACACCAAGTATTTGGTTCACCAACAATTTGTAATCTCCATATACTTTGAGGTGTAGCCGTTTTATATCCACCGCCATTTCTAAAGCACGGACAACCGCTTGATATTCTGCTACATTATTGGAGCAATTCTTAGTCAAAGTGAAGGAATATGGAAAAATATGGAAAAACTTGTCGTTCAGGTGACACAAACATGACACCAGCACCAGCTCTCTCTCTATGAGATGATCCATCAAAAAACATCACCCAATGAGCGCAAATTTCTATTGGGAGTGCATCTTCATCTGGGATATCATCTCGATTCCCACTCGGCTAGAATTGGATGATCTGCTAAGAAATCAGCCAATACTTGTCCTTAGACTGCTTTTTGAGGAACATATACAATTTCGAATTGTTGCAACTGGAGATACCATCGTGCAAGTCCGTCTGACAAGACGAGCCTTGACATTACAAATTTCAAGGGGTTTGCTATGGAGATCAATCACACCGTATGAGCTTGGAAGTAATGCTTAAGCTTCTGGATGGAGAATATCAAGCCAAATATAGCTTCTCAATTGGGGAATACTTTAACTCATTTGGCGTCATTGTTCTACTCAAGTAGTATAGCGCATTTTCTTTCCCATTTTTATTTTCTTGTGCAAGTAATGCGCCCATAGAACGTTCTTGAGCAGCAATATACAAAATCAAGGGACGACCTGCTACTGGTGCCACTAAAACGGGAGGTCTCATCAATTAAGATTTGATTCTTTTGAAAGCGTTGCTACATGACTCATCCCACTTGAATTGTATACCCTTCTTCATGATTCTGCTAAATGGTTGACACCTTGCAGCTAAATTTGAAATGAACCTTCGTAGGTACGCCAGCTTTCCTTGCAAGCTTTTCAAGTCGTGGGTGTTCCGAGGCTCAGGCATCTTCAATATGCATCAATCTTAGCTTGTTCAATTTCTATCCCTTGATGACGGACGATGAACCCAAGAAATTTGCCAGACTTGACCCCAAATGCACATTTGAGCGAATTCATCTTCAATTGATACTTTTGGAGTCGCTCGAAGATTACTCTCAAGTCTTGAAAATGACCATCCCATCATTTGGTTTTCACCATCAAATCATCCACATAGCACTCAATGTTCTTGTGAAGCATATCATCGAAGATTTTCTGCATGGCTCTCTCATAAGTGGCGCCAGCATTTTTTAATCCAAATGGCATTACTTTGTAGCAGTATATACCTTTTGGAGTACGAAACGCCATCAATTCCTCATCACTTGGCGACATACGGATTTGGTTATATCCATATGATCCATCCATGAAAGACAATGCTTCATGCCCAGTTGTAGCATCGATCATCAATTCGGCGATAGGCAGAGGGAAGTCATCCTTAGGACATGCTTCATTTAGATCCCTGAAGTCCACACACACGCGAATCTGTCCATTTTTCTTTCTCACTAAAACAATGCTTGAAATCCATGTCGGATACTTGACTTCTCGAATAAATCCAACATCGATGAGTTTATTTACTTCGGCCTCAATCAATGGAATCAACTATGGTCGAAATCGACGTTGAGTTTGCTTAATGGGTCGCGTTTCTTTTCTGATTGCTAAATGATGAATTGCTATATGTGGATTCAATCCTGGCATCTCCTTATATGACCATGCAAATATGTCTTTAAACTCTTTAAGCAGTTTAATATATAAGCATTCTTCATCAATAGTCAACAATGAGCTGATTTAAGTGGGTCATGGATCATCAACGGAGCCCAAGTTAATTTCTTTCAACTCATCGATAGTAGACTGAACTCCTTCCTCAAATTATTGAGGAGCTATTTCAGCATCTTCCTCTTCGATGGTCACTTATTCACATGAGGTTATGTGATTTGATATGACAACATCATCCTTTCTTTGTTCACTATTGGTGGTATAGTAAGACGAACCACACTCTCTCTATCTTCTTCATCTTTGGCGACTTGTGTGAAGACGACAGTCTTCATCTTAGCCTTCAATTCTTTATCACATGACACAAGTAATATGGTACATCTTTTCATGTGAGAAGGAATCAAACTCCTCAGCTTTGAAGTCATTTGTGGTTCATTGTTGTATTTGGCTATGTTGCTCTTTAAATCCTTGCCTTTGCTAAGTCTTTTGAAGACAGACACTCCTTGAACCTCCTTTTTACCTATCCTTTTGAAAACGGATACTCTTTGAGTTTTTCTTCCAATTGAGGATTCACCAGTTCCCTCTTCGCATACATAGTTAGTAGTAGCTCTTTTGATGGCGATATGAATAGGACTATGTGTGACAAATCCCCAACCTGCCTTGGAGTTTTGGGTAGTGTGATCATTCTTTTTCAATAGTGGTTTGGACATCGAGCTCTCACGAGGATTGTATCCAGCACCGACGAGAAGCTTGTATGCTTTCGGACCAAAATGCTTAGTGATTTCGTTACTTGAAAATTTTCCATGTTCAGTAGCACTACCTTGTTTTGGTCGGACAAATCCTCCAAGTGGTTGGGGAACCGGCTTCTTGGCATCAATATTTGTTAAAGGCATAACAAATCTCTCTATCTTTGGAGGAGGTACTTCCTTATTTGCCTTGTGAATGGATTCATATTCTTTATGTTGTTCATCATTTTCCACCATTGTAGTCTTTGTCTTCGCCATATAATACTTTGCATCAGCGAAGTATGATTCAGCCTTCGTGAAAGGTTTTTTTTGATCACCGACCACTATTCTCACGGAACCATTTTGATGATACTTGAAGCATTGATGCAACGTGGAAGGGACAACACTATTTTCATGAAGCCATGGTCGGCCAAGAAGCATGTTGTAAGAGGTCTTGGCGTCAATTACATGGAGCATTACACTTGAACTCATGTTATCCATTAACAAGTTCAATCTTATGGTGCCAAGAGCTATCTGTCGTTCAAGGTTGAATCCTTGAATCATCAACCGACTGTTGGATAACTTATTCTCTTCAACTCCTAATTCTTTTAATGTTCTTAAAGGTAAGATATTGACTGTCGATCCTCCATCGATAAGAACCCTATTGACTTTTTGCTCATAGGTGAAATAACTCACAAATAGTTGTCTATTATGAGGCTCAGACCCAAGCTGCAAATCTTTGTCGGAGAATGTGATTGCTAAGACATTTTCATGGTCCAGAGCATTTGATCTGAACTGCTCTCTTACATGATTTGTCGTGTCGTAAAGAGCCACAACACCTTCAATTATGTCACTAAATTAAGTGGTGAGAACATTTACAGTGGCACTATCTTCTTCAAGTGATATTTTTCCTTCTCGAGTTAACCGCATGACTCTGTCCTTAAATATGAAGCAGTCATGTATGGGGTGTCCAACCAATCGATGGTATTTGTAGTACTTCAGTCGTCAGTTCATCCCGCCTCATTTAGATGCTTCATCTTAGGTAGCTCGATGAGTCCTTCTTTGAGCAAGTCATCGAAGATTCCAGAGACATCAAAGTCCAAGAAATGGTATTGTTTTGTTGAATTTCTTTCAATGTCAACTTTCTTTGACTTATTTCTTGAGAAATATTTTGATTGTAGCCTTGATCAGAATCCTTCTTTAAAAACTTGGCAGTCGTTGCCTTCACTGCCATTGATTCTTTCTTTAGTGCCTTGTCAAATGGTTTTTGTGACGACCCGACTTCTCAAGGAAGTACAGATCATATGGATCGTCACTGGTATGATAAAGCAACGGATATATACATAACTAATCAATGCAATTAACCATTAAACTACTCAATAATGCATAGACTGAAAGGAATAAGCTGTTTCTTTTTTTTGGTCAAAACGTATGAAATAACATAAAACGGGAGAAAACATGTTACAAACTGAACTCAGGCATACCCGAGGGGGATACAACAAGTTTCCGTAGAAACAAGGCAAGGGGTGGGATGAAAGACCTAGTAGCCAAAACAAGTATGCCAAAGAGCGACTCGCTCAACCTAAGAAAGCGAAATAGAAACAAACCACCTCAACAACCCCTAAGTGACGCAGTAGGGGCGGGCCTCATTAAAACCCCATGACTGGAAAAAAGAGTGCCCTTGTGCATTATGATCATGCAGGCATAAGGGCGGGTATGTGAACACATGCAATCCCATGAGGTGCATCGCTTGGTTGGGCCTATGTAGTCCCTCAACACACACACCCAAAAAACCACTAACAGCTATGATATACAAGATAAGGCATTCCAAAAGTGGACCCAAAACAAAACCGAGACATCCTCACTCATTACAAAGACAACTCAAATGAGAAACAACAAGATCCATGAATACATAGAATATAAAGAAGATAAACATCTTCTGAATGCTCTTCACAATGGTCTTCACATCGAAGGGGATGTCTTCAAGTTTAACTTGTTACGCAGATACCAAATGTGATTGACCGTAGTCTGCTAACCCAACTGCTTAGCTCAAGGATGATAGCCGACCCTCCTTCTTCTCCCTTTAATGTGCTTGATAACACTTGCAATGAAGAGTCATCCTCCTCGGGAGGTGGAGTCATTCTTTGATATGTTTCAAGACCGCCTCCGTGCCCTTACACTTTAAAAACAAGTGATCATGAGACTCCAAATGGGTATTACAAACAGTACATACCTGTGAGATATTCATGTATCTCAGTCTATCCACCGTCTTAAGTCTTCCTCTCATGTCAAGCCACATGGTAATGGAAAACTTAGGCGGGATGTAGTCCTTCCATATCGCTTGTGCGTAACCGCCTCTCCTTCTCACGGAGGTAGTGATAGGCGCCCCGTCCCTTCGTTCCAAATAAACTCTTAAGAAGATCGCAGCTTTATCATGATCACCTCCCCGAATCCCGCAAAAAACGATCACGAAGGATGAGAATATTCTTAAGAAGGGGAGATAAACGAATGTGATTATGATACTCCCATATGGTAGTGGTCGTCAAGTATTCAGCATGGATCCACTGGATCCACATGGAGTCCTTCTTGGTATGGATGTTCCACAAGGTCTTTGCTAGTAAAGCTTTGTTCCAAGTCGAGAGATCTCGTAGACCTAAACCTCCTTCATTCTTTGGTAAACAATCGGCTTTCCAAGCGACAGGACAATGTGTCGAACCCCACAGGAACCTCCTTGCCATCGTATTGATGCAATCAATCACGGTGACCGACAGAGGAAGAAACTGCAACCAGAAGCACTCCACTCCTTGCAGAACCGAGCGAATCAACTCCAACCGTCCTGTAAGAGATAAGTTAAGATTAGACCAACAGAGGATACAAGACGCTATCTTCTCCACTAGTCCACTATACCGAGTGACTCCTAGCTTCCTTGAAGATAGAGGGATACCAAGATATCTTGTCGGGAGTTCTCCCAATGGGAAGCCGAACATATCCAAGATCGTCTGCTTCTCAAAATGGTCGAACTCCCGCCATAAATATCAATGACTTATGGTTATTAATCTTCAATCCTGAAGCATTAGCGAAGTCTCCAAGTGCATCTGAAATCACCTCCATCGATACAATGTCACCCCTGCCAAAAAGTAACAAGTAATCAGCGAAGGCAAGATGAGTAAGAATGGAAGACTCGCACTTAGGATGAAATTGAAAATCCAACTCCCTTGTTCGCTTTCTTCAGAAGCCTGAAAGGTACTCCATACTGACAAAGGAACAAAGTGGGTGACATCGGGTCACCCGCTAAGCCCTCACGCCCGCTGATGAACCAATGAGTCCATCCATTAATGGCGCAGATATGTCGCCGAGGTGACACATGTCATGATCCAATAAGTGAAGCAAGGGTGAAAACCCAACCCATCCAATGCTCATCTGAGGAAGTCCCAAGAGATCGAAGTCATAAGCCTTCCTGAGGTCAATCTTGAGCATACATCTCGGGTGATCTGCCTCTCATAGCCTCCGAGCAATTCCCGAGCCGTGAAGATGTTGTCCGAGATGTTCCGTCTTCTCACAAACCTGCATTGGCCGGATCAATGATCTTGCCCATCAAAGACGCCATCCTCTCACCGTGGAATCTTCGTTATGGTCTTCAGATACGACATTGGTGCACTAATAGGTCTCGAAATCAACTACGATGGGATTGTGATGCTTGTGGATAAGAGTGACCACCGAGTGGTTGAACTCCGCAACAGACCCCTTCTCAAATAAATCCCCGACACCAAAACTACATCTCGACCAACGATTTCTCAGTTCTCTTTGAAGAAGGTCAAGGGTAGCCATCCGTCCCGGTGCTTTCTCACTTGCAATGTTGAGCAATGCATTCTTTATCTCCATCTCGATATATCCATAACCATATCCTTCTTGTCTTGCTCATCAAGCCGGGGCCCTCCTCAAACACAAGGATCGAATCCACTGTGGGAACCTTTACACCAAAGAGCTCGGTATAGAAGGTCTCAAAAGACTTGATGATTTCCTCCATGGCATAGGTCGGTTCCTCCGATTCCCTGCACAAGAAAGAAATGGTGTTACGTGTGTGATTCCTTTTCACCATGGAGTGAAAGAACTTAGTGCATCCGTCGGATAGGTTGATGCATGTTCTTCGCTCTTTGTTTGAAGAAACTACGCTCAACCTCCTCCAAGAACTTAGTCTTCTTCAAGACCAAGTTCTTGTTCCAACAGATTCCCATTCATGGGGTCACTATCCAGAGCCAATTGCACATTGTACAATGCAGCTCTAGAAATACTCGTCCTCTCCGTGAGATGGCTGAACTCCTTGAAATTAAACTCCTTGAAAATGTGCCTGCATCCTCTTCAACTTTGCGGCCAAGATCCACTGTGGTCGACCATTCTCTTGTTCACTCCAATTTTCTTCAAGCGGTGTTTGAAGTCAGGATGCTTCATCCACATGTTGAAGAACTTGAATGAACGGTGGTACCGAGTCACATCTCCAAAGAGTGTGATCAGTTCCGGCGAGTGATCGGACAAAGTACCTCTAGGCAGAAAGTTAGTCCTGCAAAAAAGGTTAGCATCCAATCAAGCATTATTAATCAAAACCCTATCAATCTTAGAATACTTCACTGTATCGGTCCACGTGAAGTGGCATCCCGTCGAGGGGGAATCCTCGAGTCCTACGAGTGCACAAGTATCAACAAAGTCCTTGTACTCTCGTTCCAGCGGTACTCGTCCTCCAATCCTCTCATCCGGGTCAAGGACACAGTTGAAATCTCCCGCGACAATAGAAGGTTTTGAAGGGTCGAGGTGGATGATCAAAGAATCCCAAAGCTCTCGTCTATGAATAACCTGCCAGAAACCATAAACAATCGAGCACCCAAAAGTGGTATCAGTAATTAAACAAGTGAAATTGGAATGTATAACCTGTTTCTCACGAGTGATGACATCTGTTCCAACTAAAAGTGTCCTCTTAATTGACTCGCAATCGTACGAGGTGTTATAGTAGGGTAAGCTAACCCTAGTCGTCTCTCAAGGAAAACTTAACAGGGCGATTGTTCGTGTTGCATGTAAAGCAATTAAAACCTAAACACTATAATCTCAAAAGGGTTGAACAAGCAAGAATTGAAATACGAGAAAATAAACAAAGATCCTAAGCTAGGGGTTGTCAATCCCGAGCTAAACTAATAAAGCGATAAATCTAAACCGGGGTTGTCAATCCCTAGTCAATTATGAAAACGATAAATAAAAGTAAAGTAATAAAAGCATATGCAATTCTATTGTTCATAGGGTTTGTCAATCCATAATCTAAATCTAATTGCAAATAAACGAAAGCAGGAAATCATTACGCAATATAAATCAACGGAATACGAAAACCCAATCCATTGTCACTATGAATTGAATTGACAAAAATCACAAAGCGAAAAACCATAAAATTAATCCAAAGAACTGTAAATCTCAAAACATAAATTGATAAATAAATCATTCGATCAAAACTAGAAACAGAATTAAACTAAGATTTATCTCAGTTGTCGCTCAAGAGCTTCCGAAGAATCATGGTGAAGAAGAGAAACATGTGCAAGCGTCCGAAAAATAATCGAACCCCTTCTAAAAACCTAACGCAAATATATATATATTAAATGAAACTCGGCCGGACTCGATCGTCGCCGGACGCAACAAGTTTCGGAGGACGCCGCAGTCACGGACGGAGATGCAATACCGGACGCGCGACGAGATTCTAGAATGCGAGAGCCTCCTCGCCGGACGGGCGGATGAAGCGCCGGACGGAGAGGCATTAGCGGCGGTCTGGCTTCAATCACCGGGCGGTTCATGCGAGCTGGAGATGAAGCGGGCGCTGGGCGCGAGGTGCGGCCGTGGCAGGCGCGGCCGTGGCGTTAGTGAGACCGACCGTGGCGCGTTATGAAGAACGGGTGTGGGCGCGAGGTGCGGCCGTGGGCTGCGCCGACCGTGGGTCGTTGTGAAGACGCGCGCCGTGGCCGTTATGAAGAATGGGTGCTGGAGGCGTGAGTGCGGCCGTATACGGGCGCGGCCGTGGCAGCGTTGTGAAGACCGTGGCCGTGGCCGCCGCGTGGCCGTGGCCGCCGCGCGTGGCCGTGGCGGCAGAGATGAATCGCGGCCGTCGGCGCCGCTATGAAGAATGGGGATCACCCAGCGCCGGTTGTGCTGAAGCAAACGTGCGTTTGGGCTGTGGAGCGCATGCCGAGGCGTTCCAGCGCCGGACGCGCTTCGTACGTCTGCGGCGCGATTTCAAGAGTTTCGCTCCGTTCTTCTCGTCCGAACTCCGAATTACAAACCGCTTGTGCCTCACGAACTCCTGTCGAAATGCTCTTCAATAATATATGATCCTTGGCAGATCCAATTCATCCTATTTTCACCGTTTTCTACAAAACATCGAGACGACTAAGTAAGTCCGAATCGATAAATATTAATCGAACCAACGGCATAAATAGGACAAACCATAGAAAATGACATGTAAAACAATATCAAGAATCAACACAAATTCATACCAAACAACTCCCCCACACTTATCCATTTTCTTGTCCTCAAGCAAAGTCTATACAAATAAGGTTCGAAAGATAACTCATGCAACATCACCCCTAATCCAATCAATCAAACCTCTTTGCATTTCCCCCACACTTGGTGTTTACGAATTCAAAGATAATGTGAAATAAATCAAGAACGGCAATTGATTTCCAATAAATGAAAAGGTAATCTGCTCGCACCCAACTCTCCGTTAGGGTGAACTAACTAATGTGGTCACCTTTAGCAACAAGTTTCTTTTAATAAGCACAAAGAATGTTTTAACAGATTTTGAATAATATTCGAAAGGTGCACTCGATGAACTCGAGTCTCCTAACGGGTTTCCCATGTCCATTTCTCAAATTACGAAAGAGGGACATAATCCCATCCTCCATTTCAACAATCTCAACAAAATACTGAGCTTTCATTCTCCTCATTTTCTTCTTCTTTTCACAAATTTTTTTTTTTTATATATATAAACATGAAACAAGTATATAGGCAACCACAATGTTAACACTACCCTAACATTAGTCGGACAAATCACATCAATTTCCCTATTCAATTTCTATCAATCACGCCTCGCCAATTCACATTACACTCAAATCATATATCACCAAAAGTTTGAAAATTCAAAATCAATTTGATCAATACCACGTAGTTCAACAAGCACAAATCAAAATCCTAACTTACTCGCATAGACAAAGCTTAAGTCCAAACAATCAAAATAAGCACAAGGGCACGTCATTAACATACAAAATATATATGAAACGCACACAATGTTGAGTAAACATCCCCATTATTTTAAATCGAGCACTGCCCCAGGTGCTCAATACATCAAAAGCTCAAATGACCATAGAGGATGATACTTCCTCGATAATCGACGAATGTGCGTGAGAGTTGGAGCATCACGCCTTCATCTCACCGATGTAAATACGCAAACCCTTCTTCCCAATTTCGAGCAAAACTAACACAAAGACAATGATGATCAAAGAATAACGAAACAAGCAAAAAGAGAAAAAAAAAAGAAAAGAAAAAAAAAAAAACGTGGGTAACTCCCACTAAGTACTCGCTTAACGTCGTGAGCACGACGTAAACTAGACAACAACGGACTATCCATAGTCCTTCACTGCAGTGAATACCATCTCGCCGAGCATCGGAGTAACCATATAAGAACAGAGGACATTAAAGAAGACAAGTAATGCACAATTTAAGCTCAAGTAGAACATCCTATTCTCCAAAATAAAATAAATACTTCAATTCCCAAAGTACAAGACTTTGGTGAATTAGGATGTCGACAATAATTGATGTTACCTCAACCTTTGTCCTCGATTTGTCCTCCTCGGGACCCAGACTCAATTGTCGAGGCAAAGGCAATCACTTCCGTGAGTGGGATTTGGCATGATATCAACTTCGAGTGTCCACTCTTCCTCGCCGGCCATCCCGGTAACAACTTCCTCGTGACTCGATCTTGCACCTCATCCTCATGTGTCCATTCTTCCACCATTTCCACCTTCTCCGTCAGCTGACTATCCGATGTCTCTTCCACCCAATTCTCAATAATTAGGTCACTTTCTAGAACAGTGACCGCCTGGACTTGATCGGATTGAGTTGGAAGTTCCCTCATTGCAAGTTGTCGTTGATACTCAACATACTTAGCGTAATCGCCATTTGTTCCTCTAAATGCTCAAGAGTTGCATCTCTATCATCCAATGGCGAACTCGATGGTCAGTGGTCGCCTGAGCCTCATAGGGTGAGCTTGGAGGCTCCTATTGCATCTTGTTGAAGCAACTCGCCTAGCTTCTCATACATCATTTCTAGTTTTGCTTGCAAGCGCCTCGATTTTGGTGTCGTCAAGATCCCATCGCGTTGGTGGCGAGTCTGAATCACTTGCCCATCGCATCCAATGGATACCTCCGAGGTGGCGATGGGTGTGGTGGAGTAAAATACTCGCCGCGGGTCGCACTAATCATTGTCAGTGGAGGCCGTGGCTGATGTGGATCACACCATCCATAATCATGTTGCGGTTCCCACCTTCCCGAGTCGGGTCGGAGGCACCGCACGAGAATATGAGTACCGAGGTGGAGGTGGTTGTTGTGGGTACTCATACCGAGGTGGAGGATGGGTTGCTCCCAAGAGGCATTGGAGGCTCGATCCTCATAGTCTTGTGGAGGTGGTTGGTCCAGTTGGGATCATAAGCGTGATCCTCATAGTGCGGTAGAGGTGGTTGATCCCAAGATCGATTGTAGGTGGCCGCTCCCGGCACGAAGGATATTCTCGAATAGCAATTGGGCTCCTTCTTCGCAAGAAGAATTTGCCCAATCGACGAACTTTCTCCCCTACTGTCGACCATACTGCATCGCTGGTAACCCCGCATTAATGCACACCAACAACAAAAACAAAATTACACGCACTGTGGAGAAAAAACCAAAGTAAAGAAAAGAAACACAGAAAACAAACAACACAAACAATACGCCTAAAGTTTTCCCCGGTAACGACGCCAAAATTTGTTCCAACTAAAAGTGTCCTCTTAATTGACTCGCAATCGTACGAGGTGTTATAGTAGGGTAAGCTAACCCTAGTCGTCTCTCAAGGAAAACTTAACAGGGCGATTGTTCGTGTTGCGCACAGAAAGCAATTAAAACCTAAACACTCTAATCTCAAAAAGGGTTGAACAAGCAAGAATTGAAATACGAGAAAATAAACAGCATCCTAAGCTAGGGGTTGTCAATCCCGAGCTAAACTAATAAAGCGATAAATCTAAACCAGGGGTTGTCAATCCCTAGTTGAATTATGAAACGATAAGTAAAAGCAAAGAATAAAAGCATATGCAATTTATTGTTCATGTGGTTTGTCAATCCCTAATCTAAATCTAATTGCAAATAAACGAAAGCAGAAATCATTACGCAATATAAATCAACGGAATACTTAAAACCCAATCCATTGTCACTATGAATTGAATTGACAAAAATCACAAAGAAAAACCATAAAATTAATCCAAAGAACTGTAAATCTCAAAACATAAATTGATAAATAAATCATTCGATCAAAACTAGAAACAGAATTAAACTAAGATTTATACAGATTGTGTCGCTCAAGAGCTTCTCAAGAATCATGGTGAAGAAGAGAAAAAGTGCATGGGTCCGAAAAATAATCGAACCCCTTCTAAAACCTAACGCAAATATATATATTAAATGAACTCAAAGACCGACTCGATGCGTCGCCGGATGCAACAAGTTTCGGAGGACGCCGCGGCCGGACGGAGATGCAGCCACGGACGCCGGGCGACGAGATTCGAATGAGAGCTCTCCCGCCGGACGCCGGATGAAGCGCCGGACGGAGAGGCATTGGCGCGGCGGCGCCGGCTTCCCGCAGCTGGACGGTTGCATGCGAGCGGAGATGAAGCGGGCTGGGCGTGAGGTGCGGCCGTGGTCGCGTAGGAAGACCGCGTCGTGGCCGCGGCGCCGCGGCGCGCGTTATGAAGAATGGGTTTGGGGCATGAGGTGCGGCCGGTGGCAGCGCCTGGCCGCTAGAAGTTGCGCGCGACCGTGGCTGCGTTATGAAGAATGGGTCTGAGGCGTGAGGTGCGCCGTGGCGCAGAAGACCGTGGCCGTGGCCGCCGCGTGGCCGGGCGCGTTATGAAGCACCGGCCATGGCGGCGGCACGGCCGCGGGCGCGTTATGAAGAACGGGATCACCCAGCGCGGTTGTGCTGAAGCAAACGTGCGTTTGGCTGTGGAGCGATGCCGAGGCGTTCCCGCGCCGGACGCGTCGTGCGTGCGCGTCTTGCGATTCGTTGTTTCGCCTCGCTTCTCTCGCTCAACTCCGAATTACGAACCGTTTGTGCCTACGAACTCCCGTCGAAATGCTCTTCAATAATATATGATCATTGGCAGATCCAATTCATCCTATTTTATACCGTTTTCCTACAAAACATCGAGATGAACAGTAAGTCCGAATCGATAAATATTAATCGAACCAACGGCATAAATAGGACAAACCATAGAAAATGACATGTAAAACAATATCAAGAATCAGCACAAATTCATACCAAACAACTCCCCCACACTTATCCATTTGCTTGTCCTCAAGCAAAGTCTATACAAATAAGGTTCGAAAGATAACTCATGCAACATCACCCTTAATCCAATCAATCAAACCTCTTTGCATTTCCCCCACACTTGGTGTTTACGAATTCAAAGATAATTTGTGGGTGAAATCTTCTTTAACTTGCTAAAACATGTTTTGAATAAGCATATTTATTGTGGGTGAAATCTTCTTTAACTTGCTAAAACATGTTTTGAATAAGCATATTTATTGTGGGTGAAATCTTCTTTAACTCGCTAAAACATGTTTTGAATAAGCATATTTATTGTGGGTGAAATCATCTTTAACTTGCAAACATGTGATTTGGAATAAACATTTTATTGGATTTACTTTATGTAACTCTATGATGATAATCATTGTCGTGTTTTGTTACATCCATGGTGAAAGCTTTGTGTGGCGATTATTGCCTGTGGCGATTATTGCACGTGTGGCGTAGCACTGGTGGCTAATCATCGCCAGTGTGGCATAGCACCTGTGGCGAATCATAGCCCGTGTGGCGTATCATTGCACGTGTGGCATAGCACGTGTGGCTAATCATTGCCTGTGACGAATCATAGCACGTGTGGCGAATCATTGCACTGTGTGGCATAGCCATGTGGCGATCATTGCCGTGGCATAGCCGTGTGGCGTATCATTGCCGTGTGGCGAATCATAGCTTGTGTGGCGTATCATTGCACCGTGGCATAGCTCGTGTAGCGTAGCTGTGTTTTGATTTCAATAAATGAAAAGGTAATCTACGCCGCACTCCAACTCTCCGTTGGGGTGAACTAACTAATGTGGTCACCTTTAGCAACAAGTTTTTAATAAGCACAAAGAATGTTTTAACAGATTTTGGAATAATATTCGAAAGGTGCACTCTCGATGAACTCGAGTCTCCTAACGTGGTTTCCCATGTCCATTTCTCAAATTACGAGAAAGAGGGACATAATCCCATCCTCCATTTCAACAATCTCAACAAAATACTGAGCTTTCATTCTCCTCATTTTCTTCTTCTTTTTCACAATTTTTTTTTTATATATATAAACATGAAACAAGTATATAGGCAACCACAATGTTAACACTACCCCTAACATTAGTCGGACAAATCACATCAATTTCCCCCTATTCAATTTCTATCAATCACGCCTCGTCAATTCACATTATACTCAAATCATATATCACCAAAAGTTTCAAAATTCAAAATCAATTTGATCATTACCACGTAGTTCATTGAACAAATCAAAATCCTAACTTACTCAAGATAGACAAAGCTTAAGTCCAAACAATCAAAATAAGCACAAGGGCACGCTATTACATACAAAATATATATGAAACACACACAATGTTGAGTAAACAACATCAACCCTTATCCTCCTAGGGTTCCAAATAATAAGGATACGTCCCCCAGGAACCTCCTCAAAATTATGCACACACTCCCATTGATTGAAATGCTTTGCCATAAACGTCTTGAGCTTCAGCTTTGTAAGCTTTGTCTCAATAAGTGCAATGGCATCCAGTTTGAACTTGAACACGTGATCTGCTATAGCTGATTGCTTGTGAGCCTTCTAGAGGCCTCTTATATTCCAGGTCGTAAAAATCATCTACGACGTGTTCTGCGACTAACTGGACTCTTGGCCTTCTTGGCTGGAGAGCTTTGCCGGCTTGTGTTTGATTTGCTCCTAGTAATACGTGTGGTAGGAATTTCTATGTCTTCATTGTTCTTTGAATCATCTGCAAGGTTAGTTGCAGTATAATCATCAAATGAACTAGAGGATGTAGAGTGTACCTTAGAGTCCGACACAGTGTTAACAATCGGCGGTGCCTCCAATCCAAGAATAAGCTTGGATGTAATCTCTCTATTTTTATCAAATCTCGGCATGATAGGTGGGCGAGACCTTGCGCGTGGGCGTAGAGCCTCGGTAGGCGGTGGTCATGGGTTTTCCTCGGCAAGCTGAGATGCCTGCCAAGAGTTCTCGGCAGGTGGAGATGAAGGTTGTGCCGAGGATGGTTGGTAGTTATCGGCCAAAGAGGGAACAAAAGGCTCGATTCGTCCCGTCGAGGATTGTTGAGAAATCTCAGTGGATGATTTTAGCTCAGGATTTTCCTCGGCAGGAGGTGAAGGGGATGGGCGGGATGGTGTGTATTTCTCGGCGGGTGGTGAGGCTGGCCGAGGATATCAGTCGAGAAAGGGGGGATAGGGGCTATCGAGGATAGCCGAGATTTCTCGACTGAAGGAATCTCAGCAGTAGGGGGTGATCGAGCGTGAGATTTCTCGGCAGGAGGAGTGCGAGATTTCTCGGTTGGAGGGGAAGGGTGTGAGCGTGATTTCTCGGCAGGTGGGGATTGGCGAGGACAAGTTTTCTCGGCGGCCGAAGCTGGGTGTAGTTTTTCGGTAGAATGAGGCGTTGCCTCGGTGGTGTCATCCGAGGATAGGCAAATCTCGGATATTAAGTGTTTGGTCTTGTCCTCCAATTTGTCTTTAGTAGCCGAAGTTTGGCCAATTTCAAAATGTTGGGTATCATTGGAGGATTCGAAATGGATGTGAGTATTTAAGGCTTCAAATTGTTTTTTAATCTCAATCCCACGTGTGATGGGTTGAGTCTTTGTTTGTTTATCCTTTTGAGGGTGTGAGATACTCCGTCTTCGCCACTGGGTACGTGTAGCCGGGTGTTCGTCCGTCCTCGCATATTTCGTGCTCGAGGTCTCGGATCTCTTCCCCTTGCACGTTGCCAATTTCCGTCCCTAGCATTATCATTATTAAGCGGACCACGTTGGGGGTTATCAGCCCTTCGTGGTCTTAAAAAGGCCTTGTCACAAGATGATTCCAAATGTCCTAGTTTACCACATGACTTACACATTTTTGGGTAAAAATCAAATTTTATGCATTGAGAAAACAAATTACCCGTATGAAGTTTAAGATTAATAGCATGCATAGGTTCACGTAAAGCATCTACTAAGACATGAAATCGAGGCCCATCAACATGATTCTTGGCTAGAGTCCTATAATCTACTTCTATAGGTTCACCCACAATAGAAGCAATCTTACCTATGGCATTCGGATTCCATAATTCCAAAGGTAAGTTAGGAAGAGATGTCCATACCGGAAATTTGAAGTCCGGTGCCGAATCAAAACAAAATTCCATGGGCAAGTGGCATAAAATGAGCGTAATACCGAAGATTGAGTATGGTCCTGCTCCTCTTATTTGCTCCATGTCATCCTCGGTTTCAAAACGGAAAACAATCCACCCATTCGGATGGTATGATGTCTTGGTAGCTCTCGTCCATCTTGTTGTTAACCTTTGCATGGCGTCCTTCTCGGGAAATCTGCCTCGAATTTAGCAAGCGCAAGGTCCTTCTTTCGCACGGGCACTTGTTGCGTGAAATTGCCAACATTCTTTAGCCATGGTGATGGGTCTTGTTGAGTGTCGGCAATTGGCTCCTCGGAATGCCGAGGTTCATTGTGCATATGCTCGGCCGTAGCGCCATTTAGTGGTCGAGAAGTCTCGGCAGTTCACACATGGCCTGGTTTCTCCTTGTCGAGGGAGTCAATACTCGGAAGGGGAGGGAATTCCTCGGCGGGATCCTCTTCGGGTGAGCGGATTGTCTCCTCGGCAGGTGGCCGAGCTTCCTCGGCAGATGTGTGGAGCGGCGTGGGTTCGACACCGGCAGGGGATTTGTCTCGGGGTGCCGAGAAATATCGGCAGATGGTGGTCTAAGATTTCTCGGCAGGGGCGGGAATTGCTCGGCGTCGCTCACCTCGGCAAGGCTCACGGGATCTGTCGAGTTAGGCACCTAGGCATTTCTCGGTAGCCTCATCGCTGATTCTCGGTAGCTCAGCTGGACTTCCTCGGCAGGTGGCATTCGATCGAGGATATGGGCTCGCCTAATTTCAGCCCGATCCTCCACATCACTCATGGGCTTAGCATTTTTTAATCGACCCAATCCACGAACAAAAGGCCCATCAGATTCGGACCCTCTTGTAAGTAAAAATGTCCAATAGCCCATGGCCCAATGGCCCAACTCCAACGGCTATGGCTAAATAAGGGAGGAGACAAGTATATACGGTAATAATATACTTACCAAAGATCTAAAGCATGCAATATGGAATATAAGCTCAATAAGGTAAACTTTCCTAAAATAAATATGGTAAGCACGGCTAGGAAGGAAAGATACCAAACATGCAAGAAGGAAAGTTAGGGCAACCTCCACACAAGGAAAGATCCTTGTGCGGCTAACCTGGACTTGGAGGCGCCGCTTTTGATCGGATGTGTTGTCTGAGTTCGCCGGTAAATGGATTCCAGCCAAGTTGAACCTCCAAAAATTCCGGCGAGTAATGCTTGGGATTTTTGTCCGATTTCTCGGCAGATTCAATGCCACACCCACGTAACTCGGTAGGATGGCTTGTATTCTAGGCCTCGGACGGTGGATGTTTGGCGGCCAATGTCAAATGCACACCCTCCGGTAATGTCGCGTCGTAGCTCGATAAGAACAATGGGCAGCCTTACGGCGTGCTCAAAAAATCCCGACTAGAACCACGGACAGCCTTCCGGCGTCCGATACAACTAACACAAAATCCAAGACCATAAAACACGTTAAATAAAATAATGCAATCAGTTAATAAAACTTTGCCTTGTGTTATCGTGATGCGCGATGGTCGAAAATGGTGTGAACTCCGATATTTTTGCCCGGATGAGACGTCGGTGGTGGGACTTGCGCATGGTGGTTTTATTTTCCGGTAAGGATGAACGTCCACCACCAAAACGCAATCGGTAGACACGTGAGCAATGATGAAACGAGCTGAATGACGGAAAGTTTGATCCGAGAAAGTGTCGCCGGTAATGTCAAAAGACTTTGCCGGAGTACTTCGCCGGAAATCGCACGGGGCTAGAGAGGATTCGCTAGGGAGAGAACTCCAACCGTGCTTTTTCGCTTTTTCAGCTTTTCAGCTTTTTTGCTTTTTTAGCTTTTCAATGTCTACTGGTGTCGATGGAATAAGCTGTTTCAATACAAGCTCAAGTCACATAAGGACTTGCCAAAAGGTTCAATGTTCAATTATAACCCAATCAGGGCGCAATTCAAAGAATGAGATACGACCTCAAGTTCAATACAATATGAAAAGTAGTTATAATCAAAAGATACCAACCAATATCAGAGTTAGGCAGCAATAAACGTGTGGACATGCATATGATGATACATGCCCAAGGTTCTAGAAATCCTTTCTATTAAAGCAACAAAACAACTACCACTCTGCACCATCTCGCACCCATCATCAATCCCTGCTCAACCTGCACATCAAAAACGAGATGCAGGGCTAAGTACAAAAGTACTCAGTGGAGTCATTGTCGAAAACATTTTCTTTGTTAAAGTTATTGAACTGCCCACAATAGCACATGAGGATTTTAGTTGAAAGACTCATGCCTATCAAACATTTTATCATTTTTCAAAAGTGTTCGGCGGAACTATTTTATCCATGTTGTTCCATATCTGATCATTCATTCATTCATTCGCACACTATGGAGGTGGCCACCTACACATAGTCGTCGTGACCGGTCGAGGTAGCTAACCTTAACACACAGTCACACGTGTACACAATCCGAGTTAGTCCTTAACTAAGTCGGATCCGATCGTTACCCTTTTTTAACATTGGTGGACCAACACATTCTCATACCACGTTAGATATACCAACCTTAGATAGGATCACAACAAAACATAAACATTTGGCGGTGAATAACAGTTTATGTAATAATATTTCATAAAGCTTTTGTAAATCATGCTTTGAGATAGATATGCATATCATTTTTGTTTCAAAAGAGCCGTCCTGCTTGTTCGAAGCTAGTAAGTCTAAGTGAGCAGGTGTGATTGTCCTTCCTCGCCAACTACGTACGATCAAACCCTTCATAAGAAAATTGCCCTTCTTAGATTCTTTCTATCGATCGAAGGTTGTTTATAAATTACGACTTAAAATTCCTAATTAGGGTTTCTTTATGATTTCATGTGATGGTTTTAAGATAATTTCTATTATCTTACATTCCCAAATTCCCAAACTATTTTACTTCCTCATTCATAGATGAACCTCAACTTATGAGTCATATACTCCGAGTCTATCCTCGACTCTTAACCTTAGTATTCTTCTAAACGTTATTACGTTATAGATTGTCGGTAATCAAGTTATGATTGGTATATTAGGATGTTCTCAAGCCACTAATTAGACTTAACAATTGTAGTTATGTCCTAGTAGGTTATGCTTGACGACTTGTAGTATTAGCACGACGAATGAAAATGGAGTCTTGACTTATGATTCAAGTGATCACATGCTATCATGTAAGTAAGTACTTAGGAATAGATAAACTTCTTTGGGAATATTAACTCGACCTTTGAGACGTAAGGATCGACATCCTACGTTCGAGTCTTTGCTTACACATTACGACATTGTTTGTTTCTCTTAACTCATCGGAGATTATATAAGTTGTAAAATCGCTATTCGTTGTCGAGTTATCTTAACGCTTAATCTAATATCGTATTAGATTATCGTTGTTGAGTATTAACGTTGTAACTTCTTGGTTTCTTTAACTTAGGAACTCACATTTGAGTATCCTATTATTAATAACAAACCCTTATTTATGTCTAACTTCGATTCTCACTAATTCATTCTTAAGTTATCGAAATTGGTCGATTTCTTTTGGATTCTCGTACATAAAGTATTATGTTGTTTACGTTTGGGATTTTGTTTGTCAGCACAACATAAACATAACCATTCAACACCATACAATACCATACACAACATAAACCATATGAAAGCATTAGAAAACCATAATTTCTAACATAATACATAATCATTGTGTATGTGTGCATAAGTGTTCCATTCATTCACCATAATCATAACCATTCATTCCAAGCTTATAGTTTAACTATCATAGCATCATTTAATATTAGAATTAAACTCATACTTAACCATTTTGCTACGTTTTCGATAATTAGCAATAATTAGCATTTGTATCCAATAAATTCTAATAAAATCAGGTTATACTCCTATCATACTATAGAATTTAATTACCAACTCAATATCATCATATAAAATTTCAAACCATAGGTTAAAAATACCCCAAGTTTTCGGCAATCATGATTTAATGAGCATTGGTGTTCAATAAATTCCACAAAAATCATATCATGTTTATATCATATACTAAACATGAAATATTGTAATATCCCAAAGAGCTGCCTGCTTGAAAGTCTGTCCTAATAAGAGATGCTAATAATGATAATATTCTTTTCTAAGGAAAATTTTTCGCTTAAAAATTTATTAAGAGCTCGAATCGTTTCTCATTAGCATGCATTATCATGATCAGTGAAGATTATTTTCGCTACTTGATTAATTGTGTTTAGTGCATTTATATAATTTAATGATAATAATAAAGCATATATAGCTACATGAATCTATTATCAATTGAATAAGAAGATGAAAGAAATTAATTGAACACTTAGCAACTAAGCTATTTAGGTTCTTGTTATTTGTTGTCAATCTGTTGCATTAAAGACGTGCCACAATTTATTACATACGCATTAAAAGTAGTGGATCAAATTGATTCTATTAAGTTCAATTGTCTCGATTAATTTAGTAATTATGTATACTCTAATTTAATAACATTTGTAATTATAATTACAAACATGTAAACTAAGATATATGTGTAAATGTGTAGGAATCAAGCTAAGACATAATATATATATATATATATATAAGTATTATATCATATTATGTTTAAGTGCATTATGTGTGATGTGTTTGTGTAGGTGTCGTGTGTGTGTGTGAGTGTTGTGTGTGTGGTGTCATGTGCAAGTGTATACAAGGCAAGGGAGCAACACTAGCAACCTACAAGTGTTCAATCAACCCCATTCCCCAACACCCATACGATATTCCAGCCCCAACTCTCTAACTTTCATCTCTCACACTTATACTAAGGAAATGAAACACTACTCCACTCTCTTCTTATCACTTCATGTTTCGTCTCCATGCTTGAAGCCACACGAAGAAAACAAACGCCCATGAAGACACACTCTCTCTACACTCAAGCTCTAACTCGGTCGATTTCTCTCGGCTAGTCGACAACTTAGTCCGGTTGAAGGTGAGGTTCTATATCATTTTTCCCCTTTCCTATCTAAGAACCTCATTTCTTTTATATCCTTTGAAGGCAGTCCTACACCATCTCTCCATGGTGAGGAAATTGAGCTCTAGCTCACAAATGAACAATCACACTCGATCCAAGCCAAAGCTTCACTTTCTTCTTCACCACTTCCTTGATATATCCTTCCGAGGTGAAGAATCTGCACCCTTAGATTCATAGTGTTCGAACTATATACAAGCATGTATGTATATATGCTTGAAGTTGTTGGGTTTATAAGTATATGTAGCGCATGTCGTTAATTTGGGTGAACTAGCGAAATTGATGCATTTCAAGTAGATCATGTGAAGTGAGTGTGAAAAATTGATAAGCTTGGTGGTGATTGGCATGATAAATTCATTATTTTCGTGTGTTATGCATATGCCCATGAACTGCTTGTCGAAATGCTTACAAGAAGAATAAGCTAAAATGAGAACTGGAAGTTGGCTGAGCGAACAGTAAATGCGTGGAATTAATTGACTAAGTTTTAGTGATCCGATGAACACCAAATTTAACTATGATTAACTTCATTATGTCTAGTACGTATCTACCAAATTTCAAGTCAATCCAATATGCTTTACTATTTTAATTATATTTTCAAATTCACTGCACAAAGCTGTTAAAATCCCTGTTCAATGCTCACGTTCTTTAAGTTGCGTCTGAGTTTTATAAATTTTAAAATGCTAAAATTTCTCATAAACACACTTTAGAATGTGAAGAAGCTCTCTGTAATTTTCAGATTTTCTATACACATTTACTATTTATTTCAGAATTTACAAATTAACTGTGCATCAGTGTCTTGGCAGGGATAGCTTGTCGAAAAATATTTTTAACTCTCAACCTCGTGTGAATATTTGAATGAGGCTTTTCTGCACTAAAGTAGATTCAAATGGATTTCCAAAATAATGAGTCTCATCCTTATATCCTTCTTAATAAGCCCTCAGTGAATTTTCGAAGTTAATGCATTTCAGTGAATTTTTTTGGCAAGCTGTCTTAGTCCAAAATCCATTTTAATAAACTGTACAAATCTGAATATTACGAGAGATGTTAGAGCCATTTGTAGTCTGATTTGAATTTAGGTTTCTTCATAAAATATGTTCCTTACCATGTCTAGTTGTGATCTGGAAAGTTTGGATTCGATCCAAACCATATAGGTATGCCTTTCGTCCATCCTAATTCACCTACCCAAAACTGTCTGTTTCAACTAGTCAACTTTGAGCTCATGTATCTCTCGGTGCATCGGGTATCTACTGAGTCTTTCTGAAAGGAAAGTGTAGTTCTTGTTACAAGGTTTCCAGAATAGGGTCTTTCTCCCATTTTGGTGTTTTGAGTCAAAAGTTATGAGTCTCGTAAAATCCTCGTCGCTAAGCCGGTCTGGAAATTTTGGAAAATATTATAAGTATAGAAGTCGGTTTGGGTTGCCCACTTTGAGACTCTATATCTCTAGAACCACAACTTGTTTGGATCCGAATCCTTCTTAGAACTTGTAGCACATGTTTAAAGGGTTCTGAGAATGTGTCTTGTTGCATCCATACATATTTTGAGTCGAGAGCTATGAGTTATCAAAGTATGTCACTTAGACAGTTTTGCTTAAGTTAAATACTTAAAATTTGGCTAAGTATTGGAACTCATCTATGTGAAATATACCTTATGTGACTAATGCTATTAGCGATGCACTCCATGTTACTGACGAAGCACATTAGAGCATTGATAAGACACACGAAAAATGATAAGGCGAGATAACATTATATTTTTACTGAGCATGCCTTAACGTGAAATATTTGACTATGTGCTATTACATGATCGGTTGTGCATATCATACCATGACATGCATTAAAGTAGAAATATGGGTTATAAGATTTGATGGATATTTCAATTCCAATACCTTAAGGCCGGAATAGGCAGGCTAAGCTTAAGACTTGGATTCTAAGAAATTCTTTATTAGTGTATATATTAAAGAAACTAGACTTGTCTTGTAGGACTGTTAAGGTTTATCCAATGACAACCAATAGATATGTATGAGTATGATGAGTGTTGGTACCACTCCGTTGTGGTGGGATCTATTTTACGCAATGTATTTGGGTTATTAAGCCCCAAGATGTTTATTGAAATTGAGAATTGCATCTCGCTTTTATGCTCATTGCTTGGTGCCGACCTTGGAGCGGTTAAGCCGCTACGGCTTCGCCGGGAGTAGTTAACGATCGTGCCTCGAGCTAATCTTGGTGAGGTAGTGTACACGGAGTCGGGCTAGGTGAACTTGGCCAAGTTCCTAGTCTTGTGAATGCCATTAGTGGAACGTTGTTTCCTATGGTCCAAATGGGTAGCACAAATGTGATGAGCAAAAGTATATCGCGATACGAGCTCGCTCGAGAAAACTATGTTTTGCATATATAGGGATAAATTATTTTACTTTTAAAACCTCCCTATGATATGTGGTTTAGCATGCACTTTCTCAACCGCTTATGAACTATTCTTTATTAAAATGGGGTACTAGATCCCACCGAGTACGCTAGTACTTAGCCCAAAACTCTTTTCAAATATTTTCGGGTTGAGGAGCTAGCATGGCCGGCGAGACGACTATGGCATCTCGGGCATTGGTGGTCAAGCCATCCAAAACTCTTAGTAGTCTAGTTTCCAATATCTTCCGAAGCTATAAACACAGGTAGTGACGATGTCATGTGTTTGCTTTTCATTTTCGAGTTGCTTAATCAAAACGCATAGGTCCCTATATACGAGATGACATTTGCACCACCCTATTCTTGTGTTAATATTTTGACTATTTCACTATTTATTGAATTTAATTCCTTTTAAGTTGTTTGTTAGCTAGGATCTCGTCATAAGTTTGATGTTCTAACACATATATGTTATATTACTTCAACATAAATATAATATTATGTGTGTGACTATTTTCCTTCGTTTTCCTTGTCATTTTCTTATTCCACTCATAACCCGTGATATCCCTGCATCTCGACCTAGCTGGTCGGTGGGATATTACAAATATCATCTCAGATCATACATTAAAATTAAAACACATGCTTTTTACCTCCAACATACTTTCGGTAATCACTATATATATATATATATATATATATATATATATAAATATAAATTCCATTCACCTCACAACATGTTTATATTATGCAATAACATTTAATATTAACATTAACCTCAACTAATATTTATAATATGAACCAATGCTTGGAATTCTATTTGTCCTTACACATATATTACATATGTGTTCAATAAATTCCCAATAATGCATAATAGGTTCATATTATTTCTAAACATCACATATCATGTTATTTTCAACAAATAAAATCAAATAAATCTCCAATATATATATATATATATATATAGTTTTCGGTTTCTATAGAAAAATAGGAGTAGTGCCTCAATAATTTCAAGATTAATATATGATGTTCATATCATATATTAAACACTATACCTCAACTATTTTTCAACAAATAAAATCAATGATTTCCAAAAATATATATATAGGTTTCGGCCTTCACATGAAAAATAGGAGAAGTGTTCCAATAATTTCAAGATTGATATATGATGTTCATATCATATATTAAACACTATATCTCAACTATTTTCAACAAAAAAATTAAAACCATGGCCTAAAAATTTGATATAGCTCTCGGCCTCTATAAACAAATTCAAGAAAATTTCCAAAAATTCTTATATTTATTCTACATGCTCCTAATACATCAACAAGCAACAACATCAAATAATATTCACAAAAGCATGCTTTATATTCTATAAAAAGAATTATAACATAAATCAAAAAATATTAAACATGCTCCAAAAATTCTCAAACTTTAAACACAACCTTAGAACATATTTCTAAGCATATTTCATTCAAGGCTTGAGAGCATTTGGTGGCTCAAAAGTCTTGAAGAAAATGAAGAACAAAACTAGGGTTCTTCATGAAATAAATTTAAAAAATTATACTCCATTATAAATGAAGAGAATGATGAATAATACTTTTTTATGATCTTAGAAATTTAATTTGGGGGTTGGAATGGGTTGGAAAGGAAGATTAAAGCTTAAAAACTTGAAGAACAAAAGAGAGAAATTTTCAAACTAGAGAGAGAGAGAGGGCACGGTTTTGGATCTGCATTATGGCAGAAATAGAGCTTTTATAAGCTCATTTGGGGTCTCTTGGTTTTAGTTGGGAGAAGGAATGGTCAAATTACCCGATTTGCCATGTTAATCCGACTCTTTAAGTTTTAATGCGCTTTCGATTGATTTATCGAAATCTTAAGGTTTTATTTTCTTAAATAGACTTAAAAAGGCTTATTTCATATTTTATAATAATTTCATGAAGTTCGGATGGCATCCGATAAGTCAATTCTGAATTATCGCGGAAAAACAGCGTTCAGCGATTAAATTATGCTCATTCGAAATTTTATTGAATTCTTGAGCTTTCATAATTTATTTGAGTCTTATAAATTATTTCTTATTGATTTAGACCCTTGGTTCGAGTTTCGGTTCGTTCGGAATATTTTAGGATTTTTCCGATATATTTTTCCGGCGTTCGGTTAAGTTCCTCATAAATTTCGTTTAGAAATTGATTCTTATGAATTCTAAATTCATAATAATATATTCCTTCATGATTTTGATTGTTATCATAAAATTTCATGATTAGCACGGACTGAAAGTTGATCCGGCTCGTGAATAGTGCTTTTAAGGCTGATCGGGCAAGCCGCAAGCATGCCCGAAAATTCTCATTCTTTGGCTTCTCACATGTTTTCGCGAGGCAATTCTAGGAATGAAATCCTTTTATTAAGATTTATTCTAGATCTTTCATTTTATGTTCAGGCTATACATAAAACCCTAATCTGGTAGGACTAGTCAATATTTTTTTATTTCTCTAGTTTTCGACCTCCGAATAGATTCTAATTCATTTCGTTGGTCACCTTAAACATAATTAATGTCTAAGCAACACAAATAATTGGTTTAAGTATCACTAATAAAATTTTTAAATTTTTCGGGTTATTACAGTTTTGCCCCTCTTTTGAATTATGGCTTCTCCTTGAACCTGCGATGTTCATGGATTGGAGGCTCTTCAATTCCACTGGTTGCCATACTTAACTCCATATCATGAGCTCTTATTGCCAACTCTTTGAATATTCTGGGTTGAATTCCTCGTAGAATGTATTGTAGGCCCCAATGTATCCCTTGAATACACATCTCGATGGCAGATGATTCAGATAATTGATCTTTGCAATTAAGGCATAGGTTCCTACATCTATTGATGTAGTCGATAACTAGCTCTTCTTTAAATTGGAGAGAACTTGTAAGTTCCACCATGCTGATCGTTCTACTCGTGCTATAAAAGCGATTAAGAAACTCATGCTCTAGTTTTTCCCAGCTATCTAAAGAGTTTGCATCCAAATCTGTGTACCAGTCGAAGGCATTTCCTTTAAGAGAACGAACAAATTGCTTGACTAGATGATCTCCAAAGGTGCCAGTATTGTTACATGTTTCGACAAAGTGAGCTACATGTTGTCTTGTATAGCTTTTTCCATCAAATTGTTGGAATTTGGGTGGTTGGTAATTCTCAAGTTGTCGATCCTTTGAGTGTACGGCTTAGAGTAGATTAAAGATGACTTGGAGCTTCCATCGAATCGATTCTTCATAGTTACCTCGATGAATTCCTTTAGTTGATCTATCGGGATGAAACCATCGGATGAAACTTGAATGTTTTTTCCAATCGATTTTCTTTCTTGTTGCCTCTCGTGGATCTCTTCGTCCTCATCATTCCTTTCACTTCCTTCATCATTTATGTTGCTTGACTCTGCCTTTTCTCCTTTGAGCTTTGCAATCTGTGCATCTTACTCTTGGATATGTTTATTCAAAGATTCAACCAAACTCGTAAGATTCCATGGTGGAGGTGTTTGTCATCATAACAGGAGCATCAAATGAGTAACTTGTGACGGAATATGGAGCAGGGGATGCGAAGCATCTTCCAGTGCTCTTTTCCTTTATGACGGCAAGGTGTTGCTCATTTTCTGCTGCAATGGCTGACTTAGAGCTTCTTGAATTTGTTTAGCTTTGCTTCGCGTGACGACACCAGTGCTCTCAGAAGAAATTCTTAAGGTGACCATCATTAGCTTTGATGGAGAGTAGAGATGAGAGGTAGAGAGGTCCCACCGGGCGTGCCATAAATTTGTAACATAAATTTTTGTATTTAATTTTATAAACACGAAATTGTATAAAAATCAATATTTTTGGATCAAAGTACAATTGTGCGAATTCGTTCTGTATTGTCTCCTCTAATTCTACTCCTCAACTTGAAATTTTGAACGATCTTTGAATGTTCTTCGGAATATATGTATCTGATGATAATGATCTGAAGGACTTTGGTCTTGCTTTCAGATTGATTGTTGGATTTGATTTGACATTTTGAATAACGCCTTGAAGATCTTCAAATTTGAATGCCGATACGGAGGATTTTCACCTTGTTTCCGGATTGAACGCCGTCTTTTGGAAGTAGAATGCTTTGAATATTGAAGAACTTCTCAAATGTTGGAGAGACTTTGTAAATAATTCCTCCAATGCTTGAACTCTTCAATTAATTTGTTCTCCTCTTTATGAGCCTCCTAAACGCCATATTTATAGTTGTAGGAAAACTTAATTTAGGAAGTTTAGGAATGGGCTTTTAGGTTTAAGCCCATAGATCTTGGGCCTAGGGCATGATCTTCTTGATTTATTTCCTTTTATGTAGATTTTGTCATATGGTAACTTTTGATTATACCATAAATCCACATAATTAATTATATATATTTAATTCCAAATAATTCGATGCCTACACATGGGATATCTCTTCTTTAGACATTGAAACAACCAATGCTTGTAGGTAGGGCACACAAAATTCTTAGCCATCACCAAGCCTTTCCATAAATACAAGACAACTAGTTCGAATTATTCATGCAATCACCCACACAAACATATGTCTCTACACTGTGACACGATCTCTACACTATCTTCACTTCCTTTCTATGTTTCCACGCTCTCATCTTTGGGGACTCTCATCACCTGACTAAACAGTCTGACAAAATACGCTCTACCCTTTCATCTTTCTTACATTAATTTTATATTTTATTATTTATTTATTACTTTCTCATTGATTTATCTCTTATCGTTTGGATGACTTGAGCATCGGAGGTCCTTTTATTGACTTCTCCTCTGGTGCTTATAGAAGGACTCTAACGTGTTCTTTGGTCTCAGGTTACTAGTGCCCATCATACAGGACTAATCTGACATCTCATTCACATTCAAATTTTCAGGTTGACCGGGACGATAAGAAATCTATATTGGGCTATGTGTTCACCTTGGGAGATGGAGTCATTTTATGACGGAGTGCAAAGCAGCAATGTATTTCGGACTCTACTATGAAAGCCGAATATGTGGCCGCTTCGGAGGCTACTAGGGAGCCGATATGGCTAAAGAACTTCATTTGGTACCTCGCTTGCCTAAAAGTATCACAGTGTATTGTGATAACTCGGATGCCGTGACAAAACTGAAAAGAACCAAGGACTCACAAGGAGGTGAAACATATAGAAAGAAAATACTATATAATACGAGAAAATGTACGACGAGGGGACGTGCTTATAGATAAGATTGGTTAAACAAACAATCTGGTTGATCCTTCATAAAAAGTCTACCACAAAAGTTTACAAAAAGTATGTTTGAGAACTTGGATTGAGCAAGATGGACACTACTTAGTATTAGAAACTAGGGATGGTAGCGGATCTTGAACCCGATCCAGATCTGCAGATCAAAATCTATTTTTCAGGATCTGGATCTTCAAAAAGTAGGATCCGATGGATCTGGACCGAATTCGGATCATTCTTTTGAAATTCGAATATGGATCTGGATCTTGATTTCTGAGATCTAGATCTGATCCAGATCCGATCCATGGATCCACATAATATATATGTATATATAATTTTTTTTTTATTCATAAGTGTATTATATTATTTTTCTTTCTAGTCGAAGTTGGATAAAATAGGTTATAGAATTGGATAGTAGGTCAATAAGATTAGAAAATTATACCGTGTATTTGAGAAAATTTTATATATGAGTGGTTTATTTGCTAAGATATGTGTGCTACTTCTTCTATTCCTATTGCAATATTATTTGTTTTCATGAAAGCACAAATAAATTTATAACTAATATATTCTTATATAGTGATGATTGTAGAAATTTTAAATAATTATTATAGTATTATTGTGTATTTAAATTACTATTATTAAATTACTGTGAATTATAGTTGATTTATAAATTATTTTAGAAGAGAAAACATATGGATCCGATCTAGATCCTGGACCCTGTGGATCTTATGGATCTGGGTCTAGATCTAATTTTTGGATCCAATGGATCTGGATTGGATCTAGACCCAAGCAAAAAAATTCAGATCTTGATCTAGACCTAGCAAGATCCGATCGAAATCCGATTCATTGTCATCCCTATTAGAACTTTTGTATAAATGAGAGAAGATAAGTGATGATATTATAATAACTAGTAGGGAGACACATTCTATACTAAAAATTTGAAAGATATTAAGACATATAAGGAAAAAGAAATTTAGTATGAACAATTAGCTTGATTCATACAAAAGTATTTGAGATGATTTTAAGAAGATATTCATGGTGTTTGCATAGTTTCTAGCTTGAAGTCTTGAACTAGATATTGTTAGTTTTTTTTTAATTGTCACTCTTATATATAATAAAATATCACATCTTGTGGAAAGTTTCATTGTTGGATTTGTATATTGAAAGCACAATTGTTGAGTATGTATAGAATATTTCATGTTACCATTATTTCAATCTCTTATCTAAATTGTTTACTTGATTGCATATGTTGTCCTATTATCTCATACAAAATTTAGATCATACAGTACGTAGAAGGTCATAGAAGTCTGTATGAATGGTTAAGCTAGTTGAGATATAAAAATGATCACAACCGAGACAATTTGATGACAAGTTATTTGTATAGGCTGCAGTATAGATAAGAAGTAACTTGACTTGGTTTCTTGTCTATGCCCGTATGTCTTGACGTATTGATGGATCATAGTGAGATGAGTTCTTATATCTGATCGTCGTGAAGAACCTAGATCTCGGTGAATTTACGTTGATCTAGAACTCGATAAGGTTTCAGGTGAGTATGAGTTACTGACCATCACTTTGACTTGTTATGGCTGAGGGTTATATGAGATAACCCAAGACTCTCCGCATCTTGGGTGGTAGCAGTACTTTTATGTCATTCTGGTTATATGTATCGAGTCATCGTATCCGTTTAGGATGATGACGTCCCCTTAAAGAGCTCAAAAGGTTTATTGTAATAAACCTTACATGTTGAGTTAGCTCAAGTACAATAATAAGGTTGAATAGTACTACTTAAGGAATTAAGAGATTAATTGTTTTAGGTAGTCAGAGTGTTATAAATAATTAATGGATGTGTAATATCTTAAATATGGGGATTCGTAAGTATACAAGCCCGACTCAACTTCAAAAATAAAGGGGTAAGTCAGCATTTATTCTCTAAATGATTGAATAAATGTTTATGGATTAATTTATGTTCTAGGTTGAACATAATATCACGCCCCAATTCCCGAGGGAATGCACAAATGTCAGGGTATGACTAGGGGTTGAAAATAAGAAGCGGGGAAGAAATGGGGAAACCATATATACATATGAGATTCATTTACATGCCAAAAATTGGGCATCATCTCCTCTATAAAATGATAAATCCAAAAAGAAACAACAACTGAAAATAAGCAAACAAACACATATTTGCAACATTGGTGTCGAAAACTCGGCACGCCATGTTGGTCGTATACAACCGACTACAATCACGGGGGCTGAACAATCGGACAACCAATAACAACTATTGGGGTAGGAACATCTTACTACACTTCAAGTCAAGAAAATGATGGGGCATCGAGAACCTAGCTCGTCAAAAGGAGTTGGCCGACCAGCTCTGCTCATGAGGTCGTTACTGTCTCGACTACTACATGATGGCTTTAGCCAAACGTCCAAGAGGGGCCGACTACTCTCACTCTCCATCAAAAGCAATAAAGAAAACAGTAGATAAATCACAGTATAAACCAACTAAACTTAAAATACTTCAAATATAATAGTCATAGAACTCAACTGAGTTTCTAGACGATAGCAACAAAACATACACACTTAAGAGCGTACAACGGAACGTAACATACTTAAAACAAAAATAGAGAACAGCCAACCCGCCTCAGTCGCTCATCACGTCCACCCGCTTATTAACCTGAAATCATTTGAAAAGACTTTGGGCTGAGTACTAATGCACTCAGTGGTTCATGCATTTTCGCAAACAGTTCGTATAAACAAAAGAAAGAAAGTCCATGTCATACGGTAAACATAAAAGGTTTTAAAACATAAATCCACTTCCATGAAACCAAAAACCTTTTTACTTGGGGCCCATTAGCACATTCCATTGTTACTTTAAGCTATCTGATCTCCGGGACGAACCGCACTTCGAGATCATATTAACATAACCCAGGTGAGACTCCGGGACGAACCACACTTCGAGATCAATCACCGGGCTGGCAACGGGTAGAACCCAGAAGCCACATCATATTTCGGTATGCCAGTGGGGATCAATCCACGGTAGTACGGACTCGTGTACATAACCCTTAGTAAGTGTGTTAGACCCACTAAGAGCCACAATTGCTTTACAGAGAGCATTAAACAGATATAGATGCGCCAAAATATTTTCATGCACATTCAGCATTTTCTTTTGAAATATCAGAGCTTAATAACTCATGATATATACTCAAAATATAACCCACCTATATCGACGAAAACGTCTACTGGAGAGATTTACATATCCAACAACTATACGGATCATGATGGTAAGTACCTGGTAACAATACGGAATAACATTTGGGGTCACATTCCACGAAGCAAGGCAATAATGCGATCAAAATGGAGATCGAAACAAAACAAGGGATTTCGACTTTTCAAACCCATATTTAGCAACATCCGAGTTTTCAAATCAACTTGATGTAGAAGGCAAAAATGTCAAGGGCATTGAAATCTATAAAGAGGTACCTTGAAAACATGCATGCATGCGTGCAAGTTGATACAAAACTTAGCAGTGAAGAAGCTTCAAAACTTGATGCTTATCCTTAGATCTAGGATAAACCATCCGTAACCGATACATGAAAATGGAAACATAAGCAATATGTAATTTTAGGAACATAGAATTACAAGCCATGTCGAAAATGGATAACCCGAGCATGTACTTCCTTTAGAAACTCAAAACGATGAAAAATATCCCGGCATGTAAAAACACTGACACGCTGTCGCTTAGCGTTCAAAATAAATTTATAACCTATTGCACATCACAGGCGTAGCCAGCGATAAGTATAGGCTCGGTCCCACGAGGAGTTGGTGTAGCAATCTCGATGTCGCGATGTCACTTAAAAGGAATGAGAGTGGTGTAATTATTTTGATCACTATAGGTAGACTAAAGTAACACGAAACAAACTCAAAGGGAATATCAAATAATAAGGCGAGTCCGGCTTGGGCAACAACCGTGAAGGCGATTAACACTCGGTCATAGGTGCAAAGGTTTTCACTACATGACATGCATCAACCGGTTATAAGAGACATACGTCGTGACCCGTTGTCATATGTCACGCCCACGACGCACCCTCCAAATCTATCCTTTACGTGTAAAGAAGTGCGAGGACACCCTATGCAAACTATCTAACTCGTAATGCCCACGCACGCGAGGACACCTCGATATATGCAAACTACTGTCGGCGTTATGATCTAGATGGACCGGTATTGGCAAAGGCACTGCTAGGACTACTCAACTCGCCCACGATCGTACTATTTGGGGTGCGGGACACCCGACACCTTAATCCAATTATTACTTGCAACCCTTCCTTACCCACTATGTTATTTGCAACTAACACACGAGTTTGGTAAAGTTATATATTGCTCGGGACCTAGTGCTTTGGGAACACACGCATGCGAGATCGTAATGCCCTACTTAGACCTCTCGAGTTATATTAATCATGCTTCACTTAGTCATGCCCAAACCGTAATAAAGACTTAGCGGACATAAAATAAACAAACATGCAACAATTAATTGAGACCATCATGAAACGGAAACAACTTACTATTACTTGAATGGAATAAACGGCAAGCCCAAAGTGCCGCCGCAAAACATATGCAAAACAAATATAAAAGTGTTTGCCCCGAAGAGACTTAATGTATGTGGTGGTGGTAATGTTGAATGATGATTCTAAGATGTGAAGATGCGAGAGTCGGAGAGAGATTACTTATGATCTATGATACGCACAAGTCGCGTATTCATCCTATATATATAGGCCTAGAGAGATCGGCGATGGTTATGGCCCATGGGCTGGATAATCCCTTAGGGTTTCCTTGTTGATCAGCGTTGTTTCCTTGCCCAGACGGATTTGAGGTGATCTCCTCCGGATTTTATGGGATTTGGCCTGAGCGCGCATCCTTTCCGGATTTAGCGAGATTCATCCCGATCCTACGTATCTTGCCCATCACCTCTCTCTGCCTTCTCCCACCTTGACATCTCTTTTCTTCTTCCTTCTTGCCCGTCTCTTCTTCTTCCTTCTTCACTTGCGCTTGCCTATCATTACACTCCGTATTGCCCATTTCGCCTCTGCTTGCCCCTGAGACGATGTGTCCTCCGGACACAAAACACAACAAAAAAACACGAAAGACTCGATCTAGACCTAGACAAGACACGAAAAAGAGCACAAAACTTGGGCTCACACACACACTTTAAACATGATTGTCCTCAAGCATGCACGTAATTTGCCCAAGACAATGAAGAAAGAAAAGACACAAAGAAAAAACACAAAAGGTTAGCACATCTCCACCAGCGGGTTATTTCGGCCAATATAAGCTCATTGGAACAAACCAGTGATTCAAGAGAACTCGATTCAAGCAACGACCATCAAACAAGTAAAAATACAAATTTGAGCATATTGGGTATTTTCCTCACCAACACTCTGCACTCTTGTGTATAGGCTAGTGTATACGCTCAGGACAACTGTCATTTCGACTATGCTATAGGCTTGCGTGCCCTCTACCATCTCCACCGTTTAGATAAAGTTTTAAACATTCATCCTTAGGTCTTTTATTTGGCTGTAATGGGGCTTAAGACATAGGTGGGAGATTTTTGGAACGAGGCTAGGGTCATCATGGACTTAGGATTGAGGAAGTTGTTTTGACCTCCATGGATTTCCTTTCGCCTTCTTCTTACGGGCCTCAGCACAAACATCTTAGGACTTCGTCAATATATATTCTTTTATTTTAAGTCCTTCATTTTTCTTTCAATTCTGGGTACCTTCTTTATATTGGGCATTTTGCCCATTTCTTTGAAATTTGGGTAACCCTTTGTTTCTTGCCCATCACGAGGCTACTGTTCTTCCCTTTTTGTTCGCCTTTCTCTTCTATTAGCTCCTAAGTCCAATTGACCGGGTAGGCTTCTTTTTCCAGGCTAATTTAAGTGAGTGAAAGAAATTATTAAGCTCAAGGGGGCTGAACGAGGGATTAACAATAGGTATGACATTTTTGGCTCAGTGGGCTGTTTGAAAGAAAAAATGCCTAAGTCATCTAAATGTTTTAGCTAAGTCAATAAGGCCTCGACATAAGAGTGCACGCAAGTTCTAGCAAAAGCCTAGTGAAGATGTCAATTATCACACAAGAAAGGAAACTGTGTTGATCGATACTGACTTAAGCTCAAAACTCACCATGTGTGCTCAAATTCAATTCGTCATCCTTATTTACATATGGTCATGCTCAAAACAGTGAACCTAAAACCACTAACATTATTCACAACAAGAAGATACAGGCCAATCAATCCCACCAATTTAAATATGTCAACCGACAAAAAAAAACGAGAACCCCTCCCCACTCACACACTTTGCGTTGAGCAAAGTGGGTAAACAATGAGGGAACACAAACAACAAAACAACGAAACGAAATGAGCAAGGTAGGCAGTCCCCCAACTCACACACTTTGCCTTGGGCAAAGTGGGTCAGAGTGGAGACCAACTCTCTTAACTCAAACAAAACAGAACAAACGCAACCCCCTCCACTCACACATTTTGCCTTGAGCAAAGTGGGTGAGGGAAGGGGGTTGACCACCAACAACAAAAAAACAAAAACAAAAACAAAAAAGGGAGGACAAAAGGGTCAAGGGGAAGCTGGATACCTGAATCCAGCGTAGGCAAAGTAGGCAAGCAGGGCATCATGAGTCGCTTTTTGTTGTTCCTCCATCCTGGTCAAACGGGCTTTAATGTCATCATTATCCTCACGGCTATCTCTCGAATCTCTTCTGATCATTGGGAGGCGGCGAGGCTATCGGTCATCGAGTGGCTCGTGAAGACCCGGTCAATCGTCTGGTCATAGTAGATGTCCTTCATTCGCTCCAGTATAGCCATATCAATATACAACTCGGGCTCTGCTTCCAGGTCGGTATTTGCTTCGTCCAGTACCTTCAGCTTTGTGGCCAAGACGGTCACTAAGTGGGCAAGAGAGATTCTGCTTGGGATGAGTCAGGATGTCCTTAAAGTGGGCAGCTGCGAATGCGGCAAAATTCACCATGTGGCCATGCTCCATGCACCACAAAATGAACAGCTCATGTTGGGAGACGGAGTTGCTGCTGTCCACCTTGTTGAAAAAACTGTAGGACAAGAGGCGATGGCACATCCGCAGTGCGTTGTTCTTCAGTTCATTGCCCTTTGCGTATCCTGACTTGAATGTAGTGCCCAGACCAATCGTCGCCCATTTTTCATTCCATTCCTCCCCAGTGTGCTCGGGTATGAAAGTGAAGGCCTCCTTGTATTCCGTGGTCTTCGTCTCAAAAACTTCTGTCATGCCCAAGATGCAATTGAAGTCGTTCAGGGAGAACGAGAAGCTACTGCCCATCAGCCTGAATTTTATGCAATCCGTGGTCAGCTTCACCTTGCCAGGGTTTTTTACTTCGAGAGTCTGAATGAACTCCCTTGCCAGCGTGATGTAAAGTCGTCCTAGCCATTCCAAAAACGTCCCCCATCCAATCCTCGCAAAGTACTTCTTCACTTCATTTTTCACCCCGAGGCTGTCCAACACCTCCATATCAAGCGTCTTGGGCTTCACGATGCTCCTCGTTGGTGGTCCAGTAGATGAACTTCGGGGTGGCCTCTCCATGGTCGGGGCACCTTTCCCTTTGCGGATGAGGGTGTCATCATCTTGGCGAGCTCACTGCGGGTTCTCTTTCGCGATGTACCGGAACTTCCAGCGAGGCTTCCTTTTCGGTGGTGGTGCCCTGGAATCCTTCTCGGTGAGGTCTCTTCTCTTCCCTCATCTTTATCTTTATCTCCGGAGGGCTCCTGTTCGTCAGCTTCGTCCGAGGTGGACTCCTCTGTCTCCGCAGGAGTCTCTCTCTACCGTCCACAGGGTGGTCTTCCTTAATTGCTTTGGCCTTCTTCTTCTTGGGCTTTGGCGTCGCCTCTCTCGGTGGTTCTTCTTATATTTCCGTTGTGGGTGCAGACACCGTCTCCCGATTATCTTCTCCAAATCTTGAGTTTCTTTGGAGAGGGCTCTTGGGCATCTCGGGAATGGCGGGAGTTTGAGAGGGGTCTCCATCTTCGTTTCGAGCTTGGTGGTTTCTTTGGCTCGGAAGGAATCGAGAATTTTGTGGTGTTTTGGCTCGGGTTTCTGGTGCTCATTTGAAAGCGGAAGAGGGTTTCTTCTTTAAGGCGGTGAGGAGAGAGAGGAAAGTTCTGAGTTGAGGCGGCGTGGGGGAGGGTTAATGATGGAGTGGCGGATATAGGGGCGTTTCCTTTCTTCCGACAACCGCCGCAACTTGTTCGAACTTACCCTCTTACCCACGAGAAAGTATAGCGTCTCAACTTGCCTCTTGATCATGATCTGCTTGGTCTGTAGATTTACCAACACAACACCATACGCAAAGCGGGGCAAAGCTAACAAAAACAAAAAGAAAACAACAAAGAAAGCAAATAAAATACCGGGTTGTCTCTGGTTGGCGCCTGGTTATCGTCGTGGCTCGACTAGACCTCTTTATTACTCTTCCTCTAAATCGAGGGCTTTTTGATCATGAGCCCCGGATCTCTCGTGATGCCCATAGTAAGCCTTGAGACGTTGTCCATTGACCTTGAAGGTCTTCCTTGTCTTGGTCTGACCTCGCTGACTCCATTCGAAATTGAATTTTGACTTCATATGGTCCGCACCACTTGCTTGTTAGCTTGCCGACATTAATTTAAATCGAGGCGGTATAAAAGTACCAATTGCCTTGCTCGAATGCCTTGGCTTTGATAAGGCAGTCGTGTGCCTTCTTTAATCTTTCTTGTATGCAAGCGGCATTGTCATAGGCCTCTAGCCTTATCTCCTCTAGCTCTTGAAGTTGAAGTTTTCTAGCTTGGCCATCACGGTCCCAATCAAAGTTGAGCTTGTTTACTGCCCAAAATGCTTTGTGCTCTAGTTCTACTGGTAAGTGACACATTTTGCCAAACACAATTCGGTATGGTGACATGCCCAAGGGGGTCTTGTATGCAGTTCTGTATGCCCATAGCGCGTCGTCAAGACGAGTGCTCCAGTCCTTACCTGTAGGTCCCACTACCTTCCTCAATATGGTCTTAATGATTCTGTTGGACAACTCCGCTTGCCCATTGGCCTGCGGATGGTAGGCTGTGGTTACCCGATGGGTTACACCGTACTTTTCGAATAATTTTGCAATAGTGGTGTTGCAGAAATGCGTTCCTTGATCGCTGATAATTGCCTTGGGCACACCGAACCTGTTGAATATATTAGCTTTGAGAAAAGCTGAAACCACCTTTGAGTCATTGGTGGCACTTGCCTTGGCCTCAACCCATTTCGAAACATAGTCCACTGCAAGCAGGATGTACGCGCGTTGCCTAGAGCTTGGTAATGGTCCCATAAAGTCCATCCCCCATACATCAAAGATTTCGACAGGGAGGATAGGTATCATGGGCATCTCATTTCTCCTTGTGATATTTCCTTCCTGTTGACACTCCTTACATTGCTTACATAGCTCATAAGCATCCTTGAATATCGTGGGCCAGAAGAATCCGCTGTCTAACACCTTCCTCGTTGTTCTCTTGTGCCCAAAGTGACCTCCACATTCTTTGGAGTGGCAGTGATTCAGAATATCTTTAATCTCATTTTTGGGCACACAACATCGTAGGACTTGGTCGGCACACTTTCTCCATAAGTAAGGATCATCCCATATTTAGGTGCGACAGTCTGCCTTGATCTTGTTTCTTTGATACGTAGTGAGCCCAACAGGGAGTTCTCCAGTGGTTTTGTAATTCACCAAGTCCGCATAACATGGCTCGAACTCCGTCGTGCCCTGAATGAAGTACATATGTTCTTCAGGGAAGTCTCTGCAATGGGCACCGGGTCTTCTCCCTTCAATATCCTACTCAAGTGGTCGGCCACAAGGTTTTGTGCTCCACTCTTGTCTTTGATTTCTACATCGAACTCTTGGAGAAGCAAGATCCATCTGATCAGTCGTGGCTTTGACTCCTTCTTGGCCAGCAGGTATCTCAGGGCACTGTGATCGGTGTAGACGATTGTCTTGGCCCCGATTAGGTATGATCGAAAATTTTCAAAGGCAAAGACGATCGTCAAGAGCTCTTTCTCGGTTGTGCTATAGTTGCATTGGGCGGCATTGAGAGTTCTCGAGGCATAGTATATAGCATGACTTTCCTTTCCTCTTCGCTGTCCCAAGACGGCTCCCACAGCGTACCCGCTTGCATCACACATAACTTCAAACGGCATGCCCCAATCTGAAATTTGGATGATCGATCTTGAGATTAAGTTGTTCTTCAGAGTGTCAAAAGCCATCTTACACTCTTCATTTAATTCCCATGGTACATCATTCTGGAGTAGTCGTGTCATGGGCTGGGCGATCTTTGCGAAGTCCTTCACAAATCTTCTGTAGAATCCAGCGTGCAGAAACCTCGCACTTGCTTTACTGAAGCTGGATATGGCAATTTGGCGATGATCTCTACTTTAGCTTTGTCTACTTCTATCCATCTTTCAGATACCACGTGCCCAAGAACAATCACTTCTTGTACCATGAAATGACATTTCTCATAATTAAGGATCAAATTCTTTTCGACACATCTCTATGGGACTACTCCAAATTAAATCAAGCACTCCTCGAATGATTCCCAGAGGCGGTAAAGTCGTCCATAAAGACCTCGATGCATTTCTCCAATAGGTCCGAGAAGATGCTCATCATACATCATTTGAAATGTCCCCGGGCATTACAAAACCAAAGGCATTCTTACGTAGGAAAATATCCCGAATGGGCATGTGAAAATGGTTTTATCCTGATTACCTTGGGCAACCCAGATCTGCATGTAGCCCGAGTATCCGTCTAAAAAATAAAAGAATTTCTTCCCAGCTAACCTTTCCAACATCTCGTCAATGAAAGGTAATGGGAAGTGATCTTTTCGGGTTACCGTGTTGAGCTTTCGATAGTCGATACACATTCTCCAACCTGTTTGGAGTCTCGTTGGGATCGACTCTCCTTTCTCGCTTTTCACTACGAATGAATGCACGATTCTTGGGCACGACGATGTACCGGGTGACCCATTTCCGTATCGACACGGGTATATGATGCCCAAGTCGAGAAGCTTCAAGATCTCCTTCATGACTACCTCCTTCATATTTGGGTTCAACTTCCTTTGTTGATCGCGTGCCGGTTGGCTTCTTCTTCCATTAAAATATTGTGAACGCATATGGATGGGTGATGCCTTGATGTCGGCCAATGTCCATCAATAGCTTCCTTGTATTGCCCAATAACATTCTTCACAACCTCTTTATTTGGACTAAGTTTAGCATTGATGATCACGGCAAGGTGTCGATCCTTCCTAGAAATATATACTTCAAGTGGTGAGGAAGAGTCTTTAGCTCGAGTTTGGGAGCTCTCATAAGGGATGGAGCGAGCTTTTCTTCTTCCTTCGCCTTGGGCATGTTACTCGTATATTGACCACTTGAGTCCTCGGCTCGCTCCATAAATAAAGCGAGGCCTCCCGACATTGTCCGTAAGTTGTTTCTCCGTGAGTGTCTTCCTCCTTAAGTCCACTTTGAATGGCTGCATCCAGGGGGTCTTGCAAACCTATCTCGGGCAGGATGTCTCCCACCATAGGTTCAATGTGATCGATGAATTCCACGACTTCAATATCAATCGGATGCTCCATGGCCTTGAAGATGTTGAAGGTCACCGTCTCGCCGTCGAATTCACAGGATAACTTGCCCGTGTCGCAATCAATCCTAGTTCTGGCTGTCTTCATGAATGGTCGACCCAATAACATAACTGAGGATTTGTTACCCATCGTGCCCATATCCAGAACGTAGAAGTCCGCTGGAAATATGAGTTCCTCCACTTTGACCAATACGTCTTCGATGATTCCTTCTGGATAGACGTTGGACCTGTCTGCTAATTGTATAACCACTCGTGTTGGCTTCAGGGTTCCCACTTTTAATTCGTTAAACATTGACAAGGGCATGACGTTTATAGATGCCCCCAAATCCAGCATGGCCCTTTCGATCCTCGTATTGCCTATTACGCAGGGAATAAAAAACATCCCTGGATCTCCACACTTCTCGGGCAATTTCCGCTGTAGGACTGCGGATACATTTTCTCCCACTTGGAATTTTGCATCATCTTTGTATTTCACCTTTCTCGTGCACAATTCTTTCATGAACTTTGCCCACTTCAGCATCGTGCCTAGAGCAGTGATGAGCGGTATATTAATTTTCACCTTCTGAAATACGTGATACATCTCACTCATTTCTTCCTCTCTGTGGTTCTTGGCCAATCTGCCTAGAAAGGGAGGTAAAACCTTAGGATTAGGTTTGACGTAGGTCGGCTCAACGATCACATCTTCTTTTTCCGTTTTTTCCTTGGGTGGCTTCTCCTGATCATCTTCGTCTTGATCAATGTGTTCTGTGAGATCTTCCACTTCAGGTATGACTGCATCGTTTTTAGGCATGAAAACTTTCTCTGGCAGTTTCTTCCCGCTTCTCAGGGCTACAACGTTCAGTTGGGCTAGCTCGTTTACCTCTACTTGTGGAGATAAATTTCCTTGCTTCTTCTCAAGACGCGTTACGGCGGCCGTCAATTGGGAAACTTGGTTCCCAAGGCTCTGGAGGGCTCCCCTTGTCTCGACCTTGAATTTCTCGTTCTCTTGTTGAGCCTTCACATTCTCTCGTACCATAGTATGCACAAGTTCTGCCAACGATGGCCCACCGCTTTGGTCATGCTGATTATTCCTGTATTACTGTTGTTGTCCTACCCATTGCTGGTTGTTAGACCATCTAAAATTTTCGTGGTTCCTCCATCTTGGGTTGTAGGTTTGGGAATTTAGATCATATCTCCTCTGTTCGTATTGTTCAAAGACCATTCGACCTTTGCATTGACTTCTTCTTCTTCAAAGATGGTGGGGCATTGATCCGTGTGATGTGTCACGGCCGCACAAATTTGGAAAACTTTAGCTTTCTTTTGCCCTGACCCCGTGTTGGTTATGAACTTGTCGAACAGGTTGCAAAGTTTATCCAGCTAGGTCTCCACGGTTGAAGAAGTAGCGGCGGCTTGCCTCGGAACTTTTCCTCCTTCGTCTCTGTTTTCTTGACCATCTCGCCCAACAATCTAAAGGCCTCACTGGGAAATTTATTCATTATCGATCATCCACAAGCTGCATTCACCCAAATTTTCTCAGATGCCCTTAACCCGGCCATGAAATATTGGATTAGATCATGGTCCGAATTTGATGTTGAGGGCATTTAAACTTCATAAAGGTTTGTTTAAACCTTCCCCAATAATCATAAAGGTTTCACCCGTGCCTATTTTGATGCCGCTTATCCTTTTCCTCATGTTACGAATGCGGGATGAAGAATGCGGTGAAAGTACTTCTCGAGGAACACAGTGCTACTTGCGGTTGTTCACATTGTGCCTCAGTGGTCACACTTCGCATGGGCAAGGTGTAGAGCCATTCTCTTGCTCCATCATGCGAGAGAGAGGAATGATACTAATCTCACATAAAGGAATGAGAGTGGTGTAATTATTTTGATCACTATAGGTAGACTAAAGTAACACGAAAAAACTCAAGGGAATATCAAATAATAAGGCGAGTCCGGCTTGGGCAAAACTTCGTGAAGACGATTAACACTCGGTCATAGGTGCAAAGGTTTTCACTACATGACATGCATCAACCGGTTATAAGAGACATACGTCGTGACCCCGTTGTCACGTGTCACGCCCACGACGCACCCCTCCAAATCTATCCTTTACGTGTAAAGAAGTGCGAGGACACCCTATGCAAACTATCTAACCTCAGAATGCCCACGCACGAGGACACCTCAATACATGCAAGCTCACAGCAGCGTTATGATCTAGATGGACCGGTATTGGCAAAGGCAATGCTAGGACTACTCCAACTCGCCCACACCGTCGTATTATTTAAAAGGGACACCCACACCTTAATCCAATTATTACTTGCAACCTCCCTTACCCACTATGTTATTTGCAACTAACACACCGAGTTTGGTAAAGTTATATATTGCTCAGACCTAGTGCTTCGGGAACACACGCATGCAGATCGTAATACCCTACTTAGACCTCTCGAGTTATATTAATCATGTTTCACTTAGTCATGTCCAAACCGTAATAAAGACTTAGCCGGATATAAAATAAACAAACATGCAATGCTTAATTGAGACCATCATGAAACGGAAACAACTTACTATTACTTGAATGGAATAAACGGCGAGCCCAAAGTGCCGCCCATAAAACATACGCAAAACAAATATAAAAGTGTTTGCTCGGGCGGACTTAATGTATGTGGTGGTGGTAATGTCAATGATGATTCTAAGATGTGAAGATGCGAGAGTCGGAGAGAGATTACTTATGATCTATGATACGCACAAGTCGCGTATTCATCCTATATATATAGGCCTAGAGAGATCGGCGATGGTTATGGCCCATGGGTCGGATAATCCCTTAGGGTTTCCTTTGTTGATCGTCGTTGTTTCCTTGCCTGCACGGATTTGAGGTGATCTCATCCGGATTTTACGGGATTTGCCCGAGCCAGCATCCTTTCCGGATTTAGCGAGATTCATCCCGATCCTGCGATCTTGCCCATCACCTCTCTCTGCCTTCTCTCGCCCAAAGATCTCTTCTTCTTCCTTCTTGCCCAGCTCTCTTCTTCTTCCTTCTTCACTTGCGCTTGCCCATCATTACGCCCAGATTGCCCATTTCGCCCCGCCTTGCCCCCCGCAGACCAAAGGTGTCCTCCCGACACAAAACACAACAAAAAACACGAAGACTCGATCTAGACATAGACAAGACACGTAAAAAGAGCACAAAACTTGGGCTCGCCAAACACGAAAAACGAAAATGAATCGTACGCTAGCAAAACACTTAGTCCGAAACTCAAAACCTAAAGGGACCATAGCCAAAAGGGTCTGTCGGCCACCAAATCGGCGGCCAACCGGCGACGGTGGCGTGAACTAGCGGCGGCGGTTTTGGCCGACCTCTTTAGCTTTCTCACTCGTCCTTTAGAGACCCGAGTTCTATGCTATGCTACCTACGAAAAGACGGAATCGAAACAAGAAAATGACAAAATTTAAAAATGAAGGCACCAGGGGAGGCTGATCGGCTGTGGTAGGCCGGCTGCAGTGCAATGGCGCCGCCGCCGAGCCCTCCCGACTTGATCCCCACTCCTCTAGCGCTTCCGCGGCATACCTGGAGCTGCTCGGCTTTTCCATAAACACAGAGAGACGCTTGAAATGAACGTTTGAAAATGAAGGCCCTAGGCCCCTATTTATAGATTTTCTAAGTCACACGCGTAGTTCACGCGCAATAACGACGCAATTAAGAGTGTGCTTGCAATCGTTGCACCAGTTAGCAAAAAATACTTTAAAAATCATAACTTGATCGTTTGAAATCTGTTTTCAAAAATTTGAGAGTTTACAAGCTCGCATTTAAAAATCCTTCACAAAGACTATTCATTTGTAAACTTTGAAAATCATGTGAATATAATGCATATTAAAACGGATTTAATACGGACGCCGATCCTCGCTCTAGTATCAAACGAAGTCCAACTTTTTCCAAACTTCACCGAAAAATCTAACTAATATTTTAATAATATTCTATGAAGAAACGGGTCGTTACACATAAGCTAATTAATTCATTTTTATGTTCATCTTTATTTCTTGTATTTGATCTCTGAGCTGGTCCACCAAGACCTTTTAACCATGTAATTTTCGACCACCTTGTAAGAATCCCACTAGGATTCTGTTTAGATTAATATATTATTTATTTAATACATCTCCTAATCTAGATAGATATTATCCGATATTAATAAATATCAAGAGATAATTATTCTAAATATGAATTGTTTTCAGGAAAGAAGATAATTATTGTATATATTAGATATTCCAGAGTCCTATCACAATAAGATTATAGAGAAAACATTATAAATACAAGATAGAGAAATTGATATCACCTATCTCTCAACTGTGATTTTCGAAAATCACACAATCATCGAGGAGGAAAATTTGGTATTATCCATAGATTACTCTCACTCAAGATTGGATATCGTGCATCCGAATACAATCCGTAAGATCAAAACTGGAGCCTGTTATGATCAGTTATGCCAAAAATTTATAGGTAAACACGAGATAACCCATATGTGTTGTAATTAATTATATAGGAGCATACTAAGAATATAATCAATATATGATGAATTAAACATTCAAGATAGATGATCGGGAGCACGTATAAATTCACTTTTTTCCCAAAAGATCCTTGGTGTTAATAAATTTACAATACATGTTTTCATTGCAGACAAGACAGTTTGTTGTTGTGTTAGAATTTCAAATTTTAGGATTATACTCATAAACATCCATTAATTCGAAATCACGTATCTGATAAAACTAAAAAAGAATATAAAAGAAAAGTAGAAACCACAAATGCATATGTGACTATTAACCCCAAAAAGAAAACGATGGAGCCAAAAAGATTTCCCATCTTGCAACCACTAAAGTCTGGTTGATTGATTCTCTGCGTGAATTTGCACACAGGTTTCTCTTCATTATTAGCACATATTCCACCACTATGCAAATGAATGTTCGATAGAAATCCAAATTCAAAACCATAGGCGAAATCGGCAGTGAGCATCAAGTTGTTGATCGACACCGAGGCGAGCAACCATAATAAGCCCGCTAAATATCGTAAGCACAAAGCTAAAGCCTTAAGTTTGAAGGAATAATTTGAATAGATAAAAATAATATACCTTCATTTATTTTGATATAATTTGTTTGATTAGCATCCTAATAAAAATGATAAATTGGGAGAAATCTGAATGACAAAGATAAATTACTTATATATAGGTGTGAGTTATGATGAGAAAACTCCTTAGTATAAAAATGGGAATAGATATGTAATCCGACACATCTTTCATATTTGTATAGCACAATCGTAATTAATATGTTGCACATGTTAGTTTAGCACACATTTCATCTCTTCAGTAGCACATATGCTAAATATATTAGTTTAGCACATCTTTCATTGCAACAGAGCACAAGAATGGTTCTAGTGTTGCACAAGAATCCGCAGAAGCACACAAAACACAAAACCTAGTAGCACAACCAAATTAAATCTCAATCATTGATCCAAGAAATTAAAGGCACAGATTCATTCATATTTCCTACCAACCATCTCCTATATATATATATATATATATATATATATATATATAAGTTACGAAATTAAGAAATAGAAAAATCAATTGGTGAAGAAATTCATCCATTTCAAACTTTAACACTAAGAAGAAGGATAAACTGGATCCTTTATTTAGTAAATGGTAAATGATTGACATCACAATTCTAATTTTCCAATCATCCACTAAGTTTGAAAATGCTAACTTTCTCAATCGTATCAAATGGTGTTGTGGTGAAGTTGGTTATCACGTTAGTCTAGTACATTGAATGTCTTCGGTTCGAACCCGACTGATCCCAATTAATCTTATAATTTTTTCAATTTTTGCTATTAGTTTTACATTAATAAATTATTACAAAAGCCCACTAAAATAATAAGTCCACCTTCTAAAGAAAAATTTTACAAAGTGATGTCAAATGTCATGCTACCAATTAGTTATAGGGATAATAGCAATTTTTGAAAAAGAAACAATATCATTTATTAAGATGATATAATATCTTATTTTTGTTTAAAAAATTTGGGAATCTAGGTTGTAAATATTATTTCTGGTTTTCTAAATATACTCACTGATAAATTTGAGTATGTTAGTATGCAAGATTTAGAAAAGCAAGAAAGAACACGGTGAGTTTTACGTGGTTCGATCAAGAATCGATCTACGCCCACGGAGGTGATGATCCTCAAGATGTTCACTATAATTTTATTACAATGAGTATCTCAAGGAGCTTTTGTGTTCAAGAATTTGCTAACCCTTTACCTTCAATCTAACTCCTATTTATACATAAACGTAGACCTTGTAACTAATCCTTGATTGGCGGGCTCACGATCCTTCCAGAATCGACCATGATCTTCACCATAATTGCCCATGATTTCCACCGCTACTCCATCATCTTCGCCTCGACCGCCTTTAATTAGGGTTTGATTAGGGTTTTGAGGCCGTGTTTCGCGCGAACCGAGTAGGGCAAGATTAGGTAAGGCCCACTGCTTGGGCCTTCTAGTGGGCCCGAGAGGTTGGTCATATCCTATCATAGCCCCCGAAAAGTCGAGGAACAGCCATGCCGAGGTGAAGTGGAGAATGTGCTTGCCAAGGCGGATGTTGCTTGGTCAAGTTGTTGTTGAAGGTTCTCGATCTCGCCGCAAAGGAAGTCGAAATATGACCGTGATAGCGGTCTTTGTATAGGTTACACCGAGGTTCGGTCCAAGCGGCTTCTTCCGGAGGACGCCGAGGTCCGGAGCCGGGGAGATTCTCTTGTAAGGGCGACGCCCTTCGCGTGACACCGAGGTCCGATTTGAATGGTCGCTTGAAGGAAAGCCGAGGCACGACTGACGATCGCCTCTTGAAGGAACACCGAGGTTCGACTCGTATGGCTCCCGCCGGAGGACGCCGAGGTCCGACCGAATGGCTTCACTCACCGTCTGCGGACATGGGCGTGGTCCGAGGTCCGAGCCTCCCGCGATCAATGTAATCATTACGTGATCGACCGGCGGTCTGTCTCACCATAGAGTACGCTATACGTGCAGCGATAGTTGGGCGCCGAACAATACAAGGACGACTACACATCCAATCGCAGATAGCACGTGTGATAAATAAACGGCAGTTTTTAGGCGCCATTTGTCCTATAAATAGGTCCAAATGAGGCAACTGCTCATTTTCTTCTTCGACGCTTTATTCCGGAGAACATACTTGTAGAAATTTCCCAATTCTTCCTTCAAACTTGTTGAAGAAGTCGGATATCTCGCCAAGAAAAGTAAGTATGTATTCTTCATGTTCTCATTCCTCTTCTCGCCTGAGCACTGTTCGTTTTCGGCTCCGCCGCCCATTTTCCGATGTGAAGGGCTATATGTGCCATAACCGCTAGGTAAATCCATAGGACTTAGTTCTAGTGGTTCCGCCGTGTCATCGGTATGGGACGCACCTCGTGATTGGCGTGGCGAGGTCGACGTTAACGACGGAGGAGCTTTTGGAGATTACGAGAAATACCATATTCGGAGGATGCATGGTGGTGCTCGCCGAAATCGATGATAGGCGATGGCCCTCCCGAGGGATTTATTACTATATATGTAGATAGCTTGATAGTCGGACTTAGGTTTCGCCCTATTTTCCTTAACTTTCAAGAATATTTTCGGATCCCCATATGTCAACTGACCTCAAATTCCATTAGGTCGGTAGTGGGGCTAGGGCTATCCTGTTATGGCATAGGCGAGGATTTCTCCTTTGAAGTCTTGATGCGTTTTTTTAGCATCAAGTCTATAGGAGGGGTGTATTATCTATCACCTCGCCTGAAGCTTAAGATAGTGACCCCTCAAGGTGTCCCATTGGCAAAATAGATATTTCTTTCTCATGGGTCGAGGGCATCCGAGGTACGAGTGGGGCCTCGCACAATAAAAGACGTGAAAATCAGCCTGGGCCATATGGAGGAAATGTTGAATGATCTTGTGAGATATTATCGACACTATACCGAGGACGACTCGAACAATGTCAATGAGTGTTTATAGGTCGAGGCGCCGGATCGTGGTCCGACTTGGGTGAGGGCAACTTCTTTTTATTCTTCCCCGCCCCGATTTCAAGCAGTTAACGAAATTATTATTCGTGATGCAAGAAGATTGACCCCAGAGAGAAGTTAAGATAATCGGCTCGACGCTACCGCACCATCTCGAGCGAAGGAGCGAGCACAAGAAGAAGGCGCGAAGGGCGAGTCCACCCAAGAGTCCGTGGTGGTGGTGGACGCCCGAGAGACTTATCGACGGGACCTCAGCGACACTCGAGCCCGACGCCGGAGATAGAGGTTCATGGCCGCCCGCTCGAGATGCCGGCTTCCAAGACTCCTTTATCCTTCCCAAGGTATAAGTCGCTCTTCTCCTTTGTAATTTTGTCGTTACGCTGCTAACTGCTTTATATTCGTGATGCGCCTCCGTGGCGCGCGAGATGCACCGCATGGTCGGATTTGTTGTCGAGAGCACCGCGATACGAGGCGGGAGAGAAAATCGCCGCCGAAGCTCGAGGTCGTCACGAATCCGCTACCGACGCTGTAAGGCGACTGGTTGCAAAGGCGGGCCGAGAGCGCCTCGAAAAAGAAGGATCGGGCCTCATGCGGGTGCCCGTGCCAAGTGGAAAGCGCCTGAGAGTGAGGCGGCCGAGGCGGAGAAGAAGTTCGGTCACAGCATAAGTGTCTTGGTCAAGGTGGCAAGCGACCTATGCCGAGGGTCTTCGCCAAACAGCTTATTGAGTCGAGAGCTTTTCCTCCTTTATCTCCGACCGGCACCGAATGAGGCCGCAGTGATATCCGCCACCGAAAAGCCGGGCCGAGAGACCCGATTGACAAGGCCAAAGACGGGTTGGGTCGAGGTCGATCCTCGGAGGTGTGTATGAATTATGCCCGCATAATCGCTTCTGGGCGACCTCCTTCCCGTGGTGGATTGTTGATTTGACATCGAAAGCGCTTTGGTTGAGCTTGTATACAATGTTTCTCGTTACCACTATTACAATCTCCTATCCGATTTGAATACTTGATTGCATATATATCGTGTCCCCTTATCTCATATAAGTTAGATCATATAGTGTGTAGAAGATCACGTAAGTCCGTATGATTGGTCAAGCTTAATGAGATATAAAAAGTTTCACACCGAGACGACTTAAGGACGAGTTGCCGGTTTAGCCGCAGATAGATAAGAAGTGACTTGACTTAGTTGCTTGTCTATGCCGGTACGCCTCGACGTATGAAGGATCACAGCGAGATGTGTTCTTCTTTCGACCGCCGTGAAGAACCAAGATCTCGTGACTTACGATGATCTAAACCTCGATAAGGTATTAGGTGAGTATGAGTTGTCGACCATCACTTTGACTTGTTATGGGTGAGGGTTATGTTCTAACCCAAGATTCTCCGCATCTTGGGTGGTGGCAAGGTTTCAGATGTCACGCTAGTTATCTCAGACGAGTCACCGATCCGCTAAGGATGATGACGCCCCTTAAGGAGCTCAAAGGTTTATTGTACTAAACCCCGCAGTTGAGTTAACTCAAGTACAATAATAAGGTCGAGTGGTACTACTTAAGGAAATGAAGTTATTAATCGCTTTAAGCAATGATTGCTATAAATGATTAATGGACGCTCGATATCTTAAATACGGGATTCAGAATGTCTAAGTGCAAGCCCGACTCAACTTCGGTAATAAAGGGTAAGTCAACATTCTTCTCTAGTGGAATGATCGAATGTTTATAAATTAATTTATGTTCTGGCCGAACATAAGATAATTAATTTATTTGAGGCCCATCTTTATTCCTCGTGATTGATCCTGGCCGGCCCATCCAGCCCATAGCTACAAGAAAATCGGTCCCCTATGTGCTCTCAAAGGAAAGATTTTATTCTCTTTATCCCACAAGGATATAATTATATTTATGGTATATGCATAGATCCTTTCCATATAAGATTATGGTAATAATTCGAGAGTATGGAAATAATCCTAAGAGTATGGAAATAATCCCAAGAGTATGGTAATATTCCATATAGATTATGGTAATATTCCATATAGGATTATGGTAATATTCCATATAGGATTAAGGTAGTGCATTATAAATATAAGGTATGAGATAAAGTCAGGTCAATGCTCATTAATCAAGACACATATTTTCGCCCCTCATTGTGTCGAGAGAGTATTCTCGAAATTTTGTGAGAGAGCATTGGGTGATTTTCCAAGCATTCTCCATAGATCGCCCTCACCGACTTTGGAGATTGGGCAACCGGATACAGCCCGTAAGGTCAAAGCACGAGTCCGATCCGCTCGATCCGCTCACCTCGCTCCATCGACCTCTTCGATCCAAAGGTAAACACGTGAAAACCCCTACGTGTTGCGAATTAATTATATAGACGCATGCTAGGTTTATAATCAATGTATGGTGAATTAAACACCCAAGATGGATCCTCGGGCGCAGGGTTAACATACGCTTTCCCTACACTGGTATCGAGCCCGATCGTAATTCGCTCGCTGGATTAATTCACGCTTGATTATTACGCGTTATTATAATTGTGGATTTATCGCTCATCGTGGCTCGCTTGTTTTGTTGGTTTTGTTTTACACCACGAGAAAACCGTGGTTAGATTAGATTTTATTATGTATATCTTGTCTCGTAAAAGAAGAACGAAGACGAAAGAACGAAGAACTAAACGACGGAAAACAGTAGCTCGGCAGCCCTCGACGGTATTCGCGAGCAAGCTCATCGGTCGCTGGGCGATCGCGAGGGGCTGGCGACGGGCGTGCGTCACAAGACGACCCCGGCGCCACGCGAGCGAGCGAGCGATCGCGAGGGACGGCCGCCAAGCGAGCGAGCGAAGAAGGGCGACGGGCGCTGTCACAAGACGAAGCGACCCAGGCATGGAAAGCGCACTCGCGGGTTGCGAAGCTTTCGCCGGGCGACGACGCCTCTCGCAGACGCTCGCGCCGGGAAGTCCGCGACGCTGCTCGATGGGTCGCGGTCGCCTTTAGCGATCGCGGAGGCAGCCCGCGAGGAGCACGCTGGCAAGCGGCGCAGGTCGGGCGCTGACCGGCTTTGCCCTCAGCGCACGCCCAAGACTCTTTGGGCCGACCGCCCGCACTGCTTTTTCCAGATTTTCCGCCCGTGCCCTGCACGCGAGGCCCAATTGTTGAATCCGTCCGCGCTCCGCACGCGAGGTCTGCTCAAGTTTAATTTCGACTTTGTAAATCTATGTAATAGATTAGATTTAAATGTATGTGTTTCACGATTGGGCCGCTGATGAACGCTTTTATTTTATTTTTATCGCTCATATGCATGTCGTGGATGTTTAAATTATGCAAGAGTATGTTATGTATGTTTATATTACGCTGACAAACCTTAAGTGTTTTACGAATTAGACGCGCATAGTAAGCATGCTAGGTTTATCGCTTATCAAGCATATTTTAGAATTTCATGAGCATGTTTTACATGTTGAGTTCTATAGAAAAGCATGCTAGGATTACGTGATCTCGCATGGACAAACCTTTTGAATAAAAAGACTAAGTAAGCAACCCGACAAATTAATTTTTCAAATTAAAATGTCAAGACCTCCACTTTTTGATCTCTAAACAAAGTGAGACGACCGTGAGTAAACGCCCACACGCGCGGCTTGCTTGCACTGCTTATCATAAGTTTGTTAGATGAGATTTCTAAATAAAACATTTTAAATCTATCGAGAAGTGGGAGTTTCATGTAAACGCCCACACGCTGTGGGTTTGCATGTGCGATTTTCATAAGTTCTCAGAGATAGATATAAAATGAGATAACAAAAGAATTTGAATTGGAAGCGGTATGGTCCGAGTGAGTATACCAATTCTAAGAATTCATTTTCATTGTGAAAATTGTGGTCATTGCTAGACATCACCTCAAGTACAACTTCCGCCAAGTCCCTTCTGCGATAGTGATGTGGTCTAGTAAGGTCCAATCATTAATTTCATTTGTCATAAGGATAAGTGACATGGATTGAAATTAAACGACTAAAAGGTATATTTTAGTCCGTCGAGGGTTCATGTGTAAACGCCCATACGCTGGCTTGTATGTGGAATTCCTTGGCGATTGGAGGTTTCAATTAATATTGTTTTATCAAAAGGTTACAATATTATTGTTACGTAATTATTTGCGATCGATGCTTATGTGTTTTACATTATCGCTTCGTATATGTCTTACGCCGATTATCAATATGCTCGCACAAAACTGCTATCCGTCCAAATTTTATCGAGTGGAAACGAAACATGGAATATGTTCTTATATCAAGAACACATGTTTGTTCTCACTACTCCTAAACCCGATGCCCTCATCGACGATCGACTAATGAGCAAGCGAGAGTCAAGGCACTTTGAATAAATCAAACAATACGGCTAAATGCTATATGATGACTACGATGTCCAAAGGCTTGCACCGCAGATCGCCGATGGCGACGCGATCGATATTTGGTCAAGTCTCGAGAGTAAGTTTGGGCAATGGATCGGACAACCGCTTCCACACAATGAGAGAAATCTTCGTGTAAGATGGAAGAAGGAAGTTCGTCCATGAACATGTCTCCCACACGACTCATCTCATGGATAGTCTTGATCGCTTGGGAGGAGGTATTGACGGCGGCCAAGGTCGATATCATCCTCAATACACCGCCCAAGTCTTTTGAGAACTTTCGTGAATGTGATCATGAGCAAGACCGAGTTTACACTTAGTCGCCATTTAATGATCTCGTTGTCATGGAAGGAGTTATGGGAAAAGGAGCACATGCTCTTGCTAGCACATCTAAGGGCCCAAAATTTTCGCTGCAAAATGGAAATAGAAAAGGGTGCCAAAGGTGGTAAAGGCAAGGAAATAGTGGGAGAATGGGAGCAAGAACATGGTTGCCACCGAGGCTTGAAGAAGCCAAAGGAGAAGGGCAAGTGCTTCAAGCGGTAAGACGGGCATTGAAGGCCAAGTGCCCTATGCTCAAGGCTCAAGGTACGCCGCTTGTTTTAGTAACGGAAACATGTTTAGCGACTTGTTCTACCCATTCTGGGTAGTAGATACGGCGCGAATCGATCATGTTTGTTACACCTGTGGGTTCCCGCGACAAGGGAGTCGCTTGATGGCGAGATAACGATTCCATGGGCAACGCGCGAAAGTCAAGTTGCTGCGCTTGGAGATGTTTTTATGTTTTGGGACAACGCTTTAGTTTTGAAAGACGCTTTATATGTGCCGGATTTTCTATGAACCTTGTTTCTGCTTTCAAATTATTTACTCATGGATATTCTCGTTATTTTTGATAGTGGTGTTTCTATCATAAGAAATGACGGTTATCTCGTGTTGGCACCTTATATAATTCGCTTTATACTATTTTCGCAAAACATAATACCTATAACTATGTCGCATCTTCATCAAACCCTAAAAGAGAAAGTTTTTTCAAGAAGATGACTCTACTTTTCTCTCGGCATCTTAGATTAGGTCACATCAATCTAAATAGGATCCAAAGACTGCTAAGAATGGAGCTGCTAGAATCTCACGGTTACATCTGCTCCCACCGCGAATCCTCAGATGAAGGGAAGATGTCGACCGCACCCTTCAAAGCGAAGGGTTATAGAGCCAAAGAAATGTTGAGTTAGTCCATTCTCGACCTATGTGGACCGATGTCCACACAAGCTCGTGGAGGGTACGAGTATTTTGTCACTTCATCGACGACACTCAAGGTACGGATACATATACCGCTTCACCGCAAGTCCCAATGCTTTGAGAAATTCAAAGAGTTTAAGGCGGAAGTGGAGACGGCTAGTAAAGTATCAAGTCATCAAGGCTCGATCGCGGTGGTATAATACCTCAAGAACGAAGTTTATGGACTATCTAGTGAAGTGTGGGATTACATCCCAACAAGATTTCACCGGCACACCACAAAGAAATGGCGTGTCGAGCGAAGAATAGACTCTTTCGAAATGGTTAGATCAATGACGAGTTATGCTACATTGCCTATTTCGCTCGGGGTATGCCTTAGAGACGGCGGCATACTTGCTAAATCTAGTACCGCCCAAGTCACGAAAAGACCCCTTCGAGTTGTGGTTTGGGCGAAGCCCGCTTAAGCCACATAAGGATATGGGGGGCCCAAGACACGCCGAACAAGAAAGTCGATGTTGGAGGCTAGATCCGACGCAAGACTGCTTATGGCTATCCTAGAGGAACTAAAGGTGGTTTATTCTATAGTCCCAAGGATCAAGGTCATTATTAGCACTAATGCTCGATTCTTAGAAGAGGACTACATGAAAATCATAAGTCCAAAGTTGAAATCATTCTTCAAGAATTAGAAGATGATCGATTCCACCACCGACAGGCCAAAGGTACGAGATGTCGAGTCTAGTGGGAGGATCGACACCGATACTTCAAGAAATTGAAGTGGGTCGAGTTCCACCGAGATACCGACCGCATAAGTGGTACCTACACAAAGAAGTTGTGCAAGTTAGAGAACCACAAGTATCTCGCACCCACCGCTGCTATTGTGCTCAGAGAACCTCGTCAGAGTGGGAGGGTTGTTCGTCAACCCGAGCGATTTATGTTCGTGGGTGAATCTTCGGATTTAGTCCCAGCATTTAACATGCAATAATCGACCCATGGACATACAAGGAGGCGATACAAGATATTGATGCAAGATCATGGCACACCGCTATGGACTTAGAAATGGAGTCCATAACCACTATGGATGATATGAAAGACACCTCTACCGATGGCAAGGAAGCCATAGGTAGTAAGTGGATATACAAGAGGAAGAGAGATTCCGATGGAGAGGTTTCGCTTTTAAAGCCGCACTTGTGGCTAAAGGGTACACTCAGATTGAGGGCATCGATTTCGATGAGACCTTTTCACCGTAGCAATGCTCAAGTCCATCGTAATTCTTCTAGCCATAGCAGCCCACTTGAACCTAGAGGTTTGGCAATGGATGTTAAAACCGCTTTTCTAAACGGTTACCTTGAGGAAGGTAGAGACATCTATATGCAAAGAACCCAAGGTTATGTGGTAAAGGGTGAAGAGCATCTAGTATGGAAGCTTAAGAAGTCCATTTATGGACTTAAGCAGCCTCCCGATCATGGAACTTACGCTGACGAGGTGGTAAAGTCCTATGGATTTACCCGTTGCCTCAGAGAGTTGTGTGTATCGATTAGATGTCAACGGTGATGTGGTATTTTCGCACTTTATGTAGATGACATCCTTCTAGTTGGCAACAACGTGAAGTCGTTATCGACGAAAGAGTTGGCTATCCGATCGCTTTCAAATGAAAGACTTAGGAGATGCAACAGACATTCTTGGGATCAAGGTTTACCGAGATCGCAAGAAGAAAATGTTGAGCTTATCTCAGCGCCTTACATTGATATCGTGATTACTGCTTTAGTATGCGCATCGCCAAGAAAGGATTGCTACCTTTCGCATATGGTATTCCTTTATTAAAACGCAATCACCTATGACCGCAGCGAGATAGAGGAATGAGACAAGTTCCTTACGCTCGCCGAGGAAGTCTCATGTACGCAATGCTATGCACGAGGCCCGATATCTCGCTATGCGGTAGGCATAGTAGCTAGATATCGCCTAACCTCGACAAGCTCATTGGATCAAAGAAGCATATACTCAAGCACCGAAAAGGACTCGAGATTATAGGCTAGTTTACCATGCAGATAGTCTAATGCCTTTGGGTAGGCTGCACTGGATTTCCAAGCCGACCGTGATGAGAAAAAGTCAACCTCGGCTATGTGTTTACCTTGGGAGGTGGAGCCAGATCCCAAGTGAGTGCAAAGCAATGATGCATTGCGGACTCTACCATGGAAGTTTAATATGTAGCCACTTCGGAGGCTTTAATGAGGTCAGATGGTTCAAGAACCACCATGGATCTAGACGTGGTACCGGTTTGCCCAAGAGTATCATAGTTTCATCGTGATAACTCGTGCAAAGTGGCAAACTCGAAGGAACCACGGACCCACAAGGCGACCAAACACATAGAGAGAAAGTACCATGTCATACGAGAAATCGTTAGACGAGGTGACGGGTTGATTGAAAAGATTGATACGACGGAAAATCTAGCGGATCCATTCACGAAGAGCTCGCCGCAAAAGTCTACGATGAACACGTTAGAGGACTCGATTATGCTTGATGGCACCCACTTAGAAAGGAAACTTTGTATAAGTGGGAGAAGCAAAGTGATGGTTGTTTGTAATAGCTAGTAGAAAGACACATTGTATACTAAAAGTTTGCTTTAGTATAAGTGGGAGATTGTTCGATTTGTATATCGAAAGCGTTTGGTTGAGCTTGTATACAATGTTTCGTTACCACTATTACAATCTCCTATCCGATTTGAATACTTGATTGCATATATCTCGTGTCCCCTTATCTCATATATAAGTTAGATCATACAAGGTGTAGAAGATCACGTGTCCGTATGATTGGTCAAGCTTAATGAGATATAAAAAGTTTCACACCGAGACGACTTAAGGACGAGTTGTCGGTTTTAGCCGCAGATAGATAAGAAGTGACTTGACTTAGTTGCTTGTCTATGCCGGTACGCTCTCGACGTATTGAAGGATCACATGAGATGTGTTCTTCTTTCCGACCGCCGTGAAGAACCAAGATCTCGTGACTTACGATGATCTAAACCTCGATAAGGTATTAGGTGAGTATGAGTTCGACCATCACTTTGACTTGTTATGGGTGAGGTTATAGGTTCTAACCCAAGATTCTCCGCATCTGGGTGGTGGCGATCTTGTATGTCACGCTAGTTATCTCAGACGAGTCACCGATCCGCTAAGGATGATGACGCCCCTTAAGGAGCTCAAAGGTTTATTGTACTAAACCCCGCAGTTGAGTTAACTCAAGTACAATAATAAGGTCGAGTGGTACTACTTAAGGAAATGAAGTTATTAATCGCTTTAAGCAATGATTGCTATAAATGATTAATGGACGCTCGATATCTTAAATACGGGATTCGAATGTCTAAGTGCAAGCCCGACTCAACTTCGGTAATAAAGGGTAAGTCAACATTCTTTCTAGTGGAATGATCGAATGTTTATAAATTAATTTATGTTCGGTCGAACATAAGATAATTAATTTATTTGAGGCCCATCTTTATTCCTCGATTTGATCCTGGGCGGCCCATCCAGCCCATAGCTACAAGAAAATCGGTCCCCTATGTGCTCTCAAAGGAAAGATTTTATTCTCTTTATCCCACAAGGATATAATTATATTTATGGTATATGCATAGATCCTTTCCATATAAGATTATGGTAATAATCTTGAGAGTATGGAAATAATCCTAAGAGTATGGAAATAATCCTAAGAGTATGGTAATATTCCATATAGATTATGGTAATATTCCATATAGATTATGGTAATATTCCATAGGATTATGGTAATATTCCATATAGGATTAAGGTAGTGCATTATAAATATAAGGTATGAGATAAAGTCTAGGTCAATGCTCATTAATCAAGACATATTTTCGCCCCTCATTGTGTTGAGAGAGTATTCTCAAATTTTGTGAGTGAGAGCATTGGGTGATTTTCCAAGCATTCTCCATAGATCGCCCTCACCGACGCCGAGATTGGGCAACCGGATACACCCGTAAGGTCAAAGCACGAGTCCGATCCGCTCGATCCGCTCACCTCGCTCCATCGACCTCTTCGATCCAAAGGTAAACACGTGAAAACCCCTACGTGTTGCTAATTAATTATATAGACGCATGCTAGGTTTATAATCAATGTATGGTGAATTAAACACCCAAGATGGATCCTCGGGCGAGGTTAACATACGTTTTCCCTACATGGATACTGGCATCCTCCGCCCGCCCCGACGGCGGAGGTCAGAACTCGGCAAGGAAGATGAAGACGAGCTCAAGCATTCCTTGCCGAGGTGAGAGCCAAAACCGAGGAGGCGGGCCGAGCTCGGACGTCCTTCCGGAGATCGCACTGCTGGAGGAGCAAAGCAGTGGCGCAACAGAGGTTGGTGGGTCCGCAATGAGCCCGAGGTCGCGGACCTAATGTAATAGTTGATTTGCCGGGTCGACAGGACCGCGTTGTACGAACTTACTTTGAATAATAGACACAACTTGAAATGCGTTTTGTCTTGTTTATTTCTAGTACTCCACATCTCAATACTTGGACTCGATCACGAGTCGACAAAGCCGAAAGAAGTCCGAGGTGCTCGCCGAGAAGGATGAAGAGGTGACGACCGGAGGAGTCGGTCGCCGAATCGACCTGTGTTCTCGTCAAGATGGATGTCACCGCATCGCCACCGAACCGAAAAAGAAGTTGCATGAGGTCGATCATGCAAGTGGTTCGCCTCTCGGCCGAAAACGAGGCTCTTAAGCTAAGGATTGCTCACTGGAGCCCGGGGCGTGATTGTTCGCCGACGTGATTCGTGGGCGCCGATACAATGCGAAGAGCAGCTCGAGCCGACGACGGAGAAGCTCGGCTCGGATCTCGGAAGAGCATATCAATATGAGAAGGTGATCCGCCAACCGTGGGGTCACCATATCGTGGCCGGCGACCGAGTGCAGAGCTTGTACCGCCGAGGGCATGGTGCCGAGGGATGAGGAGGGCTTAATAGCAAGAGCTTTAAAGATCGCCTCAACTCCATCGTGGAATATGCCCGTGGCACGAACTCAGGCGCAGAACGACGCTGCCCCCGCCCGCAACGAGCCCTGAGGTGGTCCAGCGTTAGAGCTCCCCGAGGTAGGAGGCGGCTATGCCGATCATGCCGAGGTGCTCCCATTGTTTGCCTCGCCCACTTTAAAGAGCGAGGACCTCGCCCGTGCTCCGTGTTTGCGAGGCGAGAGAGCGGTCGGGTCGTGGTCGCACTTCGTGTCGGGCAAGCCTTGGGGGTGAGAGACCATTCTTTCTGTGTCGGGGTGACACCGAGGCCACCGAGTGTTCCTTGAGTCCCCTTCAAGTCGGGATATCCCCTGCCCGTGCCAAGCTTCGGAGTAGGCCGCGACGCCGGTCTCATTGACCGGGTCGAAGGCACCGAGTTCATTCCTGTGAGTTCATCGCCGACCGGACATTTCTGCAGGATCGTGTAGCTTCACGAGACTGGCGAAGCGGGCTAGGAAGCCCGAATGAGTTTGTATATAGCTTAGACTTTGTATGTAGTCGAGATATATTTCGACTCGTTTCAAGTGTACATTTTCCCCTCGAGAGGTACAAACATAGCTTAGGACTTCGCTTTGGTCGAATATTTTTAGATCAGATATGTAGTGTATATCTTCCCAAATAAAGGGGCATAATTTAATGAGATCCGATCCGGATGTCTTTGCATGTAGATATTTCAACTTAATGAGTAATCTGATGTGTGCATGTAGACGCTCAATTTAATGAGTAGTCTATATGCGCTGCAACCGAGACGCTCAATTCAATGAGTAATCTACGAGCGGCGCGCGCTTAGTGAGTACCGTACTTAGTGGGTTTTTCATCTTCGTGAGGCGCCCCTGAAGGTTTAAATGTGGTATATCCAAATAGATGTTCGCGATATGAATAAAATGAGGCAAGTGAAATACTCATTAGAAAAATAAATGTTTTATTCAACAAGTATATAACATCGCACTTCGCAAAGCAATAAGGAGACTAACATGACGATCCGAAATCGAAGCTATGTAAAGTACCTCCTTAAATGAGTGATATGCCGTGTTCGGGGATAAGCGCACGGATAAGTGAGATAGCTTGTAGGCCCCTTGCCGAGGTCCTCGTGAACGCGGTATGGGCTTTCCCATGTCGGATCCAACTTGTTAAGACGCCGGCTCGCCGGGCTTCATTATTTCAGAGGACGAGGTCACCTACTTGCAGGCGGAGGCTTTGACCCTTTGTTGTAATACCGCGCGACTGGCCCTCAGACTTAGCTTCGCTTATGAAGGTGAGTTCGCTTTCTCTCGAGAGCATCAAGGTTGGCCCGCAGTCGCCCTCGCTCCCATCCCGGTCAAAGTGAAGAGTGCGGGCTTGGTGCACCAATTTCACCGGTATGATGGCCTCGCCCATAGACCAAGCCGAAAGGGGTTTCTCCGCGAAGTTCGAGGTGTCGCTCGTAGGACCGAGGACTTGGGAAGGTTTTCAGCCCACGCTTTAGCTCGGTCTAGCCTCTTCTTTAATCCTTGTACGATCGTAGCGGTTCGTCACTCGGTCCGACCATTTGCCCGCTGGTGTGCGATCAAGTGAACGTTGTTCGATCCGGAGCTCCTCACACCATTTCTTAAAATTTTGTCCACGAACCGGTGCCGTTGTCCGAGATCGAATGTGCGGTATGTCAAGCGGCGGACAATGTTTTTCCACACGAATGTCTCGAATCCTTTTGCTCGTGAGGTTCGAAAGTGGCTCGCCTCACCCATTTTGTGAAGTAGTCTATGGCTACGACTAAATATCGGTCGACCGGTGCTCATCGAACGGGCCAACGATGTCGATCCCCAACGCATGAAAGGCCACGAACTCGTGAGGTCGCCCGATCGGTCGGGGTAGCTGACCGTGGAGCGAAGTCCGCACTCGGACACTTTTTGACGAGCTCGGCGAATCTTGAATAAGTGGGCCAATAATATCCCGACCTCCGCCTTCTTCGAAAGAGCCCGCGACCGATGTGGCTTCCGCAAGATCCTCTCGTGAATCTCATTAAGCACGTAGTCGGCTTCTTCCGCCCAAGGCACGTTAGGAGGTTGAAGGTAAGACTTCCGCAGAGAGCGCCTCATATATGAGATATACGGGATTTCACCATCATCTTTTGGCCTCAAGCCGGTCTTCGAGGTAGTGTACCAACTTCCGTGTAAGCTGTGGGCGCCATCCGGTTTGGCTCAACTGCGTGATAACGCCGACGGGGCACCTCGATGCTTCGAATGAACTTCTCCATCGGGCGGATTTGCCCGACGAAGCCAACTTACTAAGGATGTCACCGGCTGCTTTCCCTCGTGGGATTTGGTGAATATCGAATACCGAACGAGGTCAAGATCTCCTTTCGCCTTCTCAAGGTATTGCTTCATTCGATCCTCCTCGCCTCAGATGTGCCTAGGACCCGTTTACCACGACCGGAATCTCCGAATATCTGGACTTTGTCCACTTTCAATTCCTTTGCGGGTGAGTCCCGAGATCGTGCCAGACTCCACTTCGCTGTTGGTGGTCGGAAGGTAAACCGGAGGCGACGTCACTTGCTTGTCCGGGCCGAGAGAAGGATGCCCGCTCGCCGCCTGCCTTGCATGAAGCTCCGCCCACGCACATCCGCCAAAGAACCATCGGGCGATGCAAGGACAGTTCCTCCGCCGTGAGGTATGAGTGACCTCACTGTAGAGCCGACTCGGTGAATTTGGCCTCCGCCAGAAGTCAAGAAGAGCTTGCCCTTTATGGCCGGCCCGGGAGACGAGATGTCGTGCTCTCACGAGCCCAAAGGCCCACTGGCTATACGTCCGATGACTCGGCTTTGACAAGACTTGTCTTAAAGGTAAGTCCATTAGTACCGGACGAATGGGCTTGAAAGTAGGGTCTGAGGCGTCGTCATGCTCACTGTACAAAGCCACCTTCTCGAGGTTGGTGTACCTTGTCTCCTGGTCCTTGAGAGCCCGGCCGATGAAGTAGATGGGAGTTGCCGTCCCATCTCATCTCGCACCAAGATCGCACCGATTGCCTCGCCCGAGGCGGCCAGACACAAGGATAGGGTTTCACCTTGCTTCGGGCGGATAGGGTGGGTGTCGGCGAGATATTCCTTCACCGTATGGCGACTTGGTGTTCTTCCCGCCAAAGTAACTGAGCTCTCCTCGTGATCTTGAAGAAGGAAGTCGCTTCTCGGCAGCTCGAGATAGGAATCTGCGAGGGCGGCCAGCATCCGTGAGTTTGTGTATTTCACGGATGGTTCTCGCACCGCATGTCGAGCACTCGCCTTCACCTTGGTAGGATTGGCCTCGTGCCTTCTCGAGAAACCCAAAGATCCCGTGAATTTACCCGCCTTCACCACGAATGTGCACTGGGATTAAGCATGAGCTTCATCGACCGAGGAGTCGGAGGATAGTTTCGAGGTCGACGGCGTAGTTCTCGGTTTTTTGTTGACTACTATATCGCCGACGAGACTTCAACGATTTCCCTATGTGATCTTTGAAGATCGCGCCCACCATCCTTTGGTAGGTAGCTCCAGCTGCTTTGACCGAAGGCATCTTCCCAGGCAAAGACACCAAGTCGATGATGAACGCTGCTTTTGGGCGCCCTCCGGCTCATCAGACTTGGTGGTATCCTTGTATAAATCCAGAAATCAAGATCTCATGTCCCACCAATGCTCCACCTTCTTGTCAATGTCGGGAGGGGTAATAATCCTTTGGGCGTTGTTTATTGAGGTCGGTATAGTCGATACACATACGCCATCCCCCTCTCGGCTTCTCAACCACAAATCGAATTAGCCATCCAGTTGGGTATTTGACCTCGCATGACAGATTTTAGCCTCCCGGAGTTGGGTTACCTCGTCCCTTATGACCGGCCGCGCCCGCGGCAAAACTTTCTTCTCACGAACCGGTTTAGTGGCGGGTCGATGTTGAGACGATGAGTTATGAGCTCGGGCGAGACCCCGGTCATGTCAAGTGGAGACCATGCAAATACATCCTCGTATTCCTTAGAAGTCGCATGACCGCTGACGAATATTAGCCGAACCTCAGGTGCCGACCTTGACAACTTTGGAAGGGTCGGTCGTCAGATAGTCAAGATTCTCACAGTCGTCCCGAGGTGGCAACTCGAGGGTTTCAGAATTGCTAGGCCCGAGGTAAGGCCACATCTTGGGTTGAGACTCGAGCATTCTTTAGCCGCTTGGTCACCCCAATGTTTAACACTCCCACCGGGTGGGTATCTTAATGGTGAGGTGGTACACGGAGCGACGGCCTGGTTGCATACCAATCTCTTCCTGTGATAATGTTATATGGAGAGGAGCTCGACCAAGAAAAATTGAATGGCCTTGGTGACCGACTGGGAGCACGCCCCACAGAACCGGAAGGGTAATGACACCTCGTGTTGAACCGCCTCGAGTAAAGCTCCGCAATCGGGAAGGTGCGGGATGTACTAATTCCTCCAACATAAAGTTTATCCAGCAGCTGAATATGATGCTAACGGAGGTCCGATGTCAATGTAGACCCGATGTACGTTCTTGTTGCCCACCACGGCTTGTATAGTAATGGCGCCCCGTGGGGCATAACCTGGGAACTGGTCATCTTTGAGAACACGATGTTCTCTCCATCCCGAGTCACTTATTTTTCGCTCCTTGGGGTCGGCCTCCGATTCTCATTTCTAAGTGACGACCTCATTGTACCAACGGGCAGTCCGGTTATAGCATAGACTGCTCCATTGCATTGGGACCTTCGTCCCTGTCATCTTCGTGTCCGGCCGCTGAGGTCGGGTCCGCAGCTGTTACCACCTCAATTTTTCCTCTCGCTTTTTATTACCCACCCAGTCGGCCGATATACTTCTTTAGCGCCCTTCTTTGACGAGCTCGTTAATCTGTGAGCTCAAGATCCGCATCTTCTCAGATCGTGACCATACCCCGGTGGTAGTCACAATACTTTTTCGCTGACTTTTTTCGATCCTCCTTCATGAGGAGGTTTTGAAAGAGCTCATGTGAAGCTCAAATATTTCCGCCTGGATTTGAGCAGAGGGCGCCGCTATTGCTGTGGGTTTGGCCGAGGTCCCACCTTGATTCTACCGGGCCCTTTTGATTCTCTCGAATGCACTTCGCTGCTCAAAGACTCGGCCTCGATCCTCCGGCTTCCTTCTTCAAATCCACGCTCATCCTGATCTCTCTTTTCCGGTCCGACTCGTCCCTTTGACGGTTGTCAACCAAGGTCCAAAGATGACTCAGCCGCCTTCGGTTGTTCGCGGGTGATCTCTTTATTCGAGCACCGGTCGGATTCCGTTCTTGAATGCGTTGATGATGTAGAGATCGTTACTCTCATCTATTTTAAGGGACTCCATGATGAATCTTGAGACGAAATACGACATCGTCTCGTCTCGTCCTTGGCGGATTGTAAGCAGATCGGATGAAGGTTGTTGAGGCGGCATCTTTTGGTAAAAACGCCATTTGAACTGATCCATGAGGTCTTTGAAGCAATGGATGTTTTTCGGCATGGCGAGGTGAACCAACGCCGAGCGTTGGAGATTAGCACCTCGGGAAGACCTTACACATGTGGAAATCTTCCATCCTGGTTTGCCATGTTAGTGGTATAGCAAATAGGAAGTCGAAGGATCTCCAAGGCCATCGTATGCAGCGATATTTGGAGCACAGTATCGCTGTGGCGGGTGGGTGTATCCGAATCTCCCTCGAGAAAGAGAGATAATCCGCCGTGCCGGTCGAATCCGGGAGCTCGCTACCATCTCTCTCCGGAGGAGTGGGAGATCGATAGCGGCGTCTGTCGCCTCCGAGGGGAGTTCGGTCGCATTTCTCTTCTTTCCCGCCCGCCCCGGGCATTACGCCGAGGTGGAGAACGGCTCGCTGGATGGTATGAGGCGAATGAACTCGGGTATTGGGGCGATCATTGTGCCGCGGTGAACGTTGATTGATTCAAGAGGTGAACGACCTCGCTGTTGCGGTAATCACCAATTCGGGCACTCTTGAGGGGCCCACTCCGTTTTTTCTCCGGTTGAGGAAACTCGAATTGATTGAGGTTGGCGCTGAGGAATTCGGACACCGCCGACCGAGACATCGTGGGAGCGGTGAACCTCCTGCTCACCGCATCGAGGTCGGCATCTTCCTCTCCGTTGGGCGTTCTCCATGTAGCCCTCGGTGTATGACCGCTGGTGGCGCCCGCGATCCCTTTCCCCTGCGTGTGATTACCGATCGTCCTCGCACGGTTGTTACCGACATCGCCGGAAGATTAGCGTTTGACGTGTCCTTGCCATTAAATTGTAGAAAACATAGCTTTTGTTCGAAAAGAAAAGAGTGTTCCCACGACGGCGCCAATGATAAACCGAGTATGTTAGTATGCAAGATTTAGAAAAGCGAGAAAGAACATGTGAGTTTTTACGTGGTTTGATCAAGAATCGATCTACGTCCACGGAGGTGATGATCCTCAAGATGTTCACTATAATTTTATTACAATGAGTATCTCAAGGAGCTTTTGTGTTCAAGAATTTGCTAACCCTTTACCTTCAATCTAACTCCTATTTATACATAAACGTAGACCTTGTAATCTAATCCTCGATTGGCGGGCTCACGATCCTTCAGAATCGACCATGATCTTCACCATAATTGCCCATGATTTTCACCGTTACTCCATCATCTTTGCCTCGACCGTCTTTAATTAGGGTTTTGATTAGGGTTTTGAGGTCGTGTTTGGGCGAACCGAGTAGGGCAAGATTAGGTCGTGCCCACTGCTTGGGCTCGCTAGTGGGCCTGAGAGGTTGGGCCATATCCTATCACTCACCATTTATTTTCTTGCATACATGTAATGTTTCGCCCTCACACGATTAGCTTTCAGTTGGTTAAAAGCTAGTAGATTTGAAATAAGAACCAATGATTGAGTCCTAACAGCCGTAATATGGGAGTTTCACCCTCTTTAGGGTGATTCTTTGTGGGTACTAGGCAAAATCTTCCTAACTTCTTAATCGTTGAATCCTCTCACATTCTCATGGGTGTGGTCACTAGGTAAAATCTTCATAACTCTTAATCGTTGAACCCTCTCACATTCTCATGAGTTAGGTGTGGCTCTCTCGGAGAGAGAGCCCTTTTCAAACAAGGTAACGATTATTCAACAATGAGAATAATCAATACCGATAGACAAAATCTTCCTAGTTTCTTAATCGTTGAACCCTTTCACATTCTCATGGGTGTGGGCACTAGACAAAATATTTCTAACTTCTTAATCGATGAACTCTCTCACATTCTCATGGGTTAGTGTGGGCTCTCGGAGAGAGAGCTCTTCCCTTTGAAACAAGATAATGTATTATTCAACAATGAGAATAATCAATACTCGGATATGCAAAATCTTCCTAGCTTCTTAATCACTGAACTACGTTCTCATAGGTTGGGGTGTGGGGCTCTCGGAGAGAGTTTCCCTTTAAAATAAGGTAATGTATTATTCAACAATGAGAATAATCAATACTCCGATAAGATGAGGCTTCAATATTGCCACTCCACGAAATATTATACTATTATAGTTTATCATAAATGTTGGAAAGAGGAAGAATAATTAGAGAATCAATTATGTGTGTTTTAACTAAAATACAGTTTTGTACCCATTTTTTAAAGATACAGTTTTGTTGTTTAATAATAGTCCTTGCGTTTAAAACTATGAGTGACCGAGTTCGATCTCCATTACTTTTACTATGATTTAATTTGAATAATTTGACTTTTTTAAGTAAACCCGAATAAAGTTTTATTAAATATCAATATGAATTAGAATTAAAAACTTTTAACCAGACTCTATAACTATATATCGATTCAATTTGAATTTATATTTTCATTATAAATTAAATTATGCCTCTACTTTACTTAAATCCAACCAAATAATTCGACTTGATTAAGGATGAAAAAACTTTATTTTCCTTTTTACCTTTACCTTAAAGAAAGTAGTCTTGTTTTCTTTGTAGCTATTTAAGGATGCTTAATAAATAAATACTACTTCTCCCGTCTATCAAAAGTTTGCATTTAATTCTTTTTTGTGATGTACACTAGAAGTTTGCATTTTTGTTTTGTAAACATCAATTACATTCAATCTATCATTTATTTATAAAAAAAATCATACATAGCTCTTTTTTTTACTCTCGTTATTCATTAATATATTTATTTATTATTTTTACATATTTATATTTATTATAATTTATTAAAATATATGCTATCAAAAGTAATATAAATTTAATTTATTAAAATTCGTGTTATCAAAAGTGATGTAAAATTTTAATGGACGTGTATATATTAGAATAATTCAATACTGCTTATAGGGTGTTTGGTTGAGCTTACAAGCTCCCCAAAACAGCTTATAAGTTGTTTTTCAAACTTAAAAAACAGCTTATAAACTGTTTTTGTGAAGCTTATAAACTCAGCCAAACACCCTCTTATTCGATTTATATATTTACCAACGTGTCTCGAGATAATAAAATATTTATGATGATGTATTTAGGGGAAAAGGGTCACAAGAAAGAACCTAAAAGTTTTCAAAAGAAGCTTGTAGAAGCTCATTAAAACATGGTCACAGAACATGTGTCCTAACCTCCAACTTATAGCCGTCACAAATATTTCCGGGTCAAATTTCTCTTCATTTTGCTTCCTTCAATTTTCTTTTTGCGCCATTTTATATAATACATTGCTGAAATTGTATCAATGGAAAAGTAAATACTTTTATGTTGTAAACCGGCTGCATTCTTTAAACAAACATTTATTTACACGAGATTGTTGCAAAAGTAAATGAAAATTTCTGGCTTGTTCTCCAAGAATAAATTGGAAAGTTTAGTTGGTAGAATCTAAATTTTAAACGCACAAATCTCAAAACGAGGGAATTGTTCGAATTTTCTTTTCTTTTTCCCACAAGAAACGATTTTTGCTGAACCGGTTTTAAGCACCTATATATAAGCTGTCTTCTTTACTACATTTCCCCATAGTCTTCTCTTCTCTGCTTTTCTTTCATACACACAAACACACACACATACACATTTGAAGTCTGTTATCATCTTTATCTTCTAGAATATGGGAAAGATCAAGATTGGGATTAATGGTATGATTTCTTTCTTAAGTTTGTAGCTCTCTATTTTCTTTTGTATTTGAAATTAGCTGTATTTCTGTTGCTCTATTGATTTGCTAATATACAATAAAAATAAATATTTTCCATTTCTCACTGACTCTGTATCAGGATTTGGGAGGATCGGTCGTTTGGTTGCAAGAGTTGCTCTGCAGAGGGATGATGTTGAGCTCGTTGCAGTGAATGATCCATTCATCAGCACTGACTACATGGTAAATTTACATAAAATTCATGAGCTTTATGTGGTTTAACATATGCAAATGTTTATGTGACTGTGTGTGTGCAGACATACATGTTCAAATATGATAGCGTGCATGGTCAATGGAAGCATCATGAAGTTAAGGTGAAGGATGAAAACCCTTCTTTTGGTGAAAAATCAGTCAAAGTTTTCGGGTGCAGGTAATTTTAATTTTGTTTTTCTTCATAAATCATGTTATCATGCATTCTTTTCTATGATAATGCTTGTTTTTTTATCATCTGAACTGTTGATGTACTTGGACTATATACTATTGGAACTTGTTTTAGGCATACATCGTATAGTTGGGCAAAAGAAAATATTTTAGTTGTGTACTTATTATTGTGTACCCTCAAATCATACCTATATGTAACATTCACATGACTGTTTTTATTTAGTTAGGTGGTGTTTACTTTGCATGATTAGGTTGGATAGATAAAATTAATCCAACCTAATCAAGCTTTTATTTTTAAGGATTAATATTTGAGGATATCCGAAAGCTCGAGATTATTTTAATCCTTTGAATTATTCTTCATTAATTTTAATCCAACCAATATAGGTATGATTGAAATAATCATCCAAATAAATGGATAATTATTTATCCCACTTTTAATCCTTCACTAATCCTTTGTAGTAAACAAATGATTGATAGATAAATTTTATCTTATCATACATTTAATCCATAAAATAATCAATCCTTCAAAATGCTAATCATGAAAAGTAAACACTCCCTTAGAGTTTTATTTAGTGAGAGAAAGATGAGATTAATGGAGTTTACTGTATTGGTTTGTTTGTATTTACTAGGAATCCTGAGGAGATTCCATGGGCTGAAGCTGGTGCTGAGTTTGTTGTAGAATCTACTGGAGTCTTCACAGACAAAGATAAGGCTGCTGCTCACTTGAAGGTTTCTACTATTAGCATCTTCTTTCTATTTTCAGTATTTTTAATTTTTGAATTCGGATTATAAGTATCGTTGCTGTTCTAATATGGCAGATAAGTATTCATGTTCATTATTGCTATATTAGGTGTATTGGTTGATCGGATTGTGTACATTCTAGTTTCCATGAATTCTTGAAAGTATGACGAATGAACTCATGGCAGATTTTTTTCATGTTCATTCTTGCTATAATTGTGTGATTATTGATTGGATTGTTGGATTGTGTATAATCTAGTTTCCATGAATTCTTGAAATTATGATGAATGATCTGCACGTGATCTTCGTTTCAGCTTGGTTGATTCGAACCATCAATTTGGTTTTGTTTTCTGCTCTTAACCGGCACCTTTGGTTTGATCAATTGAAATCAGGGTGGCGCAAAGAAAGTTGTGATCTCTGCTCCGAGCAAAGATGCTCCCATGTTTGTTGTCGGAGTCAATGAGAAGGAATACAAGCCTGACCTAAACATCGTCTCCAATGCTAGCTGCACGACCAACTGCCTTGCCCCGTTGGCCAAGGTTATCAACGATAAGTTTGGTATAGTCGAGGGTCTCATGTCCACCATCCACGCTATAACAGGTAACGAGCAGCTATTCACCTTTATATGGTCTTGATCAAGATTTGCAGTTTCCCTCAAAGAAGCTAATTTAAATTGATTGCATTACGCTATTTCTTCAGCCACCCAGAAAACAGTTGATGGGCCATCGAGCAAGGACTGGAGAGGTGGGAGGGCCGCCTCATTCAACATCATCCCCAGCAGCACCGGTGCTGCCAAGGTATCCAACCATCATTCATTTGATCCCATCGTAGAATGTTCGTTTTTGTTGTTGGAGTTGTGTCTCAAGAGTGAGATCCGTGGTTGGAAATTTGTAGGCTGTTGGCAAGGTGCTTCCTGCATTGAACGGGAAGTTAACCGGGATGTCGTTTCGAGTCCCCACAGTTGATGTCTCTGTGGTAGACCTCACTGTTAGGCTAGAGAAGGAGGCAACTTATGATGAGATCAAAGCTGCAATCAAGTGAGTTCTCGTTTGTTTTGGTTTGGTTTGAACGAAACGAAGCAATTAGGCGATCATAAGGTGCACGGCTCAAATTTTCGTGACGTTTTCTTGTCTCTCAGGGAAGCATCGGAGACCAAGCTCAAGGGCATTTTGGGATACGTCGAAGATGATGTGGTCTCTACTGACTTCATCGGTGATAGCAGGTAATCACCTTTGAATTTAACCGCATATTAGTCAATACCTAAATACATGCTACAAATTTGGCAGGTCGAGCATCTTCGATGCTAAGGCTGGAATTGCTTTGAATAAGAATTTTGTGAAACTTGTATCTTGGTACGACAACGAATGGGGTTACAGGTAAAAACCGAATCTTCTTTTTATAACGAGGGAAATCTGCAGATACTATCCGTAAAAAAGATCGAATCTATTTCTGTTTGTTATGTTGTCGAATGAGAACCTTTCATGGCGTATCGAAATTTTTCTTAAATGTTATTGCAGTTCTCGCGTGGTCGATTTGATCATCCACATGGCGTCGGTGGCATGATGGGCTTTGCCAGCATGGTGTCTACGTGGCAGGTGCCGGTTCTTACTTTCTGTTTCGAGTTTTTTTCGAGTCTGAGTTTATAGAATAAGCTGCTTTGTCGGTTCAGCCAGCTTGTGTTTGCAGTTTCTTGTCGTTTGTATCACATCATTGCCTGCCATTGTATAGAATTTTCTACTTTATTGAGGATCAGAATCAACTTATAGTTTCTACCACTTGGCGATAATGTTGTGGATGCTTGACTTGATTTGATATCATTTATTTTGTATTTTGGTGTTACATTTCGTATTTGATTTTATTATCTTATAATTTTATAATATCATCACGAATAAATCAACATAATACACGGAATTCTAACAATTATTGAAGTGAGTTGGTTGTTTTGTGATATCATCATGAATAGGGATGGGAATGGTTTGATTTCGATTAATCGTATTGATTTTTTCGATCAATCCAACCGAAATTTTCATAAATTTTGAAATCAAAATTAAACTATTTATTAAATTTTGTTAATGGAAAACTACATTGGTTAGTGTGGTTCGGTAATGGTTTGATTTCGATTAATCGTATTGATTTTTTCGATCAATCCAACCGAAATTTTCATAAATTTTGAAATCAAAATTAAACTATTTATTAAATTTTGTTAATGGAAAACTACATTGGTTAGTGCGGTTTGGTTTTGGTTAATCGAAAACGTGTTTATAAGTTTTTATTTTTCTTACTCAATTATATTAAACAGTCTTGAAATTAGACCGTTATAATTAAACTAAATTTATGATAAATTAATTAATGTTTCATTTTAATTTTTATTAATTGATTTCAAATAATTTATTTAATTATTTTCATATATTAATTAATTACTTAATCTATTGTATACATAATCTAAAGTTTTGATACTCTATGATTACGATTAATTACAAGTTTTCTAGTCATTAGAAAAAAAGTTACATGTTCACTATATATAAATTTAGTATCTATTTTCTATAATTCTATTGAGCTTTACTTATAAATATTCGATTTTTATTTATTAATCTTTTATGATGAGAACATAATGTAAAAAGAAAAAGAAAAAAATAATTTATTAGGTTTTTTGGTTATTAACCGTTCAGTTATCAGTTAACCGAAAATTAAAAAAATAAAATAAAATATTTTACCACAAATCGAATATATAGTGTTCTGTTAATCCAATATGATGCAGTTTCGGTTCGGATCGATATTAATCGAAAATCAAAAACCATTTCCCAACCCTAATCATGAATAAATTAACATAATACACGAAAATCTAACAATCATTTGAAATGAGGACCAATTCGTTACTCTTAAAGTAACAATTCTAATTTTAGGTAATGGACTAATGACTCTTCGACTAGTGATTGCTGCAATTGATGCATGAGCTGGGCCTATTGTCGGCTTATCATCTACTTGACCAGCATTAACTAATCCTGTTAAGCCCAGTTAGTAGTGTGTAAACATTTTCTTTTTCTTGTTTGAGTTGGAGTTAGGGCTGACAATTTTGATACAATACGAACACGCACGAAATTAACGGGTTAGTGTTCACCCTTATCGTTTCGTGTCCTTATCGTGTCGACACGATAACGACACGATAATTTCGTGTCGTGTTCGTGTCGGATCCGTGTCGTGTTCGTGTAACCCGATAATTTTCGTGTTGCATTCGTTTTCGTGTCGAATCGTGTCGTTTTCGTATAATTCGATAATATTTATATATATTTAATATTAATTTAATTATCTTTTATATATTTTATTTCTTTTATTTATTTATTTTTTAATTTTGATTTAAATTTATCGTTTCGTGTCGTTATCGTGTCGTGTCAACACGACAAAAATCGTGTCATATTCGTGTTCGTGTCGTGTATGTGTCAGTACATTTCGTGTCGTGTTCGTGTCGGATAGATCCTTAACTGGTCGTGTTTGGCATTATCGGATCGTGTCGTTATCGTGTCGACACGATAACGACCCGATACGCACGAATTGTCAGCCCTAGTTGGAGTAGTGTGTGAACTTTGAGATTCGATCTAATTTTAATTTCTGGTTGAGTGGATTCTATTGATATACACATAGTAGATGTGAAGTTAAGGTGAACAAACATCTCTACAATGTTATGTTCATTCCGTACGTCAAACATTTATATTTTTATTTTCGAAAACATCAATTACTATACATCTACCCATTTATTAAAAAGGAATCATACCCAACCCACAATATCCATTAATATATTTCTTTATTATCTACATCATTTTATATTCATTACAATCTATTAAAATTTATATCACCAAAAACAATACAAATTTTTTTATTGCTTTTAGTGAACAGATGAACTATTTTTTTCTATTTATTTCGTGATTTGAGGCTCTGCGCTATTCAATGATTCCTATGGCTTCTCAAGAGTTTCAATACGCTCTGAGTAAATTCCAATTGCTTCTCGATGGTCCTATTTGACCCATTTTGAGAGCTCTAGCTAATGCAACGTACTTACAATTATGACACGAAAAAAGCGATTAGAGAATGTAGCCTCTGATTATACAAGATATTAAACTGGTTATGCTATAATATAAATCTATATATTTATAATAGTATTGCGGATTCATAGCACCACATTCATTCATGCGCTTACATGGCACCATCTCTATCATTACTCTTATTTATCTTAAATTTTCATTTTGATATTTCTTATGTATTTATTTCACAAAATATGCATAACTATATAGATTAATTAGATTACCATAAATACTACCTAAAACTATGGCTCATTGGATGATTGATTACTATGTAACGGAAACTATGTTTACTATTTATATTGAATGATATTTCTCACTTTTTCTTTAAAATAATGATATTATGAACGTATAAATTATTAATTTCCAAATACAATTAAAAGATAGTATACATCATATGTAACACAAAATAATTGCAAATTATTAATTAATCAAGTTATACTAAACAATCAAAAACAATCTCTTTGAAAAATAAATATTTGGAAGAATTTAAACTTTAAATTTGACCTATAAGATATATGAAATTCGAATTTGTGATAGTTAGCCGAAAGTAGTTGTATTCCACCAATAGGCATTAGTTTCTACTTATACACTTATTTATATTGAAAAATATTTCAAAAATTCATTCACAAAAATATGGATAGCTAGATTAAATCATTGTTATTTATTAGTAACTTATGCATTTATTATTTGTGATTGATTAATCTTATAAATTATTGTCTGTAATTACTCTCAACACTAAGCTAAGTCAATTAGCTAACATCAAGACTAAATTTAGACATATTAGATTTGTAAATGATATCATATTGCACGATTCTTTTAAATGTTCTGCCATGTGTTGATCCATCTTTTTTCTATCGGGTTAACTTTCATGGAGCTACTTTTGAAAATTAAAGTATTTTGAAAGTGTATAAACGGTACAATAGTTAGTTGAGGCATTTTGTTTTTATTAATCTAAGTTCTAAATGAGTTTATTCCATTTTGTTATTGAAAAATGATTTGTGAGTAGGTTGAAAAATCTTTTGTTCACATTGATCAATTCATTGAAATTAGGATATGGCTTTTTGGTGGTCTATTATGTGGATGATTATGTAACTCTTATATGCTATCTATTGATTTGATTTATTATTTTCCCTAAATAATGCTCTATTTGATGTCGGGCCACATTTATAAAAAATATTTATCTTTTTAAGTCATGTGAGTTATTGTTTATATGTATTCTATTTTAGTGAAATATTAGCAGGACGTCTTCTTCTCAATCCTTACAAAATATGCATGAGAGACAAATAAAATTGAGTAGATAACAACAATTGAGTCTTAACATTTGTTGATAAGTCTACGTGAAATTTTTTGTTCCATTTTTGTTATTGTAAAATGATTTGTGAGTAGGTTGAAAAATCTTTTGTTCACATTGATCAATCCATTGAAATTAGGTTATGGCCTTTCGGTGGTCTATTATGTGGATGATTATGAAACTCTTATATGTTATCTATTAATTTTATTTATTATTTTTCCTAAATATTGTTCTATTTGATGTCTGACCACATTTATAAAAAATATTTATCTCTTTATGTCATGTGGTTTGGTATTTTTATGTATTATATTTTAGTGGAATATTAGCAGAATGACTTCTTCTCAATCATATCCTTACAAAATATGCATGGGAGACAAATAAAATTGAGTAGATAACAACAGTTGAGTCTTAACATTTATTGATAAGCCTACGTGAAATCACTTTTAATAGAATTTGAAACATGTATCTTCTAAACGGGCTGAACATTTATTGAAAAGCCTACGTGAAAATTTCTTCATTTTTAATAATCGTATTAATGTTTGTTGGGAATTTAGGATCAAAACATGTTTTGATTAGATCTCAAAATCAATCGAAACAATATATAAAGTTATATCTTCTGGATGATAGTCATTCTATGTATTTAATTAGCATTATATATAATTATTATATTGATATTGACATGCAGAAGGTAAATTTTAATCAATTTATAATACTATAATATATTTATCTTAATCATTTCTCATTATGTTTTAAGTTTTATTCATTTAATAAATCCTAAACGAGTCATAATATTAATCAACATGTCTAAGTGTAATTTTCTCATTTTTAATCTAATATTATTTATACTATTCATCATTAATGTTTACTTTGTGATGTTCATATTTTTATTGAGACGGATAATCAATTATACAACAACTTATATTTTAAATTTTAAGTGGGCTTGGTTAATTAACGGATATTAGTATACAGATTTGATACGAGAACACGTAAGAAAATCACTTTTTTATCTGGTTTGAGACATGTACGAATATACACATTCAATATAATATTATTGCATATTGGAAACGCCACCTTAATTCATGTCTATGTGACATCTCTTATATTCTTTATTCTTATTTATTTTGGATACTATAACATTACATTCTTAATTATTATATTCTCATTTTTATTTATTTTATATATCTCGAGATTTCCTTAATTTAAGAATATGAAATTTCCATAATTATTCTTCATTATGTTTTTTATTTGGAATCACACATCATTTTTTGTTGAGAACTCATCAATTGAAAACCTAAATAAAATGATATTTATATATTTGGGTAATTAGTTGGTATTAATATACGAGTTTGAGACGGAAGCCAACAACAAATTAATTTTTAATTGAATTTGAGATAGATACGAATATATAGATTCTAAACAAGTTTGAATATTAATCAACATGTCCAAGTGGAATTTTTCCATTTTTAATTTTTTTATTCTTTATATTATTTATTATTAATTTTTATTTAATGTTCCAAGTTTTTTATTGAGACGGATAACCATTAATATAATAAAAAATTATATGGATTTAAGATGAGAACCGTAGTAAAATTATTTTTTAATTGAAGTTGTTGTAAGTACAAGCATATAGATTAATTTTCTAAACATATAAGTGGAAAAAAGTCAAAGAAAACCCTCCTTAGCCTATTTCTATATAATTTATTTGATTTTGAAAACTTCTTTTGGTGAATAGTATAAATACTATCACTTTGATATAAAATATCAACTTACTTTTTAAATTTATACTTGTAACTTATAACTTATAATATAAAGTGAATTCTCGTCGAAATTCGACGGGTTAGACACTAGTATACAGTGATTATGCAATGGACCTTCCCATTATAGAAGTCAACGAATTAGTGGGAAACGAAATATAACATCAGTGAATATCAAGCAAAAAAAAAACCAAGGGCTAAACTATCAAATTCACATGGAATGTTCAAGAATAAGTAATCTATTATTGATGGATTATTCAGTCACAATTTAATGAGATTCTCACTCCAAATAATTGCCCTCCAAAATAAAAGAATACTTAAACATTTTCTTGCCATCTCTTTGCATGTGTCCTTAACTATATTTTCACAAATTTGCTGATATAGATAAAATGGAAGTGGCATGCACAAGAGTATAAATCGACTAATCAATTATTCAGTACAACGAGCTCAATCTAGCATGATTTGTGGCTCGAATATGACTATTAGCATTTTTTTCTTTCTTTCTCCAATCTACTAATCAATTATTCAGTTCAAGGAGTTGGATCTAGTTTGTATTTCTGGTTCGAATCGAAAATAATACAAAAATTTGTATAAGTTATTCTAGGGTGGCAATTTTCGACATTACACAACACGCACGAAATTAAAGGGTTAGTGTTCAGTCTTATTGTGTTCGTGTCCTTATCGTGTAGATACGATAAGGACACGATAATTTCGTGTCGTGTTCGTGTCGGATCCATGTCGTGTTCGTGTAACCCGATAATTTTCGTGTTGCATTCGTGTTCGTGTCGAATCGTGTTGTTTTCTTATAATTCGATAATATTTATATATATTTAATATTAATTTAATTATATTTATATATTTTTATTTCTTTTATTTATTTATTTTCTAATTTTGATTTAAATTTATTATTTCGTGTCGTGTCGTTATCGTGTCGTGTCAACACGAAAAAAATCGTGTCATATTCGTGTTCGTGTCGTGTCCGTGTCAGTACATTTCGTGTCGTGTTCGTGTTCGTGTCGGACAAATCCTTAACGGCCATATTCGTGTTTGGCGCTCGGTCGGTGTCGTTATCGTGTCAACACGATAACGACCCAACATACACGAATTGTCAGTCCTATGCAAGAGAGAGGTTGGATTCGTCCCTACAATACTGTAACTCATGTCGTCAATGTATTTTTATTTTAAAATGGGAATTAATTCATTATATTAAAATGATTGACGTATTTGTTTTATTTTTAAACAATATTCAGCTGTTTTATATGAACCGAAATGACGAGGAGAACGCCTCGACGCTATGACAAATTAAATATTCCTCACACTGTCGGTGAATTCTGAATTATAAAAATTAAAAATTATTGGTGTCGTAGCTATGTTCTGTCAACCAATTTTCTAATTTCAAGTTAATTCTATTTTCTTCTTCACTCCATCAATTATCCAACTATATTAGATTGACTATTGTTCCATTTTTAGAAGAGAAATTATAATTGTCATCCGAAAAGACATTTTAAATTAAATTCAAAATTTATAAATTATTATAAAAGGAGACAAAAGCGCAATATAAGAGACTGCATAATATATAAGACAAATCGATTACAGTTATTAGATAAAAGTATTAAATAAATCTTGTGCCATGGATTCGGACTAAAATAATTGTATGTAATCACAGCATGCAAGACATTTTTTTCCAAGAAGGCACCGAGCTGTGTATGGAAGATTGGAAGTATTGTCTCTGTGTGTGTGTGTGTGTGTGTGTGAAAGAGAGAGAGAGAAGAGGTGAATAAATTCACTGGAGAAAACAGCACCGTAACAATAATTCATTAATTCCTACATTTTACAAATTCAACAATCGCAGTCGCAAGATTAAGAAATCTTGATCCCACAAAAATCCCAAACATCTCCCTCCAATTCTCGGTGATCCCAGCAAAACCCATAATTCTGCAATTTAATTTCTTCATCCCATTTTTCTTACAAAACCCACTCATTCAAAAAAAATCGATTCTTGATTATCTGTTTCAATGCTCCCGAAATTCTTCCCATTGCGATGGGAGAGCACCGGCGGTCAATGCTGGTTCGCTTCCCCCATCGATTGCGCCGCCGCGAACACCCACTACGATTTAGTGCGGAAGCTTCTCCAACTCGACGCCAATCTCCTCATCAAGCTGACCTACCTCCCTCGAATCCGCCTCCTCGAAACCGTCAGAGACGACGAGCAGGGCCGTACCTATGCCTTACGGGGGCCCTAAGCAAGAATTTGAAAATAGGCCCCTTTAATGCAAGAAAAATAATATGAAAAATAACATATTATATCAAAAGAAATACTTCAAAATAGACAAAGAATTCATATCTTTACAAAAATGAAATACGTCTTGCAGTTTTAGAGGCAAACGTGTCATCGTCATGTAGTCAAGTGATCAACAATCTTTCTTTCAATTGATTGCCAATATAATATATATATATATATATATATATATATAATAAAAAAAATGGGCCCCCATAATTTTGGGGCCCTAAGCAATGGCATAGTGAGCTTGGCCTTAGTTACGGCCCCGACGACGAGTTCAACGACGCTATGAAATGCGGTAGAGTGTCGTGATGAGATGTCGATGAGCAAGATATGCATGCATATCACAACATGATGACCATGGCATGAGCTGTGAAAATTTTTCAGGGACCCAATTATTTATAATTTTAGAATATAATAAAATATTATTTTAAAATAATTAAATAATAATAATAATAATTTAAATAATAGCACAATATTATTTGATATTAAATTTCTTTATCATTATGTTCTAAAATCTTGCAAAAATAAAATAATACGATTAACTTATAAATAACTAAACAACCAATTAATAATATCTTACAAAAATAAGCTACAAAAATTAAAATAATAAGAAAATTATAAATATTAATATTGTAAATGTTATTATCTTAAAAACTCAAATCTTGATTTTCTTGTACCCATTACAAATATACAATGAAATATAGAATTAACTCACATGTAAAGCTTATTAAAATAAATTTAAATAAATATTACCTATAATTATTATAATAAATTCATCATAATATTTTAGAAATTGAATTGATTTTATTAATTTTATATATATAACTTTATTATTTATATATATTTTTATTTTATCAACATAAAACAAATTATAGAAAAGAAAAAGAAAAGAAAGTGAAATGAAAAAGAAAAGAAAACAAAGCACACACAACAAAAAAACGAAAAATAAATGAGAAGATGCACTACACAAGACTCGAACCCGGCACCTGAATGAGAACCAACGATTCAACCAACTGCACTACTATGATTTGTTTAACATTGTATGGATATATAGTAGTAATATAAAGAGTTGGGGCTCATGGGCCCCTGCACCCCAATGTAGCTCGCCATTGATGACAAAGAAGTGGTCGCTAGGCTAAATATTGCCGCTTTCGTTCAACACAAGAAGATGGCACGTGGAAGTTGGTTACAAGCGTTACACAAAGTTGTTATAAGTTTGTTACTTAGTTGTTACTTAGCCTAGCACCCATCGCCGTCATGCGTTGATACGCATGTATATCACCGCCATCAAGATCTCATCATGTCGCCCGAAAGCTTCTTCACTACCGCGAGAATGGGCCCCAATTCTCGATCGAGCCGCTATGGCGGCCGGATCCTCTACACCACCGCCGAGGCGGGGGATCTGGTTTTCTCTCAGGAGCTGTTCCAGAGGGATAGCCTCTTGGTTTTCGGAGAGGGGGAGTATGGGATCACCGATATCTTTTACGCCGCCATGCATGGAGGGCAAAATTTCCATTGCTGCTTTCGATTGCAGGCAGTATGAGAAGGCGGGGAGGCCTTGCCGGTTTTCCGGTGGGAGATGATGAACAGGGTGGTCCACACGGCCCGTGGGAGGCGTCGTCTCGTGGCGTGAGCCTTTGGGGGATGATGGCGAAGATGTTTGTAAAGAACATGCTGAGTGATGCGTGTGTCGGATTTATATACTGGAAGCAGTTTTGGTTAAGCTTGTATAAAATATTTCCGTTACCACTATTACAATCTCCTATCTGAATTGTTTACTTGATTGCATATGTATGTCCCTTATCTCATATATATAAATTAGATCATACAGATGTGTTGTAGATCATAAAAGTCGTATGATTGGTCAAGCTTAATGAGATATAAAAAGTATCACAGTTGAGACAACTTGAGGACGAGTTGTTGGTATAGGCTGCGGTATAGATAAGAAGTGACTTGACTTAGTTGCTTGTCTATACTGGTACGTCTCTGACGTATTGATGGATCACAATGAGATGAGTTCTTCTATCTGACCGTCGTGAAGAACCTAGATCTCGGTGACTTTACGTTGATCTAAACCTCGATAAGGTATTAGGTGAGTATGAGTTGCTGACCATCACTTTGACTTATTATGGGTGAGGGTTACATGAGATAACTCAAGATTCTCTGTATCTTGGGTGGTGGCAGTGCTTGTATGTCATGCTAGTTACCTGTGTCGAGTCACCGTATCTGTAACAGCCCTTAAATCCTAAGTACGATTTAGCAGGGATTATTACTCTAAACAGGGATGAATAACAGAGAGACCATTTAACATTAAACTGTGATATATATATCAAGCATGTTTTGGACTTTAATACATAACTTAAGTTCTTGCAGCGGAAAATATGTGATATGTACATATGACGATGTACAATCAAGGTATAACTTTCAGCGACAAACATTCCTATTGCTCAACACTGCTCCATCGCATCACCAGCTCAATCTGCATATTTAAAAACAAATATGCAAGGCTAAGTACAAGAATGCACTCAGTGGACATATGCCAAAAATATTTTATCATCTTTAAATTACATTGCCCCATCATGGTAAGACATAAGGGTTTTATTTGAAATGCCCTGTGCTTACTAACATTTCATCATTTTCATAAACGTCGCCTACGCAGGCATTTTTCTTGTATGTATGATCCATATCCCTTTCCTTTCATCATAACATCATCATTAACGCCGTAGAAGGAGGCCTCCTTCTACGTCGCTGTGACCGGCCGTGCATTGTCCTTACAGCCCTCCAGTCACCATTATTTTGTGTACACGTTAATCCTAGCCAGGTATTGTCCTTCCGGCATAGGATCCGATATCGATTTCATTCATAAGTTGGGAACGACCCAACAACATTCATAACATTTCATGGATAGGATACATACATATAAACATAAACATTTGGGCAGGTAATTAAATAAATATTTCATCATCATTTCTTGAGAAAAGCATTGTAAATAGATACTTTTCATTTCGAAGAAAGCATCATAAATAAAGAAAAGAAGCCCACCTGATACGTAAGCTTTCTTAATTCGTTTTCTTTCTACGTCAACGATCACGTCCGCGTCCAACCTTTACGTAAAAACTATTTTAGTACGTTGGTCACGTTTTTCGAGATTTTTAAAGTTTAATAAACTTTGATAACTTTCTAATATAATGCTTCGCATCTTTCAACTAAAATAGTACGTCACTTCATCGCATATCTTAGCTAACAACTTCTCGTACTTCGATAGAGACGTAAAATAATTTACGGTCTCATATTAATTATTTAGATTAAACGTCGAACTCATACGAACGTCTTTCGATAAAAATAATTTCAATTATGAAATCATTTCTCACAAATGAGATATTCTTATAAATTTAATACGTTTAAAGCGTATTAATGTATTTATTCAACGATTTCATACGCTTAGAGCTAAGTCAACATTTTGACTTTTCTTAGCATATTTTCGTATTATTCACATATATGTTAACAACTTTCATTTAAATCGATTTTCAATCGATTTCTAATCATCTAACCATAAATCTCGATTTTTCACGTTAATCAATAAACATGATCAATACTTTACTCAAGTATGATCTAACTTGTACTTTACATATTATTTTCGCATCTAACGTTATTTAATATAACGTTTCGCCATAAACATAGTACACTATGTTTATAAAATCCCATAAATTCTCAATAGGTCTAAAATATATTCTAAGGATATAATATGTGATTTTTCTTGATAAAAAGAATTTAATACTCTTAATTACTCATACTTAGCTTTCGACCCTCATACTTTAATTCACAAAACTCTTCCAAAAAAATTCTTATAAAATCACATATCACTCTATATTATCATAGTATCAATAATATGTATCAACATTAGCTATAGGAAAATTGGACATCACTTTCCTATTCCTTATAGCTCACGGTTTTCATACTTTAATATAGCAAATATTTTTCTAAATTTCTTATAAATTCTCACAATGCCTAAACATTATCATATAACAATAATTCATCATAATATCTAACAATTTCAACTCTCAAATTAATGTACCAAGCATTGTAGTTCTCAAAAATTTCAAGAGTATGATCGTACTATTTTCTAAAAATCTAATAAATTCATATAGCACTTAATCAATGCTCTAGATCAATAATATGCTATAATATCACTTAAGCATTAATTATACATCAACCTTATATCCCCAACATTTTCGGTACATATATATATGTATAACATATGATTTCCAAAAATTCTAATTAAATCACCATGAGCTCTTTCACTATCATATTTCATTAATCCATTAACATATGAACCTTATAAATTTTTTAACATTACTATTAAATCATAGCATGCTTAGCTTTTAATTTAAAACCATACATATGCTTAATCTTAGCAAAATAAACAATATTTAACAAATCACTAAGCATGATAACATAATTCATCATATTAATAACATAAGCATATATATTAAAATCGAACGGTTAGAAATCGAAAATCTTAACGTATAATTAAAGCTCGTTCAATTACTAACATTTTTGCCGATGTCGATTAATTTGTGCAAAGGATTTATGTATCAAGGTTTGGGGTTTAAAATGAAGAACACTCCTTACTTATTTTTCTCTCAATGCTCACGGTAATGTGAGTTGGTAAGGAATGATGTTTTGCTTCTATTTTATCCTAATACTTTGTTAAAGCAAAAAGGAATATCTTGATTACTACACTTAATTTAAAACCCATAACTCACGGTTCACACACAACAATTTGCAAACCTTCATTTTATGACTCATCACTATTTAAATACACCATCCTACCACCCTAGTAAAATACACTTCACAACACTTAATACATTTAAAGTTAAAGGAATAGCATCAAGTATTACACTTAATTCATTGCCATACAACTCACGGCACTTCTCATCAATTGCAAGACAAATTTTATTTAGTGACTCACTCAATGCTATGTCATCACTAGTAAATACATCTTACACAAATTTATTGAATGGACAAAATAAATCCTACTTTTGATACATGCATGTCGGCCATTTCAATTTGCACAAGGATGAGATTTTTATTTTGTCTTATACATGATATATAATATCCTACACTTTAATACATGTATACATCATCAAATAAGAGATCCAAAATTTCTTCTCACCTTATTTTTCAATACCACACGGTAATAACAAAGCAATAAGGAGGAGTTGATTTGTTTTATGTGATGACATAATACATTGATCAAGTCAACAATGTCATGCTACACAATTAATTTATCATCATCACTAATTAAAAGGAACAATTGTCTACACTTTCTTCTCAAAGCATGCGTCGGCCACCAAGCATAAGGGATGAGCTTTTTAAATTTTTCTTGTCTTATACTACATGTACAAATATCTTACACATTACCAAATGCAAGCAATCAATCCAAAGAGTTCACAAATTTCTTCTTACCTTCAATTGAAACCACTTACACGGCTATATCATTGCCAACACACACATCCACTTGATTCATCAAATAAATGTCTTGGTTAGTGTGTAATTATCCCACACTAATATATAACATATTGGAAGATAGCAATTTCAATCTATTAAAGCCTATTGTTACAAGTTCACGGCAATTTCATGGTTCAAGTGCTAACATTTGATTTTTCTTGTAATTTATAAATATATAACATAATATATGTCTTAGATGATAAATTATATCATAGGAAAAATAATTAAGATGATTCATGTGTGAAAGCCCTAATTTTCGAAATTATGGTTTTCGAAAATTGCTAACTTTATTCAATAATTATTCCTTAATTCTCTAGCATTATTTTAATGTTAAATAATACTCTTATTACATAAAATAATCATAGGAATTTAAATATTATAATTCCTTGATCATTTGACTTGGTTTTCAATTCGTCTCAAAACGTTGACGTTTGAAACGTCTCAAAACGTTCACAATCGAACCATCTCAAAAAGTTCGAAATAAAGTCGTAATGACTTTATTAATTCATTTCATTAATAATGAAATGTAATTCTAAGTCAAATCTTAGAAAAATTCACGTAATATTAACTTTCGATATTCAATCGACGTTAAAATATTACTGTCGAAAGAATTATATAACTATATTACTTGATTCACTAATCGTTAGTGAATATGATACAAGAATTCATTATATCATAATTAGTCGAAATCAATGTTCGATAAATTACTAATTCAATTATCGCGGTGAAACCCTAATTTACGAATTTTAATTATCGTAATTAGGCTTTAAATCTTCGTGGTATTACATTCCACCCCCCTTAAAAGAAATTTTGTCCCGAAATTTGCATACCTCAAAAATATGGGGTATCTTTGCCTCATAACATCTTCAATTTTCCACGTGATTCACTTTTGTCCATGGTTTCTCCATTGGACTTTCATTAAAGACCCAAACTTGATTCTCAATCGTTGAATCTTATGATCAAAATAGTCGTAGGTTTTTCGTCGCAACTCATATTTGAGTTAAGGATCACGTCATTATGATGGATTACGTGATTTGGGTCATATTCGTATTTCCTTAACTGTGACACGTGGAAAAACATTACGTACATCCCCCAAATTTGGTGGAAGTACCAATCTATAGGCTACTGGGCCTATCCAAATAATGCCTCATATGGCTATATTGATCGTTGCTTGACAGCTATGGTCGTAAGTGAACTTAACAAGTGGTACAACATGTTCCCACTTGCACCTTGATTTAAACATTAATGTTCTCATCGTATCCTTAGACGTTCATATTGTCCTTTTTATCGTCCATCTGTCCGTGAGTGGACATCTATGTTAAGGTTCAATCTCGTGTCTAACTCCTTTTTGGTGAGCTAGTTCAAAATCTAGGGGTAAACTTAGAATCTTTATCTGAAGTGATAGGTTTTGGTACCCCCTGCAAATATACGATTTCCTTTATGTACGACTGAGCTAACTTTTCAGATCCATGAGTCATCTGAATAGGCATAGATGAACATATTTGGTGAGTCAATCCACTACTATCCCTACAGCAGTGTTACTTCTTTATGACTTTGGCAAAACCCATCATAAAATCCATTGCTATGTCATTCCATTTTCATTTGTATATCTCTTGAGATTATAACCTCTTATAAGGCCATTGATACAATGCCTTCACTTGTTGATAACCGAGACAATGCTCGATAATGTGGTTATATCCCATTTCATTACTTACTATCTAACTTTCCTCATAAATCATAATATAATTTAATGTTGTCTAGGTGGGCGGTATGAGGAATATCATGTGCTTCACCCATGATTTCATTTCTAAGCTTATTATTGCTTGAAATATATATAGCATTTCCTTTATTATTTTATTACCCCTTTTTCTCAAGTCTGACGTAATCGTGAGTGTGGCAATACGACTCATGATCGTCTCTGGTTGTTCAACCATTTCTATATTCATTTTCTTAAACTCTCCGATGAGTTTTCTTTTTTCTATAAGGATATACCATAACTTAGACTGAATTTTACAACTTAGGGCATTAGATTCTACATTAACCTTCCGTAGGTGATAATTTATATCGCAATTATAATCTTTTACTGATTCGAGCCATCTTTTCTATCTCATATTTAAGTCTCTTTGCTCGAAGAAATAATTCAAACTTTTGTGGTATGTAAAAATCTCACATCTCACTCCATAGAGATGATGTCTCCAAAACTTTGGTACACAACTATTGCTGCTATTTCAAGTCGCGAGTTGGGTAATTCCATTCATGAGGTCTAAGTTATTTGACGCATAAGCTATTATTCTTCTTACAGTAATACATGGCTTCACTTTCATTTGTCCATGTAAATTTGATTCCTTCGGAAGACACCATGTGTCTAAGGAATATTACTTCTTTAAGCCAAAATTCACAATACTAAACTTGGCAAAATTTGTTCGGCTCTTAATGTCCGCAAGATGGTCCTCCAATGTTCTTTATGTTCTTTCTCATTCTCCAAATAGATATGAACATCATCCATAAGGATTTAGACAAAATTGTCTAAATACGTGTGGAACACTCGATTTTTGAGGTTCATGAACAGGGTTGGTACATTAGTTAGTCCGAATGGCATAACTATAATCTTATAGTCACCATATCTTATTCGGAACAATTCGTTTTCATCCATCAGATACCATTCTACAAAAACCATATAATATATTTCATCAAAATGCCTCAATGAGGACTTTCCATACATTAATTACGAGGATCGGTCTATTAAGCCGACTGATTACATGGCGTCTAGCCCTTTTTACATCCAAAATTTTGACATCACTTCAACATATTCACAAAATATTCCCAACTACGTTTATTTTACCCATTCTAACCATACTATTTTCAACATAACCCACCATCTACATATAAGTTTCATATAATCATGGGATTCTATGTCTCTGAGTGGCCTTCGTCGGAATCGTACTCCTTATTTGGAAATTTTCCTTTCTCCAGGTACGTTTTTGCCTCAAATCTCCGACGATCTAGCTCTTTTCAGAGAGCCAGGGTCAAACTGCTCCCTGTTTCTTCTTCAGTACTAGAAGTGTGTGTTGCTTTTATCACAAAATAAGGTTTAGTTGGTAGCGGTAATTCCCTTAATCCTCGAGGGCGGTAAGATCCTGTTCTTTGCCATACTCGTCTCCTTCGGTATAATCGACGGCACATGGCGTGGGCGGCGTCTGGAATATCGGTATCTTCTCAAAGTTAGAGATTTTGAAAACTTCAAAGGGAGGAAGAATGCAATTTCTATAGCATTCTCCATAGATTGTCCTCACTCGACATTGGAGATTAGCGATCGGGATACGATCGAAGATCAAAGCACGAGTCTTGATCCATTCTTGTCAACCAATTTCGCAGTAAACACGAGAAAACACCAACGTGTTGTAATTAATTATATAGGTGCATGCTAGGTATATAATCAATGTATGGTGAATTAAACATCCAAGATAGATCCTCGGAGAGGGTTAAAATCGATTTCCTTGACGTGAAGGTGCGGCGTGGTGGGAGCGATGGTGCGGTGTGAGGTGGGAAGCAAGCAGACGTGATGGCGATAGCATACGTCTGCATGAGTATTCAGTTTTGCCACGTAGACAGTTTGTTAGTTGGTTATTTTGTCAACCATTCTATTTTTCTTTTCTGCAAGTTTGTTAGCTTGTATAAATAAATGGTTTGTCCCCTCTTGTAAGTTGATGAATCAGAATAACTAAAAATCCTTTGTTTCCTCTCGCCTCTATCTTGCTCCTCTTTACATGGTATCATGCTGATGGGACCATAGAGCGGTTTAAAGCTCGACTTGTCGCTAAGGGTTATAACCAAGAATTTGGTGTCGACTAAACTGAGGTGTTCTCCCCCGTCGCCAAATTAGTTACTGTTCGGTACTTATTGGCAGTTGCTACTATCTTCAATTGGGCCATTCACCAAATTGACGTTAATAATGCCTTCCTCCATGGTTTTCTGCATGAAGAGATTTATATGACTCCACCACCGGGTTATGCGAAGGCAAAGCGAGGACAAGTTTGCAAGTTGACTAAGAGCTTTTATGGTTTGAGCAAGCATCCAGAGAGTGGAATGCAGAGTTTAGTTCAAAGCTATTCGACTTTGGTTTTAAACAGTCACCTAATGATCACTGCCTATTCATAAAGGGTTCGGGCGACTCCTTTGTTTGCTTACTTGTCTACGTGGATGATATTTTGCTCACGGGAGCAAATGAGGATCTCATTACTGATGTTAAGGCTTATCTCAATGATGCTTTCTCCATTAAGGATCTCGGTCTCCCCAAGTATTTCCTAGGAATGGAAATCGCGCGTGGATCGTCTGGTACTTTTCTTAATCAGCGCAAGTACATCCTTGACCTTGTTGGGTCAGTTGGCCTCCTTGGATGCAACTCTGTCTCAACTCCTTGTCCTCCTGGACTTGTCTTATCCAAGTTATCCTCAGAAGCTTTGCCCAATCCAGATTCTTATCGACATTTTGTAGGCAAACTTCTCTACCTCAATCTTACTCGGCCAGATGTTGGTTTTGCCGCAGCAGACTTAGTCAATTCATGTACGCACCGTGCAACATCAACGGGATACGGTGTGCATGTTCTTAAGTATCTTAAGGGTTGTCCTTCTCTTGGGTTATTCTTCCCTCTTGACGTCGATTTGCGGGGTTTACGTGATGCGGATTGTGCAACCGCACCGACTCAACGATCTTTGGTAGGAATTGTGCGTTCCTTCGTCGGTGCCTTGTTTCGTGGCGTTGCGAAGCAATCCACTGATCTCTATCTCGTGCCGAGTACCGAGCTCAAAGCACCACGGTCCATGAGTTGTTATGGCTTTCTATCTTTGTCTGGATTTCTCCATCTCCATACCACGTCCGGTTCTCCTCTACTGTGATAATCAAGCCGCGATTCACATCACCAAGAACCAGGTGTTTCATGAACGGACGAAACACCTTGATATAGATTGTCACTTTGTCCGGGATTTTTACAAGGCTGGCTTTGTTCTGCCTACTTATATCCATACTAATTCCCAGCTTGCCGACTTGTTTACCAAAGGTCTCTCTGGACCACAGTTCCGTTTCCTACTACTCAAGCTGGGCATGGTTGATGTCCACCATGCTCAGCTTGCGGGGGGTGTAAAGAACATGCTGAGTGATGCGTGAAGGTGCAGCGTGAGCTGGGAGCGATGGTGCAGTGTGAGGTGGGAGCAGCGCAGCGTACGTGATGGCAGTAGCATACGTCTGCATGAGTATTCAGTTTTGCCACGTAGACTGTTTGTTAGTTGGTTATTTTGTCAGCCATTCTATTTTTCTTTTCTGCAAGTTTGTTAGCTTGTATAAATAAATGGTTCGTCCCTCTTGTAAGTTGATGAATCACAATAAATAAAAATCCTTTGTTTCCTCTCGTCTCTATCTTGCTCCTCTTTACAATGTTTTGGGCTTTACGGATGCGCAGGGCTCTACCGTGCTGCACGCACGCCGCTGGCCGGGGGCAGGTTCAGGTGAGACTTTCGTCGTCTCTGTTTAAATTTCCGCAACGTCTTCTAAGTTGAGACCAGGAGTATATTGCCTTTGTTTGAGAACTTTTATGTAATTATTTTTTATGATTGTCGTTGCTTGGAAATTGGATTTGGATGTGTAGGAATTATCATTATTTAACCTATATTTTGTTTCTGTGATTTGATCTGTTACCTTAAATCGTGCAAGGTGCAATACACTGTCGATGAGATGAAATCCTCTAGTCCATATTTCGTGTCATGCACGTTTCTAAGATAGAAACTTCAAGTAGCTATTGAATCAGATTAATGCTTCATTAAATTTGTGCTATTGCCACAAAATTTTCATATATGTGATCCATAAATTTCCCATTCATATATGTGATCCATAAAATTCACAATCTTGACTGCATCTGTTTGAAATCTTGCTGTTGGTACATAGTTTCATTAATTTCCACAAAAATGAAAACTTACTAATTTAGATGTGAAGGAATAATCATTATTTAACCTACACTTTGTTTGGTATGGTCGAATGAATCTATGACTTGAGTTGTTACCAATTTTTTTAGATTTTGTGATCCATCAAATTCTCGATCTTGAATCCGTTTGACCTGCTTGTAAAAATGCAGATAGTCAAGAACTTGATCTCGTCCTATAACATCATTAACTCTGTGGATGATTGAGGCAACACGGCCTTGAACGTGGCAGCCTACCGCGGTCATCTATCCGTGATGAAGTTGCTCATATCTTCGTCGCCTTTGTCTGCACTGCACACAAACAACTATGGCGACACCTTCCTTCAGATGGCGGTCGTGGGCTTCCACACGCCGAGCTTTACGCGTGTGGACCGGCAGATGGAGCTGATGAGAGAGATAGTTGGTAGAAACCTAGTACAAATTAAAGAAATCATCAATGTCCAAAACAATGATGGCAGAACTGCTCTGTACATGGCTGTGGTTGAGTACGTTCAATCCGATGTTGTTGAGCTGTTGCTGTCGTTAAGATGCATCGATCTCAATCTCGGTGATGGTTAAGGGAATACTCCTCTAGATCTCCTAAAGCAACGGCCATGGTCGGCCACCTCGGAGATCTTGATCAGGCGGCATGTTTCAGCCGGAGGTGTGTGCGGTTATGAAGATCAGACGGTGAGGAATGCTCACTTGTGAATGTAGAGGATCGGAGGAAGTCCAGGAACTTCCTTCCGGATCCGGATGCGGAGATGGTGTTGTACACTGGGCTCGAGCATGGAGCATGCTCTAGCACTGAGCTTGTGAGCCTTGGATGTGGTTACTCGAGGGAGATTGGGTCCACGCCTCAATCTACCTCGTCCAAGCTCAAGAAATCGAGTTCTATGGTGCCACAAGCCGTCTCAAGATTCTGCTCCAACGAGTCTCATAGAATGCAGTCAAGCTCAAGAAACAGCCTGTCTCCAAGTCTTGTAGAATACGGTCGAGCTCGAAAAACAGCCTTATCTCACTCAGAGAGCTGTTTTCAAGACCAAGTAACAAGAGGATTCTGTCTGTGCAGGGCAGTGTTGCTAGCCCTTACTCGAAGAAGACATTTGGGGCAGGTTTGAAACACAATGCTCAGCAGGTGCTGCCAGTCGAACCTCGGTTCACCTTGCAGCGCCTTGTCCAAGTGGTCGTGGTCGTCTCCGGTCATGAATCTTGAATGTGCTAGCACGGGGCCCTCGAGCTCGAACCAATCGCCCTATGTCATTGAGGAGATGAGCAAGATGAAGCATAAGAAGCATCGATCGTTCAACTTGGGTTTGATGAACAACTACTTCTGCTTCGTTGCTCATGGGGTCGTGGTCGAGAACTCGATTCGTGCACAAGGACAACGAATCGAGACAATGTAGTTTAGTGGAGGTTGTGTGACTGAAACTTGACCAGGGTCGGACTCGAGGTTATTTCAGTCACGAGGTCATCCACATCACCACTAGGCCAACGCCACAGTTTAGTTGAACCCAGGGGTTATTTCAGTCACGAGGTTGTCACTTATCCATGTCACACCAACTATAATTGGTGATGTGTGGAACTCAAGATTGGAGTCAAGGATTATTTCAGTTACGAGGTCGTCCACACTCCCACTAACTGGGCCAGTAATTAAGGGGATATGTTTGTTTTCGGATATTAATATGTATATTTGTTATTTAATTAATAAACGTATGATAAATTGATCATAAATGTTATTTAATTATATTTTCATTTTCAAAATTTTAAGAGTTTTTTTATCGTGTTCATTTCCACCGTATGTATCTAGAACAAACATATACATACACCGTATGTATCTAGTTCATTTCCACCGTATGTATCTAGACATACAACATATACATACAATTTATTCAACCTTCGAATTATTATTTTGAAGATGAGTAGAAGAACAAACGGCTGATTGTTGTGACTGACGTAAATATCGCAATTCTGAAATTCAGTTATTTAGTCTTTACTGTTATTTATTTGATTTGTATTTATAGACTTATAGTTGTCTTGTTCGTATTGAATTCAATGATTTTTCTTACTTGCAATAAAATTCAATATACATTTGTCACGCATTCAAACAAGTTCTCATGTGATTTTCGATATTTTTTGGCACATAATTAAGCAAGTATGTACGTAGAAGATAAACGATAGGGGACCGAGCATTGTATGATTGTATCTATATATGTGTGTAACATTGAGGTTGCAAAATTAGTATTATAATGCAAATTTAATATGTTGAAAACCTATTTTATAACGTATTTGGTTTTGTATTTATGTAGCCAATGAATGTATATCTAGTAATGATAAAGGAAAATTAGATCCTAATATGATGAATGTAATTGATCACAGATAGAGGATGTGAGAGATCTAAAACGGTTGAACTTCGATGAAAAGATAATGACAATCTTAATTTGACGTGTAGAAATTTCCGACGAATTTATGTAGATGTAGTGATGATGCATGAAAGTGGATCTTGATAATTAAAAGATATATGAGATTCAAATTTACGTTTGAACTTAGTCTATAAGATAATGACGATCTTTGACGTGTAACGAAATCCTTAAAAATAGTTAACTACCCAATCAAAATAATCACCAATCCTTATTTTTTGTTCCCGCAGTGTATATATAATCCGTGCTCGTAATGCTTCATATCATTCACAAAGGTGTAATGTTTATTAAATTCCAACAGAATTGAATATATACGTACACTAGTATAGTTTTGCATTAATCAATCAATAATTTGTGTAGTTTGATAAGTTTTAGCTACGAGTATAGTAGGAAATATGGTGGCTCCGGGAGTGGAACGAGAGATGACGGAGGAGGAGAAGATCGACGCATGGCTTCCGATCACCTCTAACCGGACGGCGAAATGGTGGTACTCTACCTTCCACAACGTCACCGCCATGGTTGGCGCCGGCGTCCTCAGCCTGCCGTACGCCATGTCCAACATGGGATGGTAATTATTTATATCATATCCTTCTTAGTTTCTTTCTTTTTATATATCAAAATTGAAGATTTAGTTTTTGTTAGTTCAGTTATGTAACCACCTGGATATAATATATGAATTGACGCTGCGAATTGAAAAAAAATTAGAGTACAAATGTAGGTTTACAGCTATTTTTTACTTTCTATTTCCCTCAAAATGAAGTTCAAAATATCTTTTCTCATTCTTTCAAACTTTACTTCTTTATGCATCTGGTAGTGTATTAAATTTCGTAAATAATTACGAAAAAATTAGCAATTTATCATGATTTTAATCTGGCCTTTCAATATGACTTGAGATCCTCTTATCCTACTTTTGGGGTCGTATCATTTTTTTAGACTTTTACAATTTTTCATAATAATTTAATAATTTTATTTTTATGAAATACTTTAAAAATAATAAATCTATCCGTAGAATACCAGAATAGGACAATATACAAAGCCATGAACAATTTTATTTGCTCTGGACACTGTATGATTAACTAGATATTATTTTTATCATATTATTAGGTTACTTTCATATTTATATTATATTTTCACATATAAATAATATCTAATTGGAGCGTTGTCAAATTCGAAAACATTAGTTAGAGATCTTTTTTCTTTTTCTTTTTTTGTCATAGGGGGCCGGGTATCACCATCATGATTCTATCATGGGTCATCACTCTCTACACACTTTGGCAAATGGTGGAAATGCATGAAATGGTTCCCGGCAAACGGTTCGACAGGTACCACGAATTAGGGCAACAAGCCTTCGGCGAGAAATTAGGCTTTACATCGTCTTGCCTCAACAAATTGTGGTGGATGTTAGCACGTGCATCATCTACATGGTCACCGGCGGCAAATCCCTGCAGAAATTCCAGAAAACTATTGATCCCGACAAGGACATCAAGCTCACCTACTTCATCCTCATGTTTGCCTCCATCCACTTCGTCCTCTCGCATCTCCCCAACTTCAATTCCATCTCCGTCATCTCCCTAGCTGCAGCCGTCATGTCCCTAGTGTAAGTTTATAACTTGTCTATAATATGAAAATATGAGAAATGAAACGGATTCTTTAGCTTTTCTGGCTCATTTTTTGTCTTGTCGTCTACTAATATGTCCACGCAGATCTTGAATGTCGCATGAGATGTAATACAAAAATTTAACGAACCTGGTCTTTCAGGTATTCCACGATTGCGTGGACAGCGTCTCTGGCGAAGGGGGCACCGGCGGACGTGGGGTACGGATTGAGGGGGAAGAACGCATCAGAGAATACTTTTAACTTCTTTAATGCATTGGGGGACATCGCGTTCGCCTTCGCCGGCCACAACGTGGTGCTCGAGATTCAGGCAACAATCCCGTCGACGCCGGAGAAGCCATCGAAGAAGCCGATGTGGAAGGGGGTGATCTTCGCCTATGTTGTGGTGGCGATATGCTATTTCCCGGTTGCATTTATTGGGTATCACGTATTTGGCGACAAAGTCGACGACAATATTTTGATGACGCTCGAGAAGCCTGCGTGGCTCATTGCATCTGCGAACATGTTCGTCTTCATTCACGTTATCGGAGGCTACCAGGTACTTGTTCTTAAAATTCACCAACTTTGTATCTATGGTATACTGATGATTTACATGTGCAGATTTATGCAATGCCCGTTTTTGATATGTTGGAGACTTTTCTGGTGAAGCAAATGAAGTTTAAGCCTTCGGGGGTGCTACGTTTCACGACTCGTACCTTATTTGTTGGTAAGGCTTCTATGCCCTAAAACTATGAGATCGGGGTGTGTTTTTTTTAATTTTATTTTATTGGGTTTTGATGTTTTATTGATGAAATGTTTCATAATTTGTTGCAGGCATAACCATGTTCATAGGCATGACATTCCCTTCTTTGGTGGTTTGCTTGGATTCTTTGGTGGATTTGCTTTGGCCCCAACAACTTACTATGTGAGTGAAAGATATAAACATACGTCTCGAGTATCTAAGACTAACATAATACGACGACTAATGTCATATTGTTATTATCTTTTCAGCTTCCATGCATCATCTGGCTCATTCTGAAAAAGCCCAAAAGGTTTAGCTTCTCCTGGTGGATCAATTGGGTAAATTTTTTCGAATATAGAATGAATAATCATGAAGATTTTTGCTAGTTGTATTTCTTACTTAATTATTGATTATTTTTTTCAGATATTCATTATCATTGGAGTTATACTGATGATTGTGGCACCAATTGGAGGGCTAAGGAACATTATTCTCTCTGCCAAAACGTATAAATTCTATCAATGATCGTTGAAGATCAAGATACTCCAATAAACTGGAAATAAGTCGTTATTTCTAGGCATAATTATAATTATTATTATCTTTTTTGTGAATTCTTGCAGATTTTTATTTCCTCGTAGCGAAGTTGAATTTCTAGTCCTAGTATTTTCTTGACTAGAATAGCACAAGTTAGCGTAAATTTTCAGTTTGTGTCTCTGGGTCAGGTAGCCTTTGTTGATGACGATTAAGATTTCAATTTATTCTTGATGATTGAGTTTATATAATTTTTCAGTGAGTATAATAAACCACGTTTTGACTTCGATTCTGATTTTCAATTAAAACGATACATCTACCCTTTTTCACATATCAAACATACAAGTGATGATAAAAAATTATGTCTGACCCCACTAATACATTTTAAGTCAATTTTACTTGGCATGCATGAGTAGCTAAGACAAGTTCCTACTTATCATAAAAAAAATTAAAAAAAAAGTGAAGAGTATACTAGCAACTAACACCTTCCCAATCGAACTACACATAGCACACTGAATAAAGTTTTGTCGATCGAACTACTTAGTATAGCTCGAAATGGTGTTTTATGTTAACCAACTTACACAGTTTTTATTGTACCAACTGCACATGATCCCGAAAACATCAGTCCCAGCTACAAACGGGCTACCACAACCTGCTATCCATGAACTTGAAATTTGATGAGGAACACAGAGCGAAGGGTTTTGATTTACTCGAAATTTTAGAGCCAACGTTGGTAGAATAGAGATGCAGGATGGTTCAACAAAAGTCTGTTACACGGCAACTCCTCCATTAATGGATATATAGTACCTGTAAGATCAGTGCAAGTTAAAGATTTGAAATCGAACTTATATCATATGAACAAGTCGGGCTGAATATCTATCGTGTCTACACACTCCACCAGCCCAGCAACTTCTTCTGGTTGGCCATAGCGTCGTAGATTCAAGAGCAGAAATAGAGGGCCAGAGAGATGTATGATCTCGATTATGATCAGAAGAGAAATGTATCTTCTTCTCAAATTCTACTGCATTTACCTGTCAGCCGGAAGCACCTATCAGAATTTGAAATTTTAGGAGTCAAGAATGTTGGTTATGTAAATGATTCCTGCAAACTCACGGTGATGTTTCTGCTAGCTAGACTACTCTTTGGCGACTGTCTTTGTGAATCCAATTACTCCTGCTTTAGCAGCACTAGCTATAATTGGCTTGCCCAACATTCCCCACAAGACCAACAGTAGACGATATATTAATAATCCTTCCCTGTAAAGTCGGAACAGTAAGGAAAATATATAATGCTCCACATCTGTTTGATGTCTTAAATGGATTAATAACGTTCATAAATGGAAGATCGTGAACTATGGCCAAGACTGACTAGCAAACAAAATGAAAGAGGATTTAAGAAGATAATAAATATGCTTACTTTGCCTGCAGAAAATTAAAATCCTACTAGTTAATTACATGGATTTCGGAGTTAATCGGTGTGGCAACTTTAAGAAACTGACCTGCATGCATAGGAAAACTCCTGTGAGATTTGAAGCAATGACCTCCTGCCACTGAGATTTCTTCATTTTCATCAATAATGTGTCCCTCGTTATACCTTAAACCTTAGCAAATATTTTCAAACAAAATAAACCAATAGATTTGCAGGCACAATAAGTCAATTTTTATACTACATGCATTATTGATCATAGCATCTATCGTTCCCCATGTACCTATGATGGGATATGGCCCAGCCATTGTGCCACCGACAGCCCAAGCAGTGGGCACGACATTAATGTGAGCCCACGCTGTAGCCCACAGTAGCCAAGGCAAAACCCTAATCAACCCCCAAAACCCTAGCCCCCAGAACTCGAGTCAGGCGCCCTCTCCACGTGGCCGACGGAAGGCGAAGCATCCCTACAGCGAGAGGAAGAGCCCCACACGCCTGGGAAGAGTCCCGCCAATGGAGGAATGGACACGCCTTTAGAGCCTTGAGACATGTATAAATAGGAGTTAGATTGAAGGTAAAAGGGTTAGCAACTTCTTGAATACTAAGAGCTTTTAGCTATATTCACTGTAATAAAAACATAGTGAAAGTATTGAGGAATCACTCCTCCGTGGACGTAGATCTCATTAACGATCGAACCACGTAAAAGCCTTGGTGTTCTTTACTGCTTTACATAAATCTCGCATATCTACATATTCTAGATTTATCATTGGCGCCGTCTGTGGGAAACGAACGAACAAAAAAGCTTCGTTTCTCTACAAAACTTAATGGCAAGAACACGTACGACAGCCGTCGATGCTGGCAACAACCGCGCTGAGGACAACCAGGTGGTCACTCAGCGCCATGGGAAGGAGATCGTGGATGCCTGGCGGTCACACACCGAGGGCAACATGGAAACGTTTCCATACACCTCGGGATCGCCGCCTCACGAAGGGGAAGATACCAACCTCAACGAGGACGAACAGACGGTTCGTTCGTCCCACGAGGCCCTTGGCCGAGCTGTGACCGAATTCCTCAACGCCAACCTTGGCCAGTTCCAAAGCTTCCTCCACCGGAGGACAAATGAAGCGGGCACCTCCCGAGTGCCCGAAGCGCGAATCGGGCGCCGAGGTCGCTCACCCCACCGAGGCGGTCAGCGCCACTTTCGGCACAATAGCGAGAACGCGTACACCAATCCGCCGCCAAGTCAATCACCTCGCCAAGGGGTCGCAACGATCGCCATCTCGTCACCCGCATGCCGCTATCCACCTCGGCATACCGCCCGAGGGCGGCGAGCAGAGAGAGAATAAAGGCGGGCAGAACTCCCCCGGAGAGACGATGAACGCCGTTATCGGTCTTCCACCCCTCCAGGAGAGATGGCAATGATCTCCGGGGTTCGACCGAGCGAAAGAATCATCTCCTTTCTCGGAGAGATTACGGACACGCCTGCCTTGCCCGGTATAGGGCACCCAACATCGCCGCCTACGATGGCCTCGGGGACCCCTCCGACTTCCTTTTCGCCTACACCACTAACATGGCGAATCAAGGAATGGAAGATTTCCACATGTGCAAGATCTTCCCCGAGGTGTTGATCTCCAACGCCCGATTTGGTTCACCTCGCTCGCCAAAATAGCATACACCGCCCGGGATCTCATGGATCAGTTTAAGTGGCGTTTCTATCAGAAAATGCCACCCCAGCAGCCTTCGTCCGACCTGCTCACAATCCGCCAAGGGCGGGACGATCGATGTCGAACTTCATTTCGAGGTTCATCAAGGAGTCTCTCAAAATCGATGAGCAACGATCTCTATATCATCAACACGTTCGAAGCGGGATCCGACCGACGCCTTGAACAAGGAGATCACCCGTGAGAAGCGGAGGCGGCTAGCCGCCTTTGGAACTGGTAGACAACCGTCGAGGGAGCGGATCGACCGAAAGAGGAGACACAGGACGAGCAATGGATTTGAAATGAGGAAAGCCGGATGACCGAGGTCGAGGCGCCGAACGCCAAGTGCCTTCGAGAGAATCGGGAAGGGCCCTCGAGTCAGGCTCGGACCTCGGCCAGCCCGGCGGCAAAGCACCTCATCTGCTCAAATCGAGGCGGAGATATTCGAGCTCCATGAGCTCTTCAAGCCCTCCTATGAAAGGAGGATCCAAGAAGAGGTCGGCGGAGTATTATGACTATCAGGGGTATGGTCACTAATAAATTTTGTGGTATTAAATTTATTAGTTCATGAATAAATTCATTAATTAATGTATATTTTAAAATATATAATTATTAATTAAATATAACTCAAAAATATATACTATAATAAGTAGAATTATATTACGGATAAGTTTATTTGTCAAAAAAATAATAATGAATATATGATGTTATTATGAATAAAATAATTTATTTTAAAAATAATATAACTGATATTAATCATAAATCTAAATTTAATAAATTCGATTAGATTTTATTAAGTTCGAAAAGACTCATGAACATCGAAGTATCCGATAATTAAATTCATGGCTGGATCCAATAACAAATGAACCAAGTTTATATAAGATATTTACACCTCTAGGTGTATTTGTGCTAAGCAATTTCGAGCTATCTGAGTTTAAAATTTTTTGGAGGTTGAACTCGACTTGACTTTATCAAATAAAGCTACAGCAAAAAACACTCTCAATTAAGCAAATTAAACTTTCAACTTACACATGACTTTATAGATTCGTGGGCTATAAACTGACAATTACTCAAGTAATCTCTTCTATGGGTGTAATCGAACCGAGTCGAGCCGAACATCATCGTGCTCAAGCTTGGTTTATTTAGTATCGAGCCGAGTCTCGAGTTTTATTTATCGAATATTTCGAGTTCACGAGCTTATTCGAGCTTTAATCGAACCCAAATAAACTTTTTAAATTTAGATATATGTTTAGAATATTGATTATTTTATTTTAAAAATAAATTATTTTATCCATAATAACACAATATATTCATTGATTTCTTATAACAAATAAAAACAGTTAGAGATTTAATACAATAATTACTAATTATAGAAAGAAAATAATTATATCTAGTTAATAATTTTATATTTTCAAAGTAAATAGGTTAACGAACTTGTTTACGAGCTAACGAGCCGAATACTATCATGCTAAAACTTGGTTTGTTTAGCTAACGAGTTTCACTAAACAAACTTAAACGAATTTTTATCGAGCCAAGCTCCGAATAGCTTGGCTCATTTACAGCCCTAATCCCTTCTATAAGAATAATGAGGTACACTAGTCTATATTTGATTGTAACGAAAAATCAAAGAACACTAAACCATTTATCCTTCCTTTTCTTATTTATTTATTTATCGTAATAAATCATTCGCAGTATAATCTTCTAGGTAATTTATCAGTAAATCTGTAGTTAAATTATTTTTAAATTTTTTATGGCAAATATCTTATATCTCCTCAAATATTGTATTAGGAATGTGGTTAATCTTCAATTAATATAAAATAATAATCAACTAATGACTTTAAAGATCAAGGTGATGTAATTAATAGGCAATTTAAGCTATAGTTAATGCAAGTATATATACAATATTTACTATATTCTTTTCGAAAGGCATATTTACTATATAGAATTAGTATAGAATTGTGCTCAGAATTCTTTTCGAAAAACAGTTCACAAACACACGTATATAGTATGTGATCGATCTTAATTTCATAAGGGAAATAAATGCGCAAGAACACCAAAGATTTACGTGGTTCGATCTGTGAATAAAATCTACGTCCACGGGGTAAGAGAGAGAGCGTATGTGTATTGAGAGTGTAAGAAGCGATTACAAAGAGAGTGAATGCTCTATGTCGTCTAATCTAGCCTCTATTTATACACAATGTATTGACCTAGATCTCGAATCAAAGTCTTCTCTAACTAGGATTTGAGATCCTATCCCTTCTTGAATTAGGATTCTTTTAGATATGGTGAGCTTCTGCGTTCCCACCGACTTTAGGAGTCTTCATGGGCGAACTTGTCCAGCCGAGCTTGATGTCGGGGTTACTTGTATTGGGCACGATGCTTGGGCACAGTAGTTGGGTCGTATCCTATCTGACCCCACAAAAAGCCTTGAAACGAGGTCGTCTTTGGATTGGGGTTGTTGTGACGGCGGGGTTTGGACGATCTTTGATATTATTTTCATTGTCGACTTTGTGTGTGTCGATGCTTGACGTCGTATATCGTATGCGGTGCTCGCATGAGGCGTCTGCCGAGGTCTTGTTTGTTGTTTATATCTCGGCGAGGTGTCACGGCTCGCAACGAGGCGTTATGCCGAGGTCTTATGACCGCTTCACCTAACGGCGTTAAGCGGTCTTCACCGACGAGGCGTTAGCGAGTCTTCTTCGGCTTCACCGCGAGGCGTTAAGCGGGGTCTTGACCGCTTCGCGACGGCGGGCGTTAAGCGGAGGTCTTGGCCGCTTCACTGTCAGGCGTTAAGCCGAGGTGTTCGGACCGCTCACTGTCGAGGCGTTAAGTTGATATCTTTGGTGGCTTGACACGCCGAGGCATTAAGCCGAGTGTTACGGCGGCTCGCTGTCGAGGCGTTATCCGGGGTCTTCGAATGACTTTGCGACGGGCGTTATGCGAGGTCTTGGCAACCGACGCAGTCGTTAAGCCGAGGCCGAAGACGGGATTTTCTGCCGTTGCTGAGTACTGGACGCGGGATACGCATTTAATGCGCATTAAATCGGGCGGTTGGATTCCGATAAAGTGCATATTAGGGGAATGTCTTCCTTGATACGCAATATCTCTTATCACTTTGCCTTCTACATTTCTCTGATTTTCAAAAACTCCTTGCCTTCTGCGAGAAACAGTTATTCTGCGCCATTGACGACTTGAAGCTTCTTGTCTTCTTCATCGATAAACAAAAGTAAGTAATGGCTACTTCTTATAACGAGTCGCCTGAGCGTCAAATCTTGTCTGTTCCCCCGTCTGATTCGTTAGTGTCTCTGCCTGTTTTTACCCGTATTCATATGCCTCTTTCTGAGTGTAGTCTGCGATTCCCCTCAGTGGGGGATTGCGGCAAAGTGTCTTCTTTTTCTTCAATCTTAGGTATTTCTGATATTAGGGATATCTGTTTTCAATATAGTATTCCTTCTAGTATTGAGTTCGTTGCCCCCCGTCCGGAGGATAGGGCTTGTGCCCCTCCGGATGGTTTTATTGCCGTGTATGAGGACAGCCTCAAGGCTGGTCTTCGTCTTCCTTATCCTTATGTATACGTTGAGTTCCAAGAGATGTTTGGCATATCTCTTGCCCAACTCTCGCCGAACTCATTCCGCATATGAGCGCCCTAGGTGTCTCATGCCTATAGGCATAATTTTCCTTTGACCTTGGGGCTTGTCCTTGCTTTTTGCAAGCGAAGGCGGCTCGGGGTGGTATTATCTATCACCCCGTAGGAAATTCAAAGCAAAGATTAAATCGAAGATCTCAACCGCGAAGAAGTTCTTCTTCATCGGTTTCGAGACATATGGAGTTTCCATGGCGATCGATAAGATCGCCGATGTGTTGTCGACAAGGGCTTGGTGACTGGAGGGGCTGGACAAAATTGGCCTTGTTGACGAGGTCTTCTCGAGGCCGAGCTTGCGTGGCGGGGCTTAGCCCTTATGATCCTACCTCCGGTGGAGTCGGTGAAGGGTGAGGCCCTTCTTTTTTTTTTTTTTATTCGTGTTGATCTTGACCTATGTATTTCTGGTAGTGAACCTTCTAAGGGAAAAAAGAAGAAAGGAAGAGCCGATCTCTGTGTCGAGCCGATCTCTGCGATTGAGCCGTCTCGACCTTGAAGGATATCGAGGACATGCCGAAATGGGTGCGAGCCTTGAGATCCCCTTCACCGCAGCCCACTCAAGCGCTTGAAGAGGCGGAAGCATGTAATCCACGAGTCCTCGGTTCTTTGCCGGTGAGTCGAGATCATTGGTTCCAAGTCGGCGCCTCGTCTCTTTCAGGGTTTTGTACTGTCCTTATACTTTGTGTAGTAGTATAAAATTGTGTTCTTGACTGATGTATATATTGTATAGGGGTCGAGGGCGTGGCGGTAGAGGTGTCAAAGTATCCGATCTTATATCGGATTACTTGAAAGCGCCGTTACGCAATTTAATGAGGTGGCGGTATGCTCGGGAGGTGGGCGGAGAATACCCTCTCGCTCAAGAAATATCCGAGGCCGAGGCTAAGATCCGGGACCTCGTCAAACAGAAAGCGGCGGATGCGACGGCCATTGAGGCAGCGGCGGCAAGGGCCAGGTCGGCGGAGGCAGCTGTGGCGGAGGAGGCGGCAAGGGCCAAGGCGGCGAAGGCCGAGGTTGCCTTGATGAAGGCTGAGGTGGAACAGGTTCGCCGTCGGGAGGCGGACATGGCGAGCTCGCAGGGAGAAAACGCCGTGCCTTTGCGGAGAGGCTGTTCATGTCGGCGAGCTTCTCCGGGATGGTTTCGGACGCGGCTGAGGTGCTTAATAAGCGCGCCGTCTCGGATGCAATCGAAGAGGTCGCCGAGGACTACCCAGACCTGGACAAAGCCAAGTATGGGTACGAGGAGACCGAGGATGATGTCCTGAGACGGGCCTATTTTGATGTGCTCGTCCGCGGCTGAAGGAGCTTCCGTCTTTGCGAGAACCTTGTCTCCTCCTCGGTTCTTTTGTCCATGAGTCTGTTCGCGCTTTGTCCGTGGATCGGGATCCCGACCGACGCTTTATTTTCGATCATGCAAAGGGGTTGGGGAGGCGGCTGATGCTTGACGTCGAGACTCGGTGGTTCGAAGAGGCCGGTGAGCGGGCGAAAATAGGCGGAAGAGGCGAGGCTATCCGAGCTCGGAGGCGGATGTGGACATGGCGAAGCTTACGGAGGTCGGTTGATCCCCATCTTTTCACTTTTTTTTTTTTTTTTTTGAATGTAAATGTATATTGATTTTGCTAAGGGCATGTTAATAAAATCACAAGTTTATGTTAAGAAACTTATCTTTTTATTGATTGTCTCACGAAATGCTTGATGCTTCTCCTTGGTTGAACCGAATCGAAGACCTATCGCGGGCTCTTGAGTTGAAAGAGATCGAACTCCTCCATATAAAGGACAGCTTGGTCGTATGCGGTAGTCGATGTCAGCATAGAGCCTTTCGAGAGGCTGTGGCGAGCTGTGCTCGCCTTTTGGAATTGGAGGAGGCGTTCGAGGTCGTCGAGGAGAAGGCAGGTGATAGGCGAGGAGCATGCCGAGTCGAGGAGGTTATCCATCGAAATGGTGGGATGACGATCCGGAAGTTGAAGCCGAGGTTGTCGGTGCCGCCGTTGTCACGAGGTGCCGTAGCGAATATGGTCGGACCTCACGGCAATTCACGGGCGATCTGGCTGAATTAAAAGGCTCGGAGCATATACAAAAGCGTCATCGCCGACAACCACGGCTCGACGAAATGCTTGACGGGATGCAGAGGCCTCTTCTTCACGGAGCTTCCGATCTAGAATAAATGAACCAAATTATGACGATCCGGAGTGGCGCGCACAGAGGCGTGCTATTGCCTTGAGCGTCGTAGACCTCAAGGCGTCGAGGCCGGGCGTCATCAAGTGGCCGAGGCCGAGCTCATGAGCTGCGTCGTCAGTGACCGAGGTCGCTGGTCGGGCCGTAATATAGACCGAGGGCGAGGTAGAGGTAGGATTAGTATAGATGAGTCTGAATTCCGATTTTCTAGGGATTGGCTCGACTTTTCGATCCGCTCCGTCCTCGTAAAATGTAACTGTACATCTTTTATTTAATAAGAATGATTTCTTATTGACTTTGTATTGAACAAGAGTAATATGCGAAAGTAGTACATCCTCGTAGAGAATTCCGCCGAAATAGCGAAGAAATCGTTCTCGTCTGAAGGTGGGGTTCTTTTTTTCGAGGTCGTCGGGAGGGTGGTCCCTTCATCTACATAGAGAGAGCGGCTTGAAATGAGCGAAGGTAATCTGATCTCGTATGTAGGAATGATTCTGCTTTTTGCCGAGGTCGTCGGGAGGGTGGTCCCTTCATCTACATAGAGAGAACGGCGAAATGAGCGAAGGTAATCGATCTCGTATGTAGGAATGGTTCTGTTTTTGCCGAGGTTATCGGGAGGGTGGTCCCTTCATCTACATAGAAGGCGCTTGAAATAAGCGAAGGTGTCGATCTCGTATGTAGGAATGGTTCCTATTTTTGCCGAGGTTATCGGGAGGGTGGTCCTTCATCTACATAGAAACGGCGAAATGAGCGAAGGTAATCGATCTCGTATGTAGGCATGCTGCGTTAAATTTACATTCGTATGAAGCAGAATGTCGACCTCCGTCGAGGAATTTGTCCTCCGTGGGGTAAATAATAATGTGAAGATTAATTATGCATTAGTGATGAGTAGAACTTGCAAAAATAATATTTTATTGATAAAAGATGGCGCGACCACCAAATAAGACTCGGACTCTAAGCAGGACTTTAAAGACACGACCGAACAAGACCCGACCCTCGACACTTATGCATAATATCTCTTGGATGAATGATGTGCCATGCGTTGGGTAATTGCTCACCGGACAATTGAGCGAGCTTATAGGCCCCTGCCGAGTACTTCGTCGACCGGTAAGGTCCTTCCCATGTGGCTTCCGACTTGAGCTGCTGCGGCTTCTTGACCTCATTATTTCGAGTCTGAGGTCGCCCACTTGGAATTGTCGGGTTTTAACAGCTGGTTGTAATCTGAGCTACTTGTTGCTTGTCTGAGCTTCCTTGATGTGGCGAGGTCTCTCTTTCTTCAGTAGGTCTAGATCAGCTCGTAGATTTTCCCCATTGCTTGGCGGAGAAGTCAATTGTACGGGGACTCGGTACTCCGATCTGCGAGGATCATCTGCTTGGTTCCATACACCAGGCGTAGGGTGTTTCTCCGTTCGAGGTCCGAGGTGTTGTTCGATGCGACCATAAGACTGTGGTAAATTTTCCACCCGAGGCCTTTAGCTCGGTCGAGGCAGTTTTAGACCCTTCACGATGGTCTGTTGGTAACCGGTCTTACCATTTGCTTGAGGATGGGCCACCGAGGTGAACTTTGTTGGATCGAAGCTCTGACACCAATCCTTGAATGTCTTATCCGTGAATTGTGTTCCGTTATCCGAAAGGAGGATATGAGGGATGCGAGCGACACACTATGTTCTTCGAGACGAAGTTGAGGCGTTCTTGCTTGTGATTTTCGCGAGGCTCGGCTTCCACCCACTTCGTGAAGTAGTCGATCGCAACAATTAAAATTGGAGTTGTCACGGTGCTTTACAAAGGGGCCCACAATGTCGATCCCCATTGCATAAGCGGCGAGGGCTCTGTATGGAGGTGAGGTCGGTGCGAGGCGACCAGTGCGTTCCATGGATTTGACACCGGACACTTTTTACGAGGTCCATTGAGTCTTGGAACATTGTTGTGATAGTATCCCCATCGCATGACTTTCTTTGACAAGGCTCGGGGTCCGATGTGGCTTCCACCACGATCCTTCGTGTATTTCTCGTGGGGCGTAATTTGCTCGGTTCGGACCCAAGCACTTTAGGAGAGGTTGGAGATATGACTTTACATATAGGACCCCTGCTCAATTGTATATCGCGAGACTTGTTGGGATCCTCCTAGCCTCCAAATTTTGTCATGGGACAGATTCGCCTTCTCCAGTACTCTCGAATGGGAGTCGTCCAATTGGGTTCTTCATCCAGAGACTACGTTGACCTCGACTCCGTCTTGACATCGTCTATGCTTCGCTTTGGACTTCTCTCTTGGCGGGCTCGTTGATGGCGAGGCCAATTTATAAGATGTCGGCTCGGCTATTTTGCTCCTTGGGATACGAACTATCCGGAAGTGTGAGAAAGTCCGTTGCATGCTTTTGCTTTTCAAGATACTTCTTCATTCATCGCTTTTTGCCTCGTATTTTCCCAACATTTGGCTTCTGACGACTTGAGAATCGCTGTGAACTTGCGGCTCGTGTCACGGAGACTTTGAGCGGCGAGTCCTGCGATCGATGCCTCGTACTCCACCGTTGTTCGTATTTTGAATGTGAACCGAAGTGAGTGGCGATCTCTTGGTTGTCCGGGCCTAGGAGTAAGATACCTCCATTGCTGTTTTCCCGAAGCCCGTCAGCGTAGAGTTGCCCAAGCCTCCTCGGTGTTTCAACCATGGGTTCGGCTTTGGCATCGTCGTCTGGACTCGGTGGGCTTGGTTTTCGGACAGTTAGCCTCGGTAAGGAAATCCGCTAGGCTTGACCTTTGATGGCTGACGGGGCGAAGGATATATCGTGCTCGCCCGGTTCGATTGCCCATTTCGCGATTCTCACGATGCTTGGGCCCGTCAATACTTGCAAAGTGGGTAGTCGGTGAGGACTTGTATGCGATGTGCATGGAAGTATGGACGTAGTCTCTCGCGGCATTTACCAACGCTAAGGCAAGCTTCTCCGGTGATACCTCGTTTCCGGCCTTTTAGTGCTCGGTGATAAAATATACCGAGTTGGCGTCCTTCTTCCCGTACTAAGGCGCACTTATAGACTCGTCCGAGGCGGCAAGGTAGAAAAAGGATCTCTCCTCTTTCGGGACGGATAGAGTGGGGAGTTTGGCGAGTAGCTCTTGAGATCTTCAAAGCGGACTTATGTACATCATCCATGAGAATTTCGGGGCTTTTGAGTATCTTGAAGAAGGGTAGGCGCTTATCCGCGACTTTTGAAAGAAAGCGGCTCGGTCTGACTATGCGACTGTTAGCTTGTGTACGTCATGGATGGTCTTTGGCATCTTCATTTCCAAAATGGTTTGGACCTTGGACGGGTTTGCTTTTAGCCTTCTTGTGAAACCCAACACCTAAGAACTTTCCGACCGGACCGCATAGCGTGCATTTACGGGATTGACTTTAGGTTGATTTTCAGAAGAAGACCGAGGACGATCCGGAGGTCGGCCACACATGCGACTTCTTCCTTGCTCTTAACGACGATGTCGTCTCGTATACCTCCACATTCCGACCTATGTAGGGCTGAAATATTTTGTCCACCATCCTTTGATAGGTAGCCCTGCATTTTAAGGCGAATGGCATCTTTTTATATCAAAGACTCAAGTCGGTAATGAAGGTTTGTCTTGGCGGCGTCTTCGTCGTCCATCGGGACTTGGTGATACCCTCTGTATAAGTCAAGCGAAGACTTCGTATCCGACCAACGCGTCGACCTTCTTGTCAATGTTGGGAAGGGGATAGCAATCCTTTGGGCAATGTTTATTGAGGTCGGTGTAGTCGATACACATTCGCCATCCCCCTCCTCCTTTCTTCACCATCACCGGGTTGGCTATCCGGTCGGATATTTGACCTCGAACAAGATGTCGTGCTTTTAATAGTTGGTTCACCTCGTCATGAATGACTTGGTTCCGTTAATGCGAAGATTCTTTATACATCGAGGCGGCTTTATGTTCGGTCGATGTTGAGCGGTGGTGATGATACTCGGCGAGACTCGGTCATGTCGGGGAGACCAAGCAAACACGTCCCGAATTCCCTTAGGAGTTGGATGATCGATCCTTCACTTGGTGCCGTGGTGAAACCAACCGGACGACCTTCAATGGCTCGTCTTTGTACAATGCGACCTCTTCCACCGACCGCCGGGAGTGGCGATGTCTTCGACTCAACTCCTCGGGTTTCCTTAATTGCTATGCCTGGGTCTTTGGACCGAGGTCCGGCACCTCGTAAGGCAACTTGCATACATTCCTTGGCTTGCTTCGATCACCTCGGATCACGGCTGTTCCCTCGTGGTGGGTATTTTATCGTCGGTGTACGTTGAGCATACCGCCCTTACAATGTTCGACCAATCTCGCCTAGTATGATGTTATACGGCGGTGGGCCTTCACTACTTCTGACGCACCACCTTGGTCGAGGTCGTTGGTGATTTCCCCGTGACGGGTAGCTCGATTATTCCTTCCGGGCGCGTCTCTTTCGGACGAAGCTTGGAGTGGCGGTGGGCTTGCGCGAGCGCGCTTCTACTCCTAGCTTGTCAAGGCATTCCTTGAAAAGGATGCTCACCGACAACGCTTGTTGTCAATGTAACGCTTTCACCAACTTATTTGCGACCACCGCACTGGATCACCAACGCATCTGGTGGGTCTTGTCGTGGTGCGGGTCGTCTTCGGAGAAGGTGATCGCCTCGTCCTTCTGAACCTCTTATTGGTAGGTTCGCGGTTCTAGGACTTGAGCATCGGCCTTGGGGAGGACTTCGTGACTCCGCAGGGAGCCCGTAATAGTGGAGATCACCCGTCATCTGGGGCTCGTCATCTCCTTCCTCGTCGGTCTTGCGCTTACGTTTTTTTGTAGGGGCACAATTTCCTCTTCTACCTTTTCTTCTTTTGACTTTGGTCGGCTTGGCGACTCGTCCTCAGTATTTCTTGAGGATCCGTCACGAACTAGCATCTCTATTTCACCCATGAGCTCTTTGCACTCTTGATGTCGTGCCGTAGTCCTCATGGAATGAGCGATGTTATCCATAGGTCGGCACCTCTTCCTCTCCGTCATCGGTCGAGGCTTCTCGAGCGAGTTCATATGGAGTGCGTGATTTACGCCTCGGCCGTCAGCGGGGTGTATTGAGGTCGCTCGAGCGCGTCGCGGACCGAGCCTGGACCTTATCGGGCGATGTAATCTTTCAAGGCGCCACGCCTTGGTTCCGATCTTCCTTCGCCGTCTCTTCCTTTTTCCGAGGGTCTGCGCATGCGCCCGCGCTTTCTCTTGTCGGCCTCGTCCGCTTTGGCGAACCGATTGGCTATGCGCCACGGCTACATTGCAAGACGGGGTTCGTGCCAGCGATCTCTCGGTATAAGGCCCGGCAAGATGCCGTTTTGAAGGCCGAGATGACCAAGAGGTCGTTCACGTCTTGACCTTCAAACACTCCTTGTTAAACCTTGTCATGAAGTCACCGATGGACTCATTACGGCTTTGCCTTATGGTGAGGAGGTGTGCCGATGGCGTTTTTACTCGGCCTTTTGGAAGAACCTTCGATGGAAGGCCGCCATCAGTCGCGATAGAGCCGATGCTTCAGAGGTAGATCGTCGAACCACTGCGGGCGTTGTCGACAAGTAACTCGGAAGAGTTTACATATGAACTGAATCGAGGCGTTGGTTGATCATGTTGTATTGGGCTGCGAGAGGAAGTTCGTGGATCCCTCGACCGTCATAGGGGCGATGCTTGGTACCCGGTATTTATCCGGGAGAGAAGTGTTGAGTATTCTATTTGAGAACGGGGTGACTATCTTCCCGTATCCATCGAAGCCGTCCTCTGGAGGCGGGACGGAGTTCGACGATCGAACTCGTTTAGGTGACTCGGACCGACTTGGCGGCCACGATGCCTTTTCTGCGCTGCTCGTCCCACGGAGATCGGGCGGAGTTCGCTGGATGGATTTATTCAGCGATCGAGGTCGGGCCGCGGCGATCACGACGTCCTCTCCGCGTTACTCGTTCCGCGCGGTCGGTTTGGGCCCCGACCTCTCGTTGTGATGCCTCGTATCTAGATGAGGCTTGGTGTTCCGTTCTTCGGGCGTGGCGACCACGTGCTTGCCGAGGTACCGGAGAAAGCTCTCCTTATTTTCTCGAAATCCCGGCGGCGTCGTCGAGGTTTACTTGCGAGCGGATGTTCCCACGGATTATTGCTACGATTTCCCGCTATGGTAACCTTGCCTCCTGCGGGCGGGGTGTCCGTGCTCGTCGAGACTTTGGATATGTCCTTGGGGTTTCTTCTCGATTGGGCTCTTCCGGTGAGCTCGGCGTTCCCTTCGCCGTCGGCGTTGTTGTTGTCGTGACGGTCACGGATGCATGGCTTCGGTGTACTGGTCATGATTATTTCCACAAAGCGGTGGTTGATCGAAAACACAAAATTTCGTTTCCCAGGCGGCGCGATGATCGATCTTAATTTCGTAAGGGAAATAAATGCAAGAACACCAAAGATTTACGTGGTTCGATCGTGAATAAGATCTCGTCCACGGGGTAAGAGAGGCGTATGTGTATTGAGAGTGTAAGCGATTACAAAGAGAGTGAATGCTCTATGTCGTCTAATCTAGCCTCTATTTATACACAATGTATTGACTAGATCTCGAATCAAGTCTTCTCTAACTAGGATTTGAGATCCTATCCTCTTGAATTAGGATTCTTTAGATATGGTTTGAGCTTTCTGCGTTCCCACCGACTTTAGGAGTCTTCATGGGCCGAACTTGTCCAGCCGAACTTGATGTCGGGGTTCTTGTATTGGGCACGATCTTGGGCAAGTAGTTGGGCCGTATCCTATCAGTATGAAACAAAAATAAATTAGTAATTTATAAGCTTTACACACACACACTAGTATATATATTGTAATTAGGTCCTCTTTTACTTTTGGTTAACTATGACTAAATTTTACATTTACTTAACTTCCAAATAAATATTCGAGCTTGAATATAATTAAAATGAATTAAGAAAATTCGAAGCTCACATGATTTCAGTTTTACACTTAATATAAGAACTGTCGACATTGTATTATAATTAAGTTGAAGTAATTAATTTAGTTTTACTTTTCAGTCCTGATCATAAATATCTGAGTATGTTTATTTATCAACTAATTAAAGTTGACTAGAAAAAGCAAAAACTCATCGGAAAGCAATAATAATAAAAAATATTAGCGTGTACGTATGAAGAAGAAAGGCTACTGGTTTATCCATTATGAACGATTATGACATGATTATTTCTTCATTACCTACCAATTATGATATGATTATGCATCTTATCAATTTATGGCGAACAAATGATGATATCAATCTTTTATTTTATTATTTTTGGTTGAGTGTTATATATTATACTGTATCATATATTAAACTTTTTATAACGAAAAATAATGAATTATTGGTCCGTGTTTTATAATTGGTGACTAGACCTGTAAATTAGTCGGATTCAATACAAGCATGATATTTTTAAAAATTATTTGATTATATTTAACTCCATGATTTTAGTTGAATATGGAGTTTTCAACTTGCAATCATTTGTAAATTGCTTTGAGTGACATTTTGTAAATTGAGTGAAAATCTAGGTTATATTTTCTGTAAATAAAATATTAAAAGAAAAAAAAAAAACAGTTCTTCCTCGTGTCGTGCGTGGAGAGAGTGAGAGGGTGTGCTAGTTTTAAGATTGACTTATTTATTTTATTATCTTTTATTTCCTTCTTGCTTAACTTACGAAATTGAATAATTTGACTAATAATAACTAGGCTGTAAATGGCCAAACTATTCGTGAATTTATTCGGATTTCGGTTCGATAAAAGTTCATTCGACTTTGTTTAGTGGAACTCGTTAGCTAAACAAACCAAGCTTGAGCATGGTAGAATTCGTCTCGTTAGCTCGTGAACAAGTTAGTTAAGCGATTTAACATAAAAATATAAAATTATTAACTAGATACAATTATTTTCTTTCTATAATTAGTAATTGTTGTGTTAAATCTCTTAACTATTTTTATTTGTAATAAGAAATTAATAAATATATTATGTTATTGTGGATAAAATAATTTATTTTAAAATAAAATAAATATTATTCTAAACATATATCTAAATTTGAAAAGTTTGTTTGGGTTCGACTAAAGCTCGAATAAGCTCGTGAGCTCGAAATATTCGATAAATAAAATTCGAGACTCGGCTCGATACTAAACAAACCAAGCTTGAGCACGATGGTGTTCGGCTCGGCTCGGTTCGATTACACCCCTAATAATAACATATTCATTATACATATTTGAAATCATGACAAGATCTTTCATTTTGATAAATGGCATGTAAAAATAGATTTGAAATGAGAAAGTTATTAATATTGGCTCATTGGTTTTGGGCACGTAGATTATGGAGAGTTGTGTTTTATATGTAAAATAATGTGTGACACGAAATTTGAAAAAAATTAAGTGTAAAATTATTTTCTTTTTTTGATATGAGTCAACAATAGTGGGACAGTATAAAATGGTATACGACTCAATATTAGCGGACAGAGGGAATCTCATTTTAAATCTAAGGTTAGTTTTGAAATAGATTTTTACATAATTTACATCATTAACCTTCCGAAATTAAGGAAGAGATATGTACAACATAATTTCTGGAAATATTTCTATAATAATATAAGATTTTATTTTAGATTTTATTTTCGAAAATAAGGAATAAGATTTTATTTTAAATTTTTATTTTCGAAAATAAGGAAGTGATATGTTTAAATAACAAAATAAGATTGGTCATTCGAATTTAATACCTTGCTTTCAAAGTCTTAGTCATTTACCAACTTATCCAACAATATCATCAACTACATTAAGATATTGAATAAAATTATTTTATACCATTTTATGCGTGTTTGTCTCTTATATTATATATATCTTGTTCATAATTGAATATAGAATTAATCAATGAATGGAAATTGATTAATCAATAAAATTAATTAGAAATACAATGATGTTATTAAGTAATCATATAATTGAAATAAGTACAACCTTAGCAAATTTTTAAAATAAACAAATTTTTAGTTGATATATTTGAATATGAAGATGATTATTATTGTTATTGTGTGACATATTGTCATAATTATATAGATGGAGATATAAATTTTAGTGTGACATTGTGTTTCTTTTACATATTATTATTATTATTATTATTATTATTATTATTATTATTATTATTATTATTATTATTATTATTATTATTGTTGTTGTTGTTGTTGTTGTTGTTGTTGTTGTTGTTGTTGTTGTTGTTGTTGTTGTTATATGTCACAAAGTTGTTAATGTCAATCTATAACGTTTTATGAATTCTCTAATATCTTGTAACTTTTAATATTATAGTATAGAATTATGAAATAATTGGTCAATTGCATTGAATAATATCACTATAATTATGAGAAAAATATCATACTTTGACCACATCGATCGAATATTCCATAAATTATACTATGTTACATTATATTTCAAGAAATTAGTGAAATTGAAATAAAAAATTATAAAATAGAAATGAATTACTATAATTGTGAGATAATGTCATACATTCAAGTGGCCATAAGTCAGATACAGAAAATTTTCAATATGAAATGCCGTTCAAGCTCAAAAGGTCTGTCTCGTCCATGTCAAGTGCTTCGGGCCATATGTTTCAGGTCCGAAGTGCCACCAAGTTGTCATGAAGATGGTTTTGAGGAAGCGTGTGTAGATCCTCGTGAACGATCACTGGCTTCTGAATTTATAGAAGGAGAAAGCACTTGCAGTGATACTGAAAGTAACAGTGTCTCAAAAGCTGCCGCAGAACTGTCGAGCCTTTTGATGGATGACCATTCAGGAGAAGAGACTTTGGTCGATTCAGTATTAGCTTTTCAAGAGCCAGCTTCAAATGAGAATAGGGACAACTTGATGAGTAATTCCATAATCTGTCAATTGCGGAAACTTCATCTGTACATTTGCTGACATCTAATCAAGTGGATGATGCCACACCAACGTCATGTGCAGACATGGTGGATGCTGCAGAAGTTCGTAATCCAAGTTCTTTGAACGCAGTATCAGAAAATGAAATAAAGAATGATGATTCTGCATATTATGGTTCACATTCCTATGCTGATTCCACTTATTCAAAAGGCTGCATCTGTGTCCATGTTGCTAGTGCTGTAAGAGCAACTGCCAAGGAATTAGAAATCTCACATCATGGACATGTTGTTCTAGGTGCGTACTTATCATTGTTTCTGATCCTTTTTTCAATCGAATTTGGTGGAGAAGTACAATGTGAAAATTTATTGAATTTGAGCTCCCTCCTGATAAAATTGAGAAGGGTGGAATTTTTGCATGTTCACATGTCTATCAATCACATGTTTGTGCCTGTATGTCAATCCATGGTGAAAAACATGCGATCGATGCATGTATGCATTCAAAATTAACTGTGGTTAGGTGATGGCAGATTTCTGCTTTCTGTTGATCCATCCCTAATTATCTAGGATCAACTGATTCCCTCAAGATGTTGAATAGGTTTCTTCGCAATGAACTAATGACGAGATTAATGTCCCTCGGAGTTTCTCGGTCGAGCAGATAATTCATTTCTTTACCAATGGCTTCAGCTTAAGTAGTATGAATCCGTCTGACTTCTTTCTGTACACTCTTGGTTTTGACCTAGAAGCTTCCTTTCCAATCGCAGAAGAATCACGTATTCTCTTGGAAGACATGGGTCAGCCAAAAGCTAAAACCCTGACCATAGAAGAAGAAGCTGACGCAATCCTTTTCTGCAGCTCCATAATCCACAATCTGGCTTATGAAGCTGCAAATTTTGCAATAGAAAAAGAGGGCTTACCAGTGGAAGCTCTGCATCCAGCAGTAACGCTCGTGGGAAAATGTAACTATGAAAGAAGGGACACACATCCAAGGCAACGTAATTCTAGGTTGCAGAAAGCTCAAAAACAGAGCCTGGAAAAGGAAACGGAAACTAAACCTTCTTCCTGCAATGCTGAAACCGACGAGAACTCTAATCCATGTACCATTGGCATTTCCGATGATGGAGCTCCAGATAATGGCGACAGCACGAAGCCTCCCAAGCTAGAATCCAAATGCAATTGCTTGATCATGTAAGTTTTTTGGGCGATTACAATGATCAACATGGATAGTTTTGTGTAGCAGTTTGGATTCTTGCAGGAAAATATATGCTGCGTGGTTGCATTATCACTGGGGCTGCTTGCTTTTTTGTTGGTTCAAATTGTTTTGCAAGAAATATATGATGTTGGAGAATCTTTGTAAAGATGTAATTCTTAGGTTAATAGCAGTTGATGCTCTTTGACTGTTGACATTACCATAGTTTTGTAAGGTCTTTGGGGTTTGTAGCTATTTCTTTGATTTGAAAAGCAAGTAATAACATTGTGTGAAATTTCCCAGTTTCATGAAAGCCTACCTTTTCTTTTTTCACCGCTTTGGTTGCATAGTGTATTCGGATGGTGTCATGTTTGAATCTCGGATTTTGTTTTATCAATATATACCAAGTATTAAGTTGATGCTGATTCATGTTGGAAACAACTTCACTCCCCTCGAGGTGGAAATGACCAATGTGCCCCTGGGGGAGTGAATGACCAATATGCCCCAGAGATCACTCAACATCACGCACTACAAAATTGTCTTAATTTTAGTCCGTTAGAGCTTTTTTACCACATTTCAATATCAAAAATAAATTCCTATTTGGAGATGAATCTCATTTTTGAATAAATATCTCATTTCAGATTTTATGCAGAAGACTTCAAACTTTCCATTTTACTCTTGTTCTTGTTTTTTACATTTTTCAATTTTCATGCAACATTAAGGGTAAGAAAAGAAATAGAAAAATTGCACACTTTCTTAGTACCTAAGTTTTGACAGTCATAGACATATGTTCGAAGATCGATAGAATACTATTTGGTATGTAGTATTAGGGATGAGTATTCGGTTATTCGGTCGGTTTCGGACAAAAAAATAATCGAATCGAATTAACCGAAATTTTCAAAAAAATAATCGAACCGAACCGAATTTTATTCGGTAACCGAACCGAAATATATTTCGGTTAAACCGAATTTTTAGCAATACAAATATTTTTTTCAAATGAATAAATAAATAATATTATATATTGATATTATATATAAAAAGTAGTTTATTTTTAGCAAAAAAAATATTTTTTCAAATTAATATATAATAATATTATAAATTGATATTTATATATAAAAAATACATTTTTATATGTTATATATACACAAAATATTTTGCAAAAAAATAATTGATAGAATTATATAATAAATAAATAATATATTTTACAAATATTATATATTGATATAATAGGGAGAGAGAGAAATAATAGGATTAAGGATATTGATATATTAAATTATAATTCAAAATAAATAAATAAATAAATAATATTATATATATATATATATATATAAAATTAGGTTTTCGGTTATTCGGTTAAAAAATTCGAACCGATCGAAAACCGAACTACCAATTTACAATTCGGTTTAACCGATTAACGAAATAACCGAACCGAATTTGATTTTTCGGTTTGGTTCGGATTCGATTATTCGGTTTCAGTATTTTCTTCACCTATATAATATGAAGCTAACTAAACGTCACGAATGGAAATAACACTAAAATCATCGGTGTGAGAGCATCTTCAATAATCACTCTACAATAGAGTGAAAATCTTCAATAATACATTTCACTCTACTTTATATTAGAAAAATGATTATTATCACTTTACTTCTAAAGTGGTATTGTTCATCCCTTTAATATTTCTTTAATCAATAAAAAAATATAAAAATAAAATATTTTATTGTAAAATTAAATATAGAATTGATTGTTGAGATGAATATATGATTTTCTATATTTTACTCTAAAACAATATAAAATTCATAACAGAGTGAGCAGTTGAAGATGCTTACGCCACTTCAGAGTTTTGCATTTTCAACAACATATGTAAAACACACTCCATTGCATGTCTGCGACGAATAAAAACATCACATGGTTCCTTCTTTGAGCTTCAACAGGCACGTATGCGCGATCCTCGACAAATGCAGCAACCTCAATCACCTCAAACAACTCCACGCCCATCTCATCACGCTCGGCCACGGACACATCCACTTCTACGCCTTCAAGCTCATCCGCTTCTGCACTACCCGCCTCCGCGACCTCGCCTATGCACGCCAACTGTTCGACAAATTCAACTCTCCCAATATCTATCTCTACACGGCTATTGTCGCCGCATGTTCTTGGGCTCCCGACCACAAATCAGCCGTGCTAATTTATCGTGATATGGTCCGCGAGAATCGATCGAGGCCGAATGAATATATGTTTTCAATTATCTTGAAGTCGTGGCCGGAGGTAGCGAGGGGTTATGGGGTGGAAATGGTGCAGGCACAGATAGTTAAATTAGGTTTCGGTGGGTGCCCGGTTGTGCAGACGGCGGTGCTGGATGCTTACGCGAGGTGTGGAGTTGACGTCGGTGTCGCGAGGAAGGTGTTCGATGAAATGTCTGAGAGAAATGTGGTGTCGTGGACCGCGATGATTTCTGGGTATACAAGGGCGGGGTGGGTTTTGGATGCAATTCTGCTCTTCGAAGAGATGCCGGAGGAGATCAGGGACACGCCGTTTTGGAATTGTATCATCGCTGGTTGTGTGCAGAATGGATTGTTTTCGGAGGCTATCGAGTTTTTCAAGAGGATGGTTGTGGAAGAGGCAAATAGGCCGAATCAAGGAACGGTAGTGTGCGTTTTGTCGGCATTAGCTCACAGTGGGATGCTGCAGTTTGGGAAGTGCATTCATGGCTACATATACAGGACTGGACTGAGTTCTGATTTGTTTGCTGTGAATGGCTTGATTGATATGTATGGCAAATGTGGGAGTTTTGAGAAATCAAAAAGTGTTTTTGACAAGTCTGCTCAAATAAACTTGACATCTTGGAATACTCTGATCAACTGTTATGCATTGCAAGGCCGATGCCACGAAGCAGTTGCTGCGTTCCAAGATATGCTGATGCTGGGGCAAGAAGATTTAAAGCCAGATGCAGTCACATTTGTTGGCTTGTTGAGCGCTTGCACTCACGGAGGTTTGGTTGAGGAAGGGCGTCACTATTTTGACATGATGGTTAAGGATTTTAAAATTGAGCCTCGGATTGAGCATTACGGGTGCTTGATAGACCTTCTTGGGAGATCAGGGCAGTTTGAGGAGGCTATGGTGGTTGTGAGTGGTATGAGGATTCCACCGGATGAAGTTATTTGGGGCTCGTTGCTTAACGCTTGCAAGATTCATAGGCGCGCAGACTTGGCTGAACTTGCAGTAAAGAAGCTGGTTGAGATTAATCCTGGCAATGGAGGGTATAGTGCAATGCTGGCTAATCTATACGGTGAGATGGGAAAATGGGACGAGGCGTGGAAAATTAGGACGGCCTTGGCGGAGGGAATGCTTATAAGGCCGCAGGTTGCAGCTGGATTGAGATTGAGAACCAGGTTCATAGTTTTACTCTGTTGATAGTTCACATCCTAGAACAGAAGAGATATATACGGTTTTGGGATGTTTAGGCGATGCTTCGAGATTAATGCAGCACGCGTTGTGGCATCCGCTACAACTGCAGTAGCTAGTGTGGTATCCATATTGGGATCAGTTCATGTATAGAGCTACAATTTGGAGAAGGTTTAATTAAGAGCACTGCAGCAGAGGAAATTTTTGAGGTATGTGGTTAGCAAAGCCTATGTGTCGGAAAAGAAAAGATTTTGCTGCGGCATTCTAGTGTTGTGGTGTCTGAGTGACGCTCGGAATGTAAAACGAATCCACAGACTGCAAGAGAGAGAGAGAGAGAGAGGATTATCTCATTTATCTGTACCATTTTAGTGTCATGCACCTTACGTCACTCTGTTCTTACTTCTTATCAAAATCAAGATATTTACAAAAAATAGTTTTGTCAAATTGATTTGCCTACAGATGATAAATCAACTCAAAATTTTCAGCTACATTTATGTTTGTGTTGTAAATCGTATCAGCAATAAACTAGAAAGGAATTTCGATCAACAAAATCTAAGTGAAATAGGGTTAAATATAATTTATGGTTCAAATATTGGAGTATCTTTCTTAAAAAAATAACCTAAACTTTCGTTTATTTTTTCCAAGAACTTCGAACTTTATAAAATTTCAATTTTGGCCCATGAATTTGCATTGGAAAGTGGCATGAAATATTCTTATCATGTTCAAAACAAACCAATTAAGTACAGTGAATATGATAACACGAAAATAAGGCAAAGTTTGATTTTATTTTATTTTTTTAAATGACCGAATATTCAAGTTATTTTTCAAAATTCGGACAATAAAGTATACTTAATCCATTAAAATAGTGTATTAAGTATATAATAACTTTATTCTGAATTTATTTACCAATTCTTCTAATTTCCATTAGCCTTTTTTGAGAGATTTTATGCAATAGAAAAAGGAAAAGAAATTGTTTTGTTGACCGTTTCTTTAGTTAGCGCTGACGCTTCGCCTTTCCTTCTCTTCATAGAATAATAATTTTGAGCTTCCATTTCCCATTCCCTCTCCTTCTCTCTCCAAACAAGAAATTTTCTGATCGTTAATTCAGACGAAAAAATCAAATCTTTTTGTGGCCCATAGAGCAAGCTTTGAGATAAAATTGGAAAGAAAAAAAAGAAGAAGACGAAGAAAAACGGAGATTTGGGATGGATGAAGGAGGTGGATCAGTAAATTCAACTGCGGCGGCGTCGGGAAGGGAGACGTCGTATCCTTCAAACTCGATTCTTTCGAACTATCCATTGATGTCAGCTCTTTTTGCCTTCGCGATTGCTCAGTCAATGAAGGTTTTCTCCTCATGGTATACTTCTCCATTCCTCCATTTTTAGTGTGTGTGCGTGCGAATTAATGTGTTTTTTTTTAATTATTGATGAATCTATGAATGTTATGATCGATTTTTGTGGTATTTTGGCTGCGAGAATTTAGGTTTATTATTTTTATCAGCAATTGTATTTGTTGCTGTTTCTGCTATAAACTTGTTTTCATTTCTTGTTCTAATTTGGAAAATGTGATCAAGAATCGGTTCTTTTGTAAAAATTTCTTTGTATATAGAATGAGTTTTTTGCTGTTATTGTGCATTTTTTTTTTTTTGCCTCTAATCAAATTGTTACGTGACTTTTATTGATGATTCCTGCATCTATTTACTTGAATTTTAATGAAAAATGGTTGAATTTGTGCTGAAGGAAAGGGTTTGGATGATCTCCACTGCTACAAGGGGTCTCAAAAATTGAAAGGTTCCGTTGAAATTGTTTGTGTAACACCAGAATTTGGCAATTTTAGGATGAAACATAATTTTTTTAGAGCTTGCAGAGATCATATGCTAAATAAGATGCATTTCTTGTCAAACTAAGAGTATATCCCTAATTTCACTTTTATTATTGGGTGATTATATACGTGCATATGTATGAACTGAATCAACCCCGACTCATCAACATTATTACATGCTTGGAATAGGAAAGTCGGATACATAGCCTAGTGTGTTGTAGCTAAAAAATTCTTACAACCATAGTAGTCCTGCAGGTATAAGGAAAACCATTGGGATCTGAAGCAACTCGTTGGCTCTGGGGGTATGCCCTCATCTCATTCAGCAACCGTTGCTGCTCTTGCAGTGGCTATTGGTTTCCAAGACGGTTTTGGAGGATCACAATTCGCCCTTGCTCTAATCTTGGCATTCGTGGTCTGAATAGGGATCCCTTTTTATATGTTCTGTTAATTACTGCTAAAGATGTTGTATTGTGTAGGATCCATTTTACCTATTCTTTTTCTGGAAATATTTATTCAACATAAATTAAGATCACAACTCTTGCTTATTTCATACATTGTGTTGACTTCCATTACTTGAGCATCAATATGCTTGAAGTAGCATATTTTCACATTTTCTTTTATACGTATTCTCACGTGGTGAAACCCCTTTTAGGTGATGTATGATGCCACTGGAGTAAGATTGCATGCTGGACGTCAGGCAGAGGTTTGTTCTAGCTTTTCCACTGTCTTCGCCTTCTTCCTAAAATTAAATGAATATCCTGCATAGGTATATAATGTCTCGTATTTATTGGAAAACATCAGGTTTTGAATCAAATTGTATGCGAACTTCCATCTGAACATCCTCTTGCTGAGACTGGGCCCTTGCGTGAACTTCTTGGCCACACTCCTCCTCAGGTTCGACTCTTATATCTTGTTGAGTTGCATCATCAATTTGGGCAAGCATAGCAAAAATTCAATCATATATTTAGTTTATTAGAAAATAGATACCAGAATGTTTCCTGATGCTCTTCAGTACACTATTCTGGTATTAGTTTAGTGACAAATCTATCCATTTATTAAAGTTGATTTCACAAATTACCATGAAAAACAATCAATTTCTGTTGGCAAATGTACAATGTAGATATTGCTAGATACATATCCATAAGAATTACTTCAAAAAACATCAAATTCAGATCTGTTTCATTTTTATTTTTTTTGTTGCAGGTTGTTGCTGGTGCAACACTGGGACTGTTCACAGCAGCATTAGGCCATTTCATCTTCAAGCTCTGACACCTGATCTTGATGATTCTCGATTCCATTCTGCCAGCATTCACGACTCTGATACTTATAGTAGTTGATACCAGGATAGCCCTAAACTCTTTCAAGACGACGACACTGCCTCAACCAACGCAGGCATGCTGCATCAGACTCGTCTACTATTTCTAAGAACGAAATTTAGATTTAGATTTAAAGTGCATTCTCTTGATTTCCAGTATATGAAGAAAATGTGAATAGCAGAGTTGGCTGTAGGGACAAAGCTACCATTGTTATAGAATATACCATTTTCAGTGATCGAAAATTGCACATTGTGGAATCTAATTTTGAATATAAAAACAGGTGATTCTCTAGCAATCCTACTGTGCCTTTCTCTCTCATATAAAACGAGCAGAAAATTCTTGCAGGATTTTTGGAGGCATTCACAAAATGCACATGGCCTAGTGTTGCTCACTGTTCAAGAACCGTAGGTTCCGGGCCCCAAACCGCCAGTTATGGTTACCCGGTCCGAGCCTGCCTAACTTCTAGACGGTTACGGTTCAAGCCCGAACCTCCAGGTCCGGTTAAGGTTTGAAACCGCCGGTTAGGAGGTTTGCTAGCAGATCGGTTTTATTTATTATTATTTAGCTAAAAATATAAAGATAATGATAAAAATATAGTGTGCAATAAAAAGGAAAAACATACACACAATGTAAAGAAATTATAATTCAAATAAGTTTATGTGTACATTTTCAAATTCTACTAGATGCACGTTATCGATGTGTTTTGAAGTATCTAGCTAGTAGTCTCCTTCACCCATCCATTTTGTATATTTTGCAGTAATTGCAATAAATGTCGCAATTTGAAGGATTTTGCACGATTATCAATCGATCGAACCAAGTGTTATAGACAACTTGTTAAAATGCTCGGTGGAATATATTCGACAGTTCCAAAAATAAAGTATGTGTATTAGAATAGAGAATAGTAAAGATAGTAATAGAGAATGTGTTAGAAATTAATAAAGAAGAGGTACTTATCGACGAAAATATGAAGAAAAACAGATGAATATTGCATCGTGGTTGTTAAATTATTACTAAAAAAATAATTAATTTATTGATAGTTAACCGCCGATTAAAGCCACCGGTTGCGGTTATCCCAAATGAAAGCCTGTATCCAGCCCTTCTGATGCCCATTCCCGATTTCTGACTAGCCCAAAACCATGATCAATTATTACGAAACCACTGACTGACCGGTAAGGGGAAGCAATAGAATTTGAACTCTTTCATCTCACTCTTCACATAGTGAAAGTCGGAAAAGGGCTTTCGGAGCCTAATGGGCTCATCAAGAATGATATTTTATTTGTTTTTGCAAGGCGATAAAGTTTAGGAAGTAGTAATAAATCTATAATACAAGGTTTGATGCCTTCTGGCTCTGATTATATAGTAATCTTTTTTCTGTTTTGGGTGACAAAATTCTGCAGTGTGTATGTATTTAGGCACTATTTTATTAGCTATACCTATTTGTATTTTACTGCAGCTGTGAGCTGCCCATATTCTTCTACTGCTTCTCCGCGCACACACTGATTTTTATGCCATGCATGTTTAAAGTAATGTAGTTCTTTCCACCAGTGGGTGGATCTGAAATTCACACTCACTCTTCCATCCTCAAGATTTGTTGGTTTTAAGGTCTCTCTCTCTCACACGCACACACTTGGACTTGCTTGGCTTTTTTCTTGAGTGGACTTGGAATGAGTTATTTATGTTTCTGGGATTTTGTTGAGTTGATTAACGTGCAATAACTTAATTATTGCTTAGATTCTGAAGTTGTTTTCATCATAAATTGATTTGTTGGTGACTAATCAAGAACTGAGAAAATGAGATCTATAGAGGATAAAGGATGTTTGAACAGTTGCCCCACAGAGGAGAATGCAGGTGGTGGCAGCTGCATGATCTTGGACTTCAAGAAGAAAAGCGCGCGATGAGCTGGCCGGCCGTTGCCTCATCACGCCGTCGAAATGGGAATAATTTCTTAAAATATTCCTAATTAATGATTTCAATAGTTAGAATAGAAGATGAAACACGGTTGTAGAATAGAGGACCTAATTTACTTAATTTTGTACAAACGCCAAGATATGAGGATTGAAGCTTGGGAAATCACGAGAAGAAGAAGGCTGAGATGGAGAAGCGGAACAGCTCAAAACCCGTGCAAAAAGAAGTTCAATCAGAAATTGGCAACGACTCGGAAAGATTATATAAGAAGAAATGGCCATCTTCCCTATTCTTCCTGCTGCTGGTTGCAAGCAACACTTGTTAATCAATTATAAAAATCTATGTGCATGTTACATGTATACTTTTAGGGAGATTCTATACATAACCCCTACTCACTATAACACCCCATTTAAAATATTAATAAAATTATTATTGAGTTTACTATATTACCCTTACAGTTAAAATTATATTAATACATTTGAAATTTTGAAAATAAGAATATTATATGTATAGCCCCTTCCGTAAACAATAAACTTATAGCCTCAAATTTGTAGTGAAAAAAAGAAAAAGAAGAGTTATGCACAATCCCAAATTGGAAGGGAAAAAGAACATGCAAAAGTGGCTTCTTTAGACATGTTCCGAAAGAGGATGGGGTTGTCGTGTCTCCGATTGCTGAGGTGGTGCCACCGGCAATCAACAAGGAGGAGGAGAAAGAGGGTAAATTTTGCTTCTTAATGCCGAAGAGAGTCAATGTTGGCCTCAGATTTCGACGATTAGAGCTTTGTGTGTGGTTGGGAGATTTTAGAAGATGAGCTGTGGAATCCTGATGAGCTTCATTTGCCACCAATTCTTTTGATTTTTACCATTTGAAGAATTGTAAGGTGAATTCTTGCACTTCCTATTATTTTTCTTCTAATGGGCTAAATTGCAGCTTGCAGGATATGAGTTAGTCTTTTTTTTGGAGGGAGACTCCTCATATCTACGACAGTTACAATTGTTAAGGTAGTTTTTTTTGGGGACTCCTTACATGATTTTGCTCTTTCTTGCGGTATGTTGAATTATTGAACAAGATAATATGGATAATATTCATTTCATTTTCCATTACTGTAGGAGTTCATGATTTTGCTTTTTCTTGAAGGATGTTGAATTGCTATAGAATAATAGGGATAATATTCATTTCATTTTTTCTATTTCAGTAGAAGTCCTAGTTCAAAATTATTGATTTTCTTTTAAGGGTAAATATCAATTTAAACCCTAAACTATGCATGTTTTATCAAAAATATCTTGTACTTTCAAAAATATCAATTTAAACCACAAACTATCATATTTGTATCAATTTAAACCCCAAACTATCCTGTATACAGGGACATTTTTGATACAAATATGATAGTCCCCGGGGATCACATACCTGCAATATATTATCTTCATTTTCATAACTTCCATTCATTTTTTGCATCAAAAACTCATAAAGGATCTTCAAACTACAAGAATAATGTGGAAAAGAGTTATTGGAATATGATGTTGGACTACGTTCTTTCTTGTGTTGGTTTGATTTTGTTCTTATTATGCTTCTCAGAGTTTTTGTTGGTGCTATGTAGATGCGGTTATCATTATTTGTAGGGTTATTTATCGCATAATTTGTTAGGTGCATCAACGTTTGTTTTATCTCATATATAATGGGGTTATATATGTTTATTTTCATATCACAATGGGGGCTATGTTTTAATTCTTATAAATTTGTTTAAAGGAAATTATTAATATATTAGAAATTTAATTGGTCTGTAGGGACAATACAATCTACTTTATTAATATTTTTATTATTATTTTAAATGGGGTTATAGTGAGTAAAAGGGGTTATATAGAATCACACATACTGTTATTAAACATTTGTATCATTTTGTGAAGTCTTTTCCTTGTATTTTAATTTGGGCCACATTCTACTAACTGTTACCACTTATCTAGGAAAAGCAAATTAGTTATTTGATGCTTTTGTTGAGATCAATTTTTCTAATTAATTTTGAGAACATAAATATGGAATTAAACGAAACGCAATAAGAGTATAAGCTTTGCTTCAAAGTTTAATGTTTTTTGTAATGTAGACTCTTTGATAAAGTGGGATATTTTCTGGCTAAGTGATTCATTATTCTTAATATATATTCAACATACTACTTCAACAAGTCAATAATACCCAAAATTTTCACAAAGTCAAACTAACCATACATCCCTTGAAGTTTACAACAACATACAACATAATTTATGAGAATTTCTCAAACATTGCTACTACCAAACTTGTTCTATTATATATTTTTTCTTTTATTCTTTTTCATTCATTTTTTTTTCTAAGCTCATGTAGGTAGTAGCATTTTTCTTATAAAGCACCAACTTCTCATAACTATTTCTTTTCAAATCATACGTTCTGCCCAATAAAAATCACCTTCTAATCTCATCCCATAAGTTAATCAAAACAAACGAACAAGGCTCAAAGAGGCTATCAAAGGTCGTCAACAAGGACAACTATTATGATAGAAAATGGCTATGAAAGAATATTTAAGATCATATCAAAATCCCTAAGCACACGATGCAACCTCAAAGTAGAAGCCAAAACAGGTTCTAGAGATGCACATATAAATTTGAAAGATCTCACTCAAGAAGGAAATAAGAGTATAAAAGTGTCATAGTCAAAAGCTCAAATCTCACAAAGGCTTATTTCATGATCCAAGTTCTTAGTGACTCTCATATTAACACTTATCAAATCATGCACTATCAATCAACAAACGTTAACCTATGAGAATTCATCAATTAAACTAATTTTCTCGCTTTCGTCGTCGACCTCATCACCAACCAGTAGTTCATGTCCAGACACGATAAAAACGAAAAACAGAACAAGACTCAAGAAAAAAAAATCTTTAAAAACAGAGCTAAGACAACCACACTTCTCACCGCCCCTAACTTATTTATCACAAAGTGAAAGATAAGTTTGCAAAAAGAAGAAAGTGGTCGAATTAGCATAGACTCACACGGAAAAATATGGAGGTGTAGGCGGTGGCCACTTTTCATCAAATTTTAATGCTCAATCCGTTGAATCCCAATGATATGATGGTTTATCAATCTTTGATACATCTTTAAAGTCTATGTCATTAGTGTCCAATAGAAACTGTTTCCACATTTCAACAATCTCTCATTAGAAGAATCAACATGAAAATCAAAAGATGGAGATAAATAAAAATGAATAGACAACTCTTCAAAGAAACACTTGAGTCGAGTTGGAGATCGACTAAATTGAAAATTTTCCACTCTTCACTGATTTTGAAATGTGCATCCCCCATACTCTTGTTTTCCCCTTCAACTTTGTATTCTTTATTTGAAAATGTAGGCTCCTCATGTGCAGTCGCACTCATCAACTCGGTTGTCATGTACTGCTTCTCTTTGTTAATCCTCGTGTTACTTGGAAATTGACCATGCTTGTGTTATCCAACCGCCTAATTAGTCATCTGGCTAACCTATCCATTAATCATCTTGATTTGATTGGAGAGAGTAGGAATCGTACTCTCCAAATGTCACAATCTTTTGACTCATCTATCCTATAAAGGTAGTCTGCTTTTGTATCATCTGGTGCATCATCTTCTCCATAGACATCTTCTTCGATCGGTATAACTCCATTAGAAAAAGAGAATCTCAATGGAGGTTGTTGGGCATTGTTGGGGTTGGCATAGGAAAAATTAGGATGACTCATATGGCTTAGATAATAAGCCATGTTTCCCTCAGGTGTCCTTGATATCATTGGCTATTGTTGTGGAAGTTTCGTTGATGGACGAAATTTGCATCCTCAGCGTACTGCAAATCTATGGATTCAAATTGTTGTTGTTGTACAATGTGTGCTTGAGCTTCCACCTTAGTCATCTGTTTGAATTCACGCTTGAGAAGCGTATGTCACTTTCCTCATTAGATGCATCTCCATAGGCCATTGATAGTTGTTGGAGGCTATTCTCTCAACGCTTCACATCTCTTCCATTGCAAGAAGGAAAAAAATAAAAAATAAAAAAAAAATGTTTGAAGAAATCACTAGACATTATAAAATTATCACTTTATAATCTATATAGTCCCCAACAATGACGCCAAAAAGTTTATCACTAAAATCCCAATAATAAATAACTGCAACTAAAAGGTATTTATTGTACTCAGCTAGCAAATAGAGCATTGTATCCACATGGACTGATAACGTGAAAACACAGCAAGTAATTAAGAACAACGTTTCACAATCCAAGCAAAAACAAAGATGTATATATTTTTGATTAAAACTAAGAAAACAAATAATAAGAACAAAGCAAAATAGATCTGAAAAAATAATAAGATTAAAGACTGATCCTATAGAATGTAATAAATTAACAAAAAATCACACAATCGATTTATGACCTTATTAACCAAAATTAAATCAATTCAGATAAAGAATCACACAAATAGCTACACTCTCCTGGATCGGCAGCCAGTAATAGTATATTAATATATGTCATATCTCCACTTGGTCTCAAGAACATATAAAAACTCTAAAAAAATACATAAAATTTATTCTCCTACAATTAATTCTAAAACAATCCGTTCTTTAGATTAATTGTATTATGAATTCATAATCGCTAAGTCTTTAATCAAACAACTAACATACATCGACAATGATTAGTTATCTAGCATAAAATAACACCATAAATCATAAATCATAAAATTGACAAGTAAATAGGCTCCACAGATCAATCACATAATTCTTTCTAAATCTTACAAACCTTAAAATCAATAAGAATTTAGTTACTCATAATAATAATTAAAGAAGAAAAATGAAAGAAAATCGTAACTGAAATAAATAAATAAAATCCATATAGATGTTCGACAATGAAGATCTTGAAGATAAAATTTGAAAATAAATTTCTAGACTAGTAGGAACTTCTAAAATAAAGTAAAACTCTAAAAAAATGGAAAAAAAATGAAAAGAGGACTCTAATATAATGTTAAGAGGGGATATTTATAGGTGGAGCAGTCTTCTTGAATCCTAAAAGAAATATATATCCTAGTTGGGTTGAGAAATACAAGAAAAAGTAGAAAATTTAGAAAAATCGTTAAAATAGGAAAAAAATTCGAAAATTTCCGCACTGTTCATTCCGGGACAGACTGCATAATTTTCTTGTTTTGACTCGTTCTCTTTCGTCCGAACTCCAATCTACGAACTATTTGCGCCTATGACTTTTATCAAATTGTACTTTAATACTATCTATTTTTAACTCTTCAATTTGTTCTCCAATTTTTTCTTAAAAAATGATAAAAGTTACCTAAGAGTATAATTTCTTCAAAATAATACAAAACTAAGCAAATACTCTCTATAAACATGATTTTAAACATCAAATAAGACTTAAATATGCTTTATAAACCTTTAAAAATCCATGTTTGTCATGTGTAAAAGTAGTGGCACACGGAATTGAAGTACTTTTGTGTGTAAAATGATTTTTTATAATAAGTCACTTTTAGTGGAATGACCCAAATGTGAATCTGAGCCAATTTTAGTGGGACTGATTTTTATTTGTCTCGTTGTTAGGGTTTGAAATTGTGTCGTTATCATATCAGTAAAAATGGATTTGTGTAGTGTCCATGATTTAACAAAATGTGTTCATGTCCATATCAAGTATATTCTTCATTAATTGTGTTCGAATTTGATCTTATCACGTCATGTCTATAAAATAATAACACAAAATACATGAATTGTGAGATTAATTGTAAGAAAATTGCATGATCCTATGTGGATACACAAAAGTTTTCGGCTTGAAATTATCTTTTAAATATGAGCAATTATCGGATTAAATCTTAAACTATTTGATTTGTTCTGAAAATATTCTGAACTTTCAATGATATCAATAAAAGACACGAACTATCGATATTGTACTATTACTATCTCTCATAATATTTTTATTAATGAAATCTTGTTGAGATTTTCACGTTGCAAAAGTGAGCTCATGCTTTCAGTAGGTTAATATGTATTATTAAAAGTGAGTTTTATGTTGAGCATACCATAACGTTATTTTTCTGAGAATTGATGAAGGATTATTGACAGAAAAAAGAAGCAGAATTTCTAAGTAATGGTTTTCATGAAGATTTTAAAGACTGTAATAAGAAATTTGTAGATACAATACAAGATAATATAATACAGTTAATGGAGCTTACATTATACGTTACTTCATTTGAATTTATTTTTTTGTACAAACAATACTATGTCTAATTTTAGTTCCATCAAAGCTAATATTTTCTCTAACAAAATGAGTCATGAAGTATTTTCTTTACCCATAGAAATGATGCTATCAATTAACCTCACGAGTCCAAAATATTAATCTCATCTTTAGTAAAAAAAATAAAACAGTATTATTAACTGTAAATTTATGAGACTCTATAATAGCTATTCACAAATTTTCGAATAAGTAGGCAAAAATCATCTAAAATCTATATCAATAAAATGGATTCAGCTAGAAAATATAAATCTAATATTCAATCAGACATCAATCTTAACTACACAAATAAGATATATCATATGCAACCGGATGTTCACCAACAATCTTAAAAACACACACAAAATGTGTTCATGTTTACAGTCTTCCCATCATCATCTGATGATCATCAAATAATAACCAAAACAAAATAAACAATAAATAAGTTTGTGTTTACAAAAAATGATGACTAAATAGAGTCATCATAAACTTTTTAAAATTATTCTGTTAGAAATATATCGCTTTTATTACGTGGTAATCTCAGTCAGTATTCCGTGAGGCCAAAATGTTAATGCATACATATTTAGTACAATATTAATAATTTAGATCTTTTATTAATATTATTAAAAGTTTGAGATATTTTTTGAATAAATTAAATAGTTTAAAATTTAATTCAATAGTTAGCTGATAGTTTTCTGCATTTAATGCAAGTGTGATTAATCATATCACTTTTGACTAAGTTAATCAACCTATATTTATTTGCAATCGTGCAATATATACTTTTTCATTTTTCGGTATTGGAACTACAAAGTTTTCAAGATTGAAGACTGCAAAACTAACTCGAGAATTATGTAGTATTCCTCTATTATATATATTCTTATTTTTTGTCAGTACTAATTTTAATAAATACAATGAATATAAAGTGAGTGAAGAATATGACTCACATAATAAACTATGTTATGTGCGTAAAAAATATGGGTCGTGAATGATTTTTTTAAGTGTGAGTAAAAGTGTTGATTTTTTGATGGGGTCCATGTCTATAAAAAGAAAGTGAACGAATTTTATGGACATAGCGAAATGGAATTAAAAGAACAAATATTAAACACAGAGGGAGTAATATTTTCTAGTCTCATTAAAAATTTTATACTTATTTATTAAAAGTTTATATCTTTTATTTTTTAAAATATTATTTCTATAATTTATATCTTAAATTTATCTATTTATTTATTAAAAATTACAAGCTACCCATCATTTTACTTTCACTATTCAATAATATATTTATATATTATCTTCCTGACGCATTTAATTTCACTATCCATTAATTTATTTATTTATTATTTTCATTATTTTACATTCATTATAATTTATTAAAACTAGGAGAAGATACTTATTGTTGTTGTTATTTTTATTGAAAAATATTATTATTATTATTATTTATTGTTTCTTTTCCTATGTTCTATCATACAAGTACGTAATTTTAAGCGACTCAACCACAACTTCATATATATATATATATGGGTTGGTTATAGAGAGAACTACCTTTTAAATAAGAACCAATAACCACCGTTAGATTGAATAAGATCGGAAGATTTATGATTATCTAGTGAAAAAAATAGTTTAATACCTAAATTTTCGATATTTGAATATATCTTCGTTGTTCATGTAATTCATATGGTCATGTATGTAATCTTAGTCCTTGTGCATGCTATCACATTTCAATTAATTGTTATGTTCATAAAATTCACGATGTTGTGCATATAATCGTAGTAATTGTACATGAGAACAGTTACGTAAATGAATATATAAAATTCCTTAATTATAGGGTTAAACGGTTATTATTAAAATCTAAGGATAATAAAATATTTATAATTAATCATGACCGTTAGATTATAAAAATGGATGGACCACATTAGTTCTTAGTTCTCAAAAAATTAGAGTTCTCATTTGATCAATTCTTATATATATATATATATATATATATATATAGGGTTGGATTGGGTTCCCGTAGTATCTGGTCCCCGATAGTATGTAGTATCCAATCTAGATCACACATTTGAACACGTGGATGTATCAAATTTGACGTGGAAGCCCATTTTCGCTTAGGGCAAAATGGGAAGGTGTCCAATGGCACTGGTGCCCACCGTACTGGTAGAGGAGTCCATGGCGTTGGGTATCCACGGGCGCTGGGTTTGGGGCGCTGCATTCTCAATAACATGACACTGTATTCAAAACAACATGACACTGCAGTCAAAATAATATGACAATGGATCACACCCAACCGACGCTGGATGCGTGCCGGCATTGGGTAGGGGTGCTGGGTGCACGCCGACGCTAGGTGTGCACCGAAGCTGGCTAGGGGCGTTGGGTGCGCGTCGACGCTAGGTTTGGGAATAACCACAACAAAAACATAAATAATGCATATGAAATAACATACCACTGCATTTAAAACAACTAAATGCTGCATTTAAAACAACATAACACTGTATCAGACGCACCCAACCGGCGTTGGGTGCGTCTTGGCGCCGAGTGGCGCTGGGTATGCGAGGAGGCGGGCGGTGTGCGCGCGGCGTTGGATCTTGTGTGACGGCAGCTGGAATGCGTTCTGACATGCATTAAAATTGAAACTCATATGCATGTTTGTGTTCAAATGAATGCATTTTGTGTTCATTTGAATGCATAGTTCAGTTCAACTATATGCATGGTTTATTTTCGAAATCACATAACAAATCAAATTACTAATCTACCCTTACTACCACAAATTAACGTGTAAAAATTTTAAAAATCAGGCGCGAATCTCAGCCACGCGATTAATAGGATGGATGGATGAGATTGAGTACTACATACTATTTGGAGCTCGGGTACTATTTGATCCCTCCTATATATATATATATATATATATGAGGGATTATATATTATCCAAGTCTCAGATAATACGTAGTACTCAATCACGTTCACTGGTTTTATTTTATTCAATAGATGAAATTTTGCATTTTTAAGCTTTAAACCATTTTTTATGATAAAAGGGTATAAGCATATTATATCACATACAAAAATGCATACATATTGTTAAATAGATAAATACATCTTTGTTGAATACAAATATGCATTAGAGATTGATTGCTCCAAACTTTATTTTCTCGATTTTTTTTATGTTGCTTATGACCACAAAGATCCATTAATTCAATGATGATTATGTAGGGCCTTTTTATAATTGGTTATGCTTTGATTTAGTGTTAGGAAAAAAAATTACATTTTACGTTTATTGCTTTTTGTTTTTTGATTTGGTTGAATTTACGGATTTGATAAATGATTACTTTGTTTACTTTGATTTGACGTTTTGACGACTTCGTATGACCAGTGGCGATGCACTCTATTCCAGATGAATGGTTGAGACGATTTCGGAAGGAAAATTTATGTGATGAAAGAAAGAGGTTGATGATGGAGGTTGTGGTGGTTTCTATGGTTATTTTGGCCAGACTTTGAGTGAGAAAGATAGAGAAAGATCGATAAAATTCGGAAAGGGTTTTGTGTGGATTAAAGAAGAGAGCAAAAGAGACATGTAAAAACAAAAGGCATGTATACATTAAAACAAAAGATTGCATAATTAACCAAGAACTTGCATAAATTAACAAACATATATATATCTACGAATACTTTTGTATAGTTAAACATCTCATACAGAATAAAACAAAAGGGAGCCCAACTTATATACCCAACTTTTATGATATATGTACCACTCATATCCAAGCTAAAAATTAACTACACCCCATACCCAAACCTATTAAAAAACAATATTTTGATTCAAAACTCTGAAATTTGCAGACGACAGTGATGTGAGATGAGAGGGAATCTGATTCTCTTTTTTTATGTGCAACATTTAACGCCTTTGACTTAACTTTATACAAGCCTTTGACTTAACTTTATACAAGTGAACCCATTTCAGATTTCAGACAACATCTTCAAAAAATTTGCAACACTCTTGTAGCAATTTCAGATTCAGATTTCTTTCAGTTTTAAAAAATTTTGAAACACTCTCCTCGCAATTTTTTTCACGGCGAAGGATAAGAAGATATTGTAGAATTTCGAAAGATAAGAAGAGAGACCGTGAAGAACAACCGGAGGTAATTCGAAAATCATACATGTTACTTGTTTCCGATCGATCGGAGACAACGAATTTCGACCGGAAACAACAAATTCATTCAAGAAATTTAATTAATTTCCCTTGTCGAGGAAGGCTTCTCTCCGCTCGAGCGGAGACAGCGTTTGTCGATCGGAGATAGGAAATTAATTCAATTTTCAGTTTATATTTTCGATTTGTATTATTTTAATTTTCAATTTCCAGAATTTCTAATAATTAGTTATTAATTCAATTTTCTAATAATTAGGGCGAAACCATATTTTGCTGAGTATTTTCGAAGGAATGAGTGACAATATGTCGGACTTACCGGTATGTTTTTCGTGCATATTATTTTGAATAAATATAGATTTTGGATGTGAATAAATATTGTGTATGGAATGTTAATGAAATGTATGTTTGCTTATTTTGGATAAATTTGAATAAATATTGTATTGGCGAAACCATATGGGCATATTTTGCTTATTTTGGATAAATATGATTAAATATTGTTAATGATGTTAATGGAATGTATGTTTTGTGGCGTTAATAATGACATATTTATTTTGGATAAATATTGTTTTCTGTTAAATATTGTTATATAATGGCGTTAATGGCATATTTATTTTGGATAAATATGAATAAATATTGTTAGATGTGATTGAATATGAATAACTACATATTTTGGTTATGTTTACGGCGTTAATGGCATGTATGTTTTCTATTTAATTAAATAAATTTTGGTTGATATTTTGGATAATGTGATTTTTGATATGTTTATGGCGTGTATGTTTTTGATTTAATTAAATATTTTGGATAATGTGATTGGATATGAGTAATTTAATATTTTGGATATGTTTATGGCGTTTATGGTATGTATGTTTTCGAGAGATAGAATAATATCGAGAGATAAATTAAAATTAATTATACTAAATACTATATTAAAGTTTATCATATCATAAGTTGATTAATTAACTATGATTTAATCAATCCGATCGTCATAGATTACTAGTTGTCATCTACTTGTAAGGGTAAGTGTCTATGTTAGAAATTCAAATCCCTTCACCCCAACTAAAAAAATGAGTTAGTTTAGTTTAGTAAACTGATAACAAATTAAAAAATGATTTAGTTTAGTACACAAATAATTGTGTAATTTAATTCAATCATACATTTGAACAGTCGACTAAGATACATATTATAATTCAGCAATCATAATTTATCTCTAGATGTTTATAAACAATTAAATATCTTTCATTATGCTTCTCAATTATGTTGTAGTGGATATGTAATAATTATTGTAGTAGTTTGTTGGTTTGTTGTACGTTGTGTAATATGTGGCATTGATATAATTGTAGGTCGATCCCGTTTTCTTGAGGCCTACTACGATAAATGTTGTGGCGGATGTAAAGACATATTATAGGACTGACTATTTTAAGTATATTAAGAATGTCTTGCTAGATAAGGGCGGCGAACAGTTGCTAGATATGTTTAGGGGGGTTGCTTTGGTCATATGATTGATTGGATTCTCGGGCCTAAGTCTAGTTTATCTTTGCACCATATAGTCTCCCGTCAAATAGAACCTACGCAACCGGAAATGTATTTTTTCATCAATGGAAGAAATATATGTTTTTCCATTAGAGATTATGCTCTAGTCACCGGCCTGCAATTTGGGTCATCATCATTTGATCCCACACAAGACTACGACTTGAGCGACGTTGAGGTATGTAGGCTTTTTTGCGGGGGCACACAGATTACATTACAAAATCTATTAGATAGATTTTGTAATAGTGATTTTAATGATGTAGATCTTCATTTATATATATTTACGTGTGTCCCACGTTATTCTCCCTCTATGGATTCGTATTTGGAGTGCGAGGCGGGAAGGTAATAGCTGATTGGGTTTGGGCATTGGTTGACGATCTCGAGGCGTTTGCCGATTTCCATGGGGCGTCTGATTACAGATATTGAGATATTATACGACGCATTGTCAACCTAATGCTCAGTACCACTTTACTGCACCGATCTGGGCACTATATGTTTGGTCACTCGAGATCATACCAGACTTAGGAAGTATAGCTGGGAAGTACGTCAACCCCACAGCGTATCCGAGAGTGTTGAGGTGGAAGTTCACGAGTAGGCTCTCACCGGAAGCTTTACAACCTCTTTTTGAGCAAGAGGTTGATTATCATCTCACAGCGATCGAGCCTGACTCATTCGAGGTTACCACCATTTACTGGGCGTCTGTCTCCTACCCCTCTCCACTCGGTGTGAATTTTCTGACACCGTCAAATCCTTTGAAGGAGGGACGACAGTTCCCTTCTCGTCGTGGTGTATCAGGGGTGCCGGTGGATGAGCTCGACGTAGACGTCGAGTTTCGAGGAGGGCTCCACAGTTTGTTTAGGATCCTGATCTTTTAGGGTCTCCATCAGAGCAGCCCTCAGAGCCTTCACCTTCAAGACCCAGCCAGAGGACATCGTCGGCTGAGTTCGTTGAGATTGCGGTGGTTGAGGAGCCGCAGCGGCCATATGTGGATAGCCGTCCATCTGTTGAGAGACGGGATACGGGGAAACATGCCAGGGAGGCAGCTTCTTCTTCATCGAGCAGTGGTGGTGAGCACCTCCAGCGTCTTAGTTCTGTCGATCGTCGTTGGATCCAGGAATCTATTCGGGAGAGTGAGGATAGAGTAGTGCAACGCATCGAGAGGTCTATCGAAGAAAAGTGGATTCCCAAGATTAAGAAATGGTTTGAAAGTTTCTTAGAGAAGACTCGATGTGGTTGCGCACATAGCACTGATACGTATACACCCGCACCTCGGGCCGTGAATCTTCCGACGATGATGACGAGAGATGAAGGTCAAGAGCAGCAGCCGAGTCCAGATGTCCCTCGAGACAGTGGACATATTGAGCCGGCTGAGCCAGCCCTACATCAGCCCAGTGATACCCCCCACCGCTACTCTCCCCAGATCCATGGTACCAGTCCTGGAACTGCATCTCATCATTCCATGCTGGGACAGGACCTATTTAGTGATCTGACGCCTCAGAACGTCGTGAGGCAGACTTTCGAGCCTATGCAGCAACAGTTGGAGCAACGGGTAACTATCAAGTCTCATATTTGGCAGTTTATAGTATTTCATTATATTTGTTATGTTTTTCATTTTACAGCGACTCATATGCTTAAATGTTTGTAGTTGGAAGCTCGGAGAGGTGAAGCAGACACGAGACCTTCGGTGCAATGAGGTCATCGTATGTTAATAGCCCGATCCCACGTCCAATTCCGGCGATGTATTGATACGATGAGCGTTTCTTGAGGAGAAAGAACGAATGGTGGTTGTTCGAGTATTGACCGTCAAATCCAGTTGGATTTTTCGTGCACCTGAAATCTTGGGAGGCCTTTTGATGTTAGGGTAAATACGTTTTATACAATATGCTTCGTTCTTTTTTTAAGTACATCTACTTATATTGATATGTATCCCTAAAATAATTTTGCAGATGGTCGATCTATTCATGATGCTTCTGAGGATGAGACTCGATGCCGGGATCGACTTATTGGATGGGGTGGATTCTCATAACACAATCATCCTTGATACTAATTTTTTCGTAAGTATTGTATCTTTAATACAATCAATATATATTATATATGTGTAATATCTGGAATTAATTAATTTTCAATGTTGAATAGCTGTTTATGCAAAATGCATGGTACGAGGTACACGCAACGCTTTCGTCCTTCATCAAGACCCGCGTGAGGCACCATTGATCATTACCCCTGAGAGCATTGCTTCTACATGGCAGCCACCAGCGCATTGGATGGCAGTTGTCCTCGGCTTTGCCGGTCATAGACCATGGTTACGTGCCACGCAGGTAACCTATTTAATACAATAAGTTGCAAAAATTGAAAATTTTAATGTTTATTTTCTCTAAATATTAATTTTTATAGATCATCATCCCATGCGTCATCGAGCGGTGTTTCGTGATATGTCGCGTGGATATGCACTCGGGTCATTGCTTGCTGTTTGACTCGCAATGTTGGCGGATGGACAATGATCAATTGGATGCGAGGATGATGGACTTCGTGTGCCTGAATAGATTATTGCGGTTGTTTCTGATTTTCTCTAGATGGTTCGAGAATAACTCCCACCATATACCACCATGGAACAATGATGCGATTATTACACCAGCTGAAGCTTCAGAGGTATTTGACCAGGACGACGATTTCAGTGATGGTCCATTTGCGTGCATGACTGTAGAACGTCTTATTTCTGGTTCACCGAGCATCGAATGGGGTATGTCTAATGCTTTAGCATATAGAAAGAAGATAGGTGGAAGTATATATGAGTTATGTGAGTCATATACGAAGCCGAGAGTGCCGAGAGCGCGTAGAGGATGATGATTTTTTTTATATTATCTCATGTAATAGATCTTCATTACAATGTCAATTCAATGGATTAATTTCAATTTCAATTTCAATTCAATTCAATTTCCTTTAGCTATACAATCTTCAATTTAATAGATTCTTGGTCAGATATTATCGAGAATTGATTAATTTCTTCATATCAATAACAAATAAAAATGATGATGTGGATAATAATGTTAATAATGTCTTTACATGAATAAGTGCTTTCATTACAATGTAAATCAAATACAAGTTGTAATTCAAATACAAGTTGTTCTTCAAATACTAATAATAATAATAGCTTTTAAATAACCAATTATAATACGAATAACAATAGTATTATAATATCAATAACAAAATAATAATAATAATAATAATGTATTTACATGAATAAGTGTTTTCATTACGATGTCACCTCTCTCGACAAGTAAGGACACTTCCGACGAGTATGAGATTCGTTACCACACAAGCTACATGTCGTGGTGCACGACTTCTACTACTCGATCCCACTTGTTGGATGACGATATCGACCCACTTTCCGGCGCCCACTTGACGGACTCTATTAGGAGGCATAAGCGTAATTGCAAAGAATATCCGGAGGAGCAGTCCATCTAGGCGTGGTTGAGCAGATTGATCCGATACGGTATGCTTCGGCTAGCTTTGCGAATGGTAGTACTCCCACATAGTTAGATATATGGTGATCTTTATGACTAAAAAATTATATAATCAATTATATGTAATTGAAATCAATTTGATAAAAAAATTAACATAATTAAACTTAAATTGTACCATATAGTCAGAATAAAGATGAGAACACGGTATCATATCCATATCCCACTCCAAACACGCACACGATTGTATTGAGATTCACTCAATGTTTTGCTTCGTGTGACTTTGAAAGTGGAGTCGATGAGGGCACTACATCGTGTCTGCGTGATATTTCCATTGATACCATCATCTACGCTACCGCTTGAGGGTCGATTCACCGCGTACCTCTTTGTTGCTTCATGTCTCTCATCGAACCATTTTTTTGTAATGTGACGAATTGCCTCAATCATTGAGCAAATTGGCAATCGTCTAGCCCACAATAATCGAGAATTGAATGATTCGGCAATGTTCGATGTCATAAAACTGTAGCGCCTAACGGGGCACTGTGATCTAGCCCACTTCTTCACTCCAACCTCCACCAACTTGGTATATGCGCCACTACCATCGGGCTTGACGAGAGACTTTAACATAGCCATCGTTTTTTCAAAGTATGCATCTTGGTACGCATAAGCGGCTTTATGGAATAACTTTGCGGATGGTTTCCCAAATGGGGTGATTTTTTTTAGCAGATGGTAGTAGCATAATCCGTGTGCTGCATCCGTGTAGACATACTTAACCGCATTCATTATACTGACATGGGCATCTGAAACAATCAATATCTCTGGATTTAATCCATAAGCAGTTTGTAGTCGAGACAGAAACCAAGTCCATGAGACATCATTCTCGATCGGACCAATTCCATAAGCTAATGGAAAAACTTGCTCGTTGTCGTCCTTTGTCACGAACGAATAATATGCCTTTATTGCGGCCCTTCAAGTGCGTGCCGTCCACTACAATCACGGGTCGAAGGCACAATGTGTACGCCTAACTGCATGAACCGAGCGCGACAAAGAGGTGGCGGGAATCGACCATCCGGTCCAATATCCAAGTCGGTCATCGAACCGGGATTGCTCATCCGTAACATATGCGATAACTCGTTAGTAGTGAAATGATTCTTCATGTCCACCGTATATCATCTCGATCGCCTATTACGGCTCGCATTGCTACACTATATGTAACGTGTACTCAGACTCTCCGCAAATCAGCCATAATGGACCTCGGCTTTAGCACTTCACCGTCTTCGTATTTTTCGTGATATGTGTGCTGCAATTACACGGGCATTCACCTTCCTTACTCCGATATTCACTGGGTTACGTGCGCAAGTATGTATAGCATCAAACTTGCGGACAAACCAAAATCCACCCGCTGCGATGCACGTGGTAGAAAAGGACACGAAGATGATATCGACATTTGAATGTAATCCTCGAATTATCGGATCGAGGAATAATAAATTCTACTCGACGTTCCAAATGCCATAGCCCACAGATATCTTGATTCGCCCTTGCGTCGAAGATGAAACCTCCGCTCATCATCGTGGTTCGACTCGAGTCCGGGGACGAGCAAAGAGATTAATCGAAGCATCATGAGGAATAACGAGAACTAGCGGTTGCTCATCTCCTCAACTTCTTCGGCTCTAGGCCTCCTACGTGCGCTGCGTGTTACTCGCATAATCGTAGATAGAAGCTTCCGAATCCACCCTCTCGACGGATCCATGCGTCAAACTCTACAAATGAGCCATAGCTCACCAAAGCGGACTCACGATCTTCTTCCTCTTCATCCGACTGCTTTCATCCTCTTCAACGTAGTCTCCATCATCGTTGTCCTCGACAAGTGTATCAGCCCCCAGTTGCAGCATATGTTGGGAAATAGAATTCCTCGATGGATCCATGTGTTGCGACATAGATTGAGGTGTATCAGCGTCAAACCAATCAGATGTTGCAAATTGTTGTGTAAACGACCCATCGAACGATATGTGTTGGGAAGTGTAGTCATATGTTGACGAGGATGGTATCTCAAACGAAGGTCTATATAAGTCTTGCTCCGATTGGGATGTGTCGGCATCGTGAGTCACATAGACCTCTGGTTGGGCATCATGAGCCAATCGAACAAGTTGATCATCATTACTCAAAACTAATTTGATAATTCTACCACTCAGAGATCTCGATAGATAATGCGGTTGGTAGGTTGTACTCAACAATTTCCCAACATAATTTGATCAATCATCTCTATGAACTCCGAGATAATTACATTGTCCATTCGAACAAGGCATTTGGTGATACCCCCTAATGTAACATAAAGAAGGATCCCAGTGCCCTCTATATCTAACAATAATGTTCTTTCATCCCGACATCTATAACAACAACAAGATTACATTAGCAGAAATATACAGTCTTAATATGATTTTTCTAATGTATACCACAAATATACAGTCTTAATGTTTACATTAAAATTATCGCTACAATAATTAAAGTCTCTACTATAAATAATTAAAGTCTTACAATAAATTAATTAAAAGGGGACTTATCTAAACGAATTATATCGGGACTTATCTAAACGAATTATCCAATAATTATAAATTGCAGAAACAATCGAATTATCTAAACAAAATAAATCTAAACAAAATTAACAATAATAAATGTAAACAAAATTAACAATAATAAATCTAAACAAAATAAATATCATAAACAACAATAATTAACGCATGAATTAATTAGTCATTTACATCATAATTAATTACTATATTGAAAAGTAATTTATTAAGTAATTTATTTTAATTAATTACATATAAATTTTACCATCAAAATTAACATGGCGTTTATATCATCTCCAAATGATACTGAAACCTATTTATAAAGCTTTTATTTTTTAATAATTATAATTTTTTTATGAATGCACCATTTTTAAAAAAAAATTAAATTATAATTATTTCCGGGCAATCTAGTTATTATATTAAACAAGTGGTGAATTATCAAAACAAACGAGTTTTAGTTGTGTTCAATCGAGATCATTTAAGATCCAATTAACTATACATTAAATTTATGGTCTTGACATTTTAAATTGATTTTTTTTAAATGTTCAAATGTAGATTCGGAGGATTTATTTTCGACATTTACCTAATATTTACATTTTGTTAACTTTTTTTTATTTACCATGCACCAAACCAAAAACTAAATGATCAGATTACGTTTTGATTTTTCTATGTTCAAAATTGATATACGATTTATCAGATTTTTTTTAAAGAATATGATATAAAAAGTTATCAGATTTTTTTTAAAGAATAGGATATAAAAATAATTATTGATTTATACTAAAATTATCGCTACAGTTAAATTAAGAGAAAATAATTAAATAATTAAAGTTTCTAATTAATTAAAAGGGGACTAATCTAAACAAATTATGCCGGGAATTATCTAAACGGATTATCCAATAATTATATCCAATAATCTAAACGAATTAATAATTATAAATAGCAGAAACAATCGAATTATCTAAACAAAATAAAAAAAAATCTAAACAAAATTAACAATAATAAATCTGAATCCAAATTTAACCAACCTGAACACATAAAAATTCCTAAATCAAAATTTAATCAACCTAAACACATAAAAATTCCTAAATCAAAATTTAATCAACCTAAACACATAAAAATTCGAATAACTTACTTGTTGAGAGATAGCTGGATCTGGATTGAAGAAAGTAATTTGAAAATATTGAATATAAAACCGAAATGGGTAATTTGAATGCTAAAAAGATCGAGAGCAAATTTTGAATGCTAAAACCGAAAGGCTTGGATTTGTGATCTATGATCGATCGATTGTAGTATTTATGGAGAGAGAATTGTGTAAAATTCAAAATTGAATTATTGGTGGTCAGTAGTATTTATTGTAATTTGCTTTTTTGCAGTAGTATTTCTCTTATTTTTCAGTTTGTTTTTTGCAGAGATTCCTCTATTTATAAGTTGGGCTCCCTTTTTAATTTGTCTTCCTTAATTTAAAGTGGAATTATATCATAAGTTCATTTAAAATTAATTTCTAAAACAAAAAAGCTCTCTCTCCGGTCGCCAATTTGATGTCTCCGGTCGACATTTCCTTGTTTTCGATCGACCGGAGACATCAATTAATTAATAATTAGTATTAAATTCATTTGATAATTCGAATATTTCGGTCGAAAATAGGCTCTCTCCAGTCGACAATTCGAAGATTCCAGTCGACCGGAATCATGATTAAATAAGTTGTTTTTTATACTATAATTCTTCGATAATCCTTGTTTCCGGTCGAAAATTCGAAGATTCCGGTCGACCGAAAACATGATTAATTAAGTTGTTTTTTTATAATTTATAATTCTCTGATTCCGATCGTTTTTTTATACTTTATAATTCTCTGATTCCGGTCGATAATCCTTGTTTCCGGCACCGAAAACAAGGATTATCGACCGGAATCAGCTAGTTTTATGTGTTAATTAATTTTTTTATTTTTTATACTTTATAATTCTCTGATTCCGGTCGATAATCCTTGTTTCCGGTCGACCGAAAACAAGGATTATCGACCGGAATCAGCTAGTTTTATGTGTTAATTAATTTTTTGATTCATTTATGTTTTTTTTTTAAAAATGATTCAATGATTTAATTAAAACTATATAAATTAACAAAATAATTTCGTAATAATTAATTTATTTAATTAAAACTATAAAGTAATTTAACAAAATAATTTGCTGTAGTATTTATTGATTCACATGTTTGTCTGCATGTCATTCAAGTCATCTGAAACATTCACATGTTTGTCTGTGTATTCTCGAAGACTGACTTGAATATATATTAAAAAAAATAAATGGATATGTGGTGTATCAAATATCAAAAATAGCAATACTACTTGTATATATTTCTCAAAACAAAATCCTATATAAGTCATGAAGATCTTAGAATATACATTTTTACATTTATCTTCTGACGGATACATTATCATATGTTTTTCATCTAGAACTTTATATAAATATAATAAATAATACAAATTTGGCGCTACCCAATGCTGACGTCTCTATATTTTTAACCTAAACAAATTTTAGTAACTCGATAAATCTACTAAATTGTTCTTTTTTTTCAAAATAATTAAGTCGCCCGAGCTGTTTGAAGGTCCGGATTTGAAAGCGAAAGCCCAATCCAATCCACGGCTCCGCGAAAAAAAAATACTACTAATTAAATACCAAAAGAGAAGCAATAAGTAGACTCTCTAATCTCTATTTCGACGCGGAGGCGACTCACTCTCTTTCTTTATTTGGCTGTTTCTTCGCCGCCCCCAGAGTTCATCGCAAGAGAATCCACCGAGCGCCGCCGCAAGCTTTGCCTCGCTGCTCTTCGCTCCGATTAATCGGTAAGTCTCTGATTTTGGAGTTCTTCGCACGTGGAGAGTGGACCGACTGAGGAAGATTCGTATCGTTTATATATCTAGGGCTTTCAGTTTCGTTCGGCAATTCTCACTTGACATCTGTTTTTTTTTTTCGTTTGTTTGTTTTGGTTTGGTTAAGAAAAATAAATAAAAAGAGGGAAAATAGGATTGTTGATTGATCAGAGGCTGGGTGTTCGTGGTATGGGTTTTCTTGTTGTTTCAGATCTGCGTTGATTTTTCGATGTAAAGAAAAGGAGAAAAAGTTGTTTTGCTACTTTTGTTTTCAATCTTCATTATTTGTTAGTGGGGTGTATTGAATTTGGTGAGTAGGGTTTTCTCTGTTAAGAAGAATCTTTAGGGAAGTTTTTTGGGTGTTTAGGGTTTGGGTTTAGCTTGTCCACGAATTCAAATAATATATATTTATGGCTGCTGGAAAACATGGTGGTTACAGAGAAAATGAATATAGGGACCGCGAGACTGAAGTTGAGATGTCGAAGAAGGAAAATGGGTACAAAAGAGGGGATTATGAACGGGTTAGGAATGGTGCTCGGGACTATGAGGGTCAGCAACAGGCTCGGGGTCGAGCTAGCCTGGAAGATAGGGCCAAGCTCAGACATAAGGATGCCAGAGAAAGAGACGTCATGAATGGTGGATACCACTCCGCTTCTAGTCGAAGTGATTCTGGAAGTAGTGGTGGTGGACCAAGGAAATGCGAGCCTGCAGTACTTGCCGTGGATCGGGAGCCTGGAGAGCTGTACAGTGATGGGTCTGATGAGGCAGTTGATTCGGGGACTCAAGCTAGTAGAGAAACTGATTCAAAAAATATGGGAACTTCTAATCAATCATCTCCTCTGCAGACCAGGAAGCGGAAGTTCTCGCCAATTATTTGGGATAGATATGATAGGGAGGCAAGTAGAGCAATCAAAAGTAAGAGTACTTTGGATACTACTCCTATCAGTCAATCGCCCCAACTAGTCAAGTCTCATGACTCTCATCGCCGGTCACCTCAGTCTAAACCTAGTGCGCATGAAAATACTTCAGCTACAGATGATGGTGAGATTAACGATAGGGAGATTAATTTAGGAGCATCACCTTCTAATGTTGACTTGAGATCTGGTACAGCTGGAGTCCCTGCAGAATCATATTCACTGCAACCTGAAGGAGATCAGCGGGTTAATAAAATGGAAATGGGGGAAGTAGATGAAGATTATTATGCACCCACACGAACCATAGTATCTTCTCGTTGGGCTAGTGATGCTGAGTCTCCAGCTGATGAAGGTGAGATTTCTGACTATGAAAGTATGCCTAAACTGAGGACCAAGTCCAGTTCAGAGTTAGGTGATGCTAGGGAACATAGTAAATCATTAAGTCCAGAAATTGGGCAGGTCAGAAGAGAAGGTTCTGAAACGACTAGAGGGAGGTCCTCAGGGTCAGAGGAACATTTTAGGTCGTCCAGCAGAGATAGTTACCAAGGCAGTGATGACAATAATGACCGCATGGAGATTGATGATAATCGCAATCATAATGTTGTCAGCATATACGGGTCTGCAACTGAGTCTGAGGACTATCCTGGGTCTCCTATTACACCAGATCCTGCTCAACCCCCACAAAGGAGTGTTAATATGCTTCAAGGTTGCAGAAGTGTTGATGAGTTTGAGAGACTCAACAAGATAGATGAAGGTACTTATGGGGTCGTGTATAGGGCCAGGGATAAGAAAACTGGAGAAATTGTGGCTTTGAAGAAGGTCAAGATGGAGAAAGAGAGAGAAGGATTTCCCTTAACCTCACTCAGGGAAATAAACATTCTTCTATCTTTTGATTACCCCTCGATTGTGGATGTCAAAGAAGTGGTTGTGGGAAGCAACCTTGACAGCATTTTCATGGTCATGGAGTACATGGAACATGATCTTAAGGCATTGATGGAGACTATGAAGCAACCTTTTAGCCAAAGTGAAGTTAAATGTCTAATGCTCCAGCTTTTTGAAGGTGTCAAGTATTTGCACGACAACTGGGTGCTTCACCGAGATCTAAAGACTTCCAATTTGCTACTAAACAATCGTGGTGAGTTGAAGATTTGTGACTTTGGTCTAGCTCGTCAGTATGGGAGCCCATTGAAACCATATACCCATTTGGTAGTCACCCTTTGGTACAGGTTAGCATCATTTTATGCAAAAGTTCTTAAGTTCATATAGCTTTGCCTTTTGATTTATCTCACATTTGGACTTGGGGGTGGGGGTGACAGTTTACCCTACTTTATCTGTTGCTCTGTTTTTGGTTAGCACTCCATTTCTCTATCTTCTAGGACTGGTTCGATTAGGAAAACTAAATCATATGTTCAATTTCAGGGCGCCAGAACTTCTTTTGGGAGCCAAACAATATTCCACGGCGATTGATATGTGGTCTCTTGGGTGTATTATGGCTGAGCTATTATCAAAGGAACCACTATTCAATGGGAAGACAGAGTTTGAGCAACTGGACAAGGTAAATCTATTTTCAGGTTTCATTGCTGTGTTTCTCAACTGCTGGGTATTCTATCCAGTCTGGTCTAACTATATTATTCTTGGGGTGAAACTGCAGATATTCAGGATCCTTGGCACTCCAAATGAGACAATCTGGCCTGGGTTTTCAAAACTCCCCGGAGTCAAGGTGAACTTCGTCAAGCATCAGTAAGTGTCCATATCTTGTTTATGCAATTCTTCCTCTAGTTGATCTGAAAAATTTATGTTTTCTTCTTTTTGTCACTGTTTCCCAGGCTTCCAGCTTTGGGTGATTCTGGTGTGGCCTTCAGGCCTCCATTGGTGACAGTTTAAGTTGCTTGAGTTAAATTTTCTGTTGCTCCTAACCAATTACATTTATTTCAGGTATAACCTACTAAGGAGGAAATTCCCAGCAACGTCTTTCACTGGTTCGCCTGTACTCTCTGATGCTGGATTTGACCTCTTGAACAGGCTTCTGACATATGACCCTGATAAGGTATGTCCTATTGCATTAGTTGAGCTTATTCTCCAGAAGATTGAATTTCCCTGGCTTGAGTATCTGATAATGAATGTGAAAACTGTGTAGCGGATCACTGCTGAGGAAGCTCTCAATCATGAATGGTTCATGAAGTTCCTCTTCCAAAGTCTAAGGAGTTTATGCCTACTTTTCCTGCTCACCATGCGCAAGACAGGTATTTTCTCCTCATATGGATTTTACTTGCTTAAAATTTTGATGTATCGCACTATACTTAGTTTCACTTTTTGAAATGTGATTTTAGGCGTGTGCGAAGAGTAATGAAGAGTCCTGACCCATTGGAAGAGCAACGGAGGAAGGAGTTGCAACAAGGAGAACTGGGCACTGGTGGTCTCTTTGGTCAATAGCATCATAGTTTATAATCATCTTGAGCTCTGCAGAATTAAAGAAAGCAAAGTTTGAGGTCAGAGACATGGACAGAAGGAAGACACAATGATTGTGAGACTATAATCACGCCTCTGCTCTGGCAGATGCTTTTGATGAGTTAGGTGGACAAACACTTCTTGCTCTCTTTTCATGAATTATGTTTGTGGTTGACGTTTCTTCTTGGGCCCTGCTGACAATAGGAACTCATCTCTGACATTCTTGATTGGAGAGATGTAGCATAAGGCACTTCCTGTTAAGGAATTGTATCGTGATTGATATCATGTATGTAACATATATCTCAATGATCTCTCTAGACATTTTTTACATCAATTTTAAATTCAACAGTTTAGTTTACTTTTATGTTCTTAGTGCTATAGATATTGATCTTCATATTGTGCTTGCACGAGATGGTATGTAAAGCACAGAGGGGGCACAGCTTTTCAATTCTGAAGAATTTGGCAGAAGTTAAGCAATCTAGAGGTAAATGTAAATCTGATTTTTTAGATGCAATCTAGAGGTAAATGTAAATCTGATTTTTTCAGATGTAAGTGAGGATACAAAGTTGCTTTATGCCCATGTCTAATTGACGTGCATATCCTTTGGCTTCTGAGTCATGGTGCATATATTTTAGGTGGCTTCAGAATCATGTTGCATATATTTTAGGGGCACTGCCTGGAGAGATGTTGGCAGCAGTTTAAGATCCTATATTCTGATCCTTATTGTTTGCCATTGCTTACGGCTCGGACCAAATTTGCTTTTCACTCGGTTTTGGTGTTCTGTTTTTCCCAGTGGTCGTTTTTCTTTTTTGCCATTTTTTGGGCGAGCAAGGACTCGATTGCTGATTATAAGATCGAATTCACTTTTTCTCTAGATGTCTGGAACAAAATACTGCCATCAGGTATGATGCCAAATCCGCCTATGTCGACATCATCTATCTAGTTATGCCTGTCTAACCTGAGTTTGAATAAGTTGGACGAGATTTCCATTTGGACATTTATGGCATTCATCTGCAATATCAGTGCTAGCAAGTTCAGGGCAACTCAACCTGTTTTTCAATTGACAGCTTTTTGTGTTACCCGAAGTTCCAGAGGTACATTGCTGACTCTGTTACTCACCTCCTACAATTTTGTGAACTATTTCCCTGTTATTCTTGTTTGCCACACCCATGCCTTCTGAATTCTAGAATGTGCGTTGGCTATGATGCTTTTCCTCTCTTTGCCCTAGAATATCTGACCTCATTTGTATAAACTTTAAATGCATAACATATGGACCCTTACTGATCAAGTAAACTGTGTGCATGTTGATTATTCGATTGGAGAAAATATAGGATGAGATAAATTTCAGCAAATGTTGTTAGCTGACATCGCTGGTTTTTTCTTGCACAACGTCTGCTATATATATTTACTGAGTGGTGAGGTGGCAAAGGTTAACGAAAGAAATAAGAGAAATCGTTGTGTTGAGAAGAAGTGCATTGCAGGTTTGTTAAAGGTGAAATGAGGTATCATCATGGTTCAGGTTTTCCTTTAAAGCAATTTCTCAGCCTTTGCACCGTAAACTGAGCAGCAGCAGCAGCAGCGACAATATCTTGAAACTTATTGCGAGATTCAAGGTTGCAGGTCAAAACCTGGAATTTGGTTATTACTAACTACTGTTAGTTCATCAGACGTTAGCGTCGTGTTGGCTGTTTGTACTCAGTTTGTTTTAAATTGTAAACACTATAAATTAATGATTTATTATAATCATTATTGTTATTTTTTCAAAAATGAAGATTTTGCTTTAAAATGCTATCCTTGGGGATAATATTTCAAAATATACATAAAAGTGTTTTCATCTGAATTGTTCCGTACTATACATAATAACCCCCTATTGAATGAATGAGATTTATTTTTTCTACTTAGAGGAAGCCAGAAAATATTAATTCAAGTTTTTGTAGAAGCTCTTGGATGGAATGGATTAACACTCCAATATCCTCAAATCAGAGAAATGATGACACGAGTGAAGAATTCGGTCTTTCTTGCCCAACTTTGACTCGATAAATGTAAAATCCTTATTATTCTATGCACTAGTTAATTTCTAATACAACCCACTGAAAATACTTAAAATTTTTCATAACTTTACAAACAACTTACAAAGCTCCTATACCCGATATACGAATGGTAATGGCCCCTTCGACATCTTGTATACCAACAAATCATGCATCTATACACAATGAAATAAATTACTCAATTCAAGATCACGTATCTCTTGAAAATAATGAATAATTAAATTACTTAATTCACGTATGCTACTAAAATAAAACAAGTCTACACCTAGAGTATGTTAGTTGATCATCATCAGCAGCTGAAACTCTTGAAAACAAAGCACTCCATCTCCATTAACACCAAATTTTTTGATCACCCTAACACACTCATCCACACTCCAATCTCCCAACCTCCCTGCATATTTTTTAAGCTTCTTGGCGTGATGCATTCTTCCCCTTCATTCCTATACATGTCGCCGTCTTCTCTTCCTCGTCTTCACTCTCGAGTAAGCCGGCAAACTCGTCCAGCCCTACCAACCCGCTGGAGAGGAGCGGCTGAGCCAGCATCTCCGCCTCCTTGGGCGACAACCCGCCGCCCATCATCGCTATGCAGCTGCGATGGAGTTATCATTGCCATCTCTGGCCTCGTCGAATGAGTTGAATACTTTCTTGCAGTGAGTCGTGCATGTTTTCATCGAAAAAAATGTGAAGATGTGAAGAAAGGATTGATGAAAGATTGTTAAAGATTTGTTTGTGATGGGTTTGTTGTGTGTCATAGTATCTGAAAGGTTGTTTTTATAGCTATTTGTTACATGAATCATTGACGCGGGTTCAACAGAATCCAGATGATTTAAACCAAGTATTTTGGGAAGAAATTCAAGAATCTGTCCGAAAATAGTAACGTAGGAAATTTTCAAGAAGAAAGGCACGACGCACGAGAAGCAACTAGATGGAAAAATAGAGGGGCAAATTTCGTGCTCTTTACGAGCTTGCCTCTTTGCAATATTTTCCTTTTCTTTTTCCTTATTGAACAAATATTTCAACCTTTATAAAGTCCTGCTTATCGTGTAGTTTGATGGACGTTTTGTTACGTCTAAAGTTTAAAATATAAGAAAAAAAAATCTGATTTGGAATACTGTAGTTAAATTAGCTGTCTGATTTTCTAACAGTAATCCAAAGGGATCTGATAAAATTTAATTTGGATTTAAAAGGTGTCACTTGTTAATTGTTATGAATTTAATGCGTGGACACCATTAGAACTACAATTTGTTGAGGAATTGAATTACAAATCAATGACAACTTGTTATAACATAAGCAAGATTATAGTACACACAGACACAGTAGATCTGTATTCCTTCTACATAATTCTTTGGAGAAATTCTAATTTCTAAGGCAATGCTGAAGATCCACACCAAGCATATTTAACTTCCGCTTCAATATCCGATCTTGATTATTTAAATATACATTTCTGAGATAAATGTAATCAACATCTTAAGAATCATCTCCCAACATAAATTCAAAGTTATTTGATATTTGATTTGTGGTTGAAACACCCTTTTAATTTAAAGCTAGCTTCCAGCTTGAACTTCGAATATTTTAAGAAAAGATTAAAAGAAAAAACCATAAAAATATGTGATCGACTAATCCCACTTGACTTGTGTACGACATTATAAATTACTTAATTGATGAGTAAAGAAATCCAAGTGTTATTTTTTAAATTAGTCACATCGAGCCAAATTGAACAATAATGCATTTAGACTTTATTCAAGTTAATTTATAGTGCTAGTTGCATTTTCTACTCTATCATGTACTGTAATTCACTTAATCTATCATACAAATGTGACATCTACAATTAAAAAGGTTTCAAACACGAGTATGCGGTAGATGCTAAATCCGGTAAAATACGTTACCACATTTATCATCAATATCGACATGTATCATACAAACTTCACCACATTTCGACATCTATTTGCGAAGTCTCGACTGTAAAATTATCTAAAAATGGACCAAAACAGTCCTGACCACAAGCCTCGTAATTTAGTGATATTTCTCACCTCTTTTTTTTTGGTATCATGGGGAACCACAGCCGCTACCTTAGTGCAAGCTGCGCATGCAATACCGCAAACCACGGAGACAGATAAACCACACTTGGAAAACCAAGTGTGACAGGCTCAAACCCATAGAGGCGTTTGATGGGGTTCAAACCTGTGATCTCTTGGCCACAGGAACCTGATAGCGGGCAACGGCCTTGGAGAGTTTATGCACGCGGGCAGCGTGCAGTGGCTGATTATTGATTAATTTAGTTGGGTTAATTTTATTTATTTTGTTGGGTTTCTTATGTTAATTAAGTAAAGCCCATGGGCTGTAGAGATTAGGGTTTTATTTATAAGTTTTGCGAGAGAGTTAGCAGCTTTTATCGTGGATTATTGTGGAGTTTGGACGAATTTCTCCGTAGGCCTCGGTTGAGGATTTCTATTCGTCTTTTGTTGATTTTTCAGTGTCAATCATCTTTACTCTATCAAATTGGTCCGATCTTCCGGATCGAAGCGATGGTGAGCACTCAAGTACCGATCAACGAATGGAGGATTGGAGAAGATGGTTGAAGACTTGTGCGGCGTGGTACAAGGGCTACGTGCATTCCAGACGTCAACGAGCGCGACGAGGCTTTGGTGGATGCAAAGCACGCATCAATGGAAGCAAAACTCGATGCCGTCTTGAAGAAGTTATACGTGGTGATCCCGAGTGATAATGAATCGGAAGGCGTGAAACACCGCAGACGGAAGAACGGTACCTCCCTTCGGGTTCTACAAAAGATGGACCTACCAAGTTTTGATGGTTCGATGCCTCGGCATGGTTAGCACGTGCGGAACAATACTTCCTCGTGCATGAAACACCGGTGGGACAGCGTTTGAAAGACCTTGATCGCTATGACCGGGCCGGCGATGTCGTGGATTCAATCTGTTACTACGTCGCCACCCCAATGGCGTAGTCTCGTTTTCACGAGAATTGATTATTCGATTTGGAGACGGACAGCCATAAATGGATTTGAAGCCTTGATTACGACGAAAGCAGACGGGGTCCTTGGAGGAGTATATCGCGCTTTGAAAACGAGTTTCTCAACTTCCGGACCTCACGGATGATCAATTGTTGGGATTTTTCTTGGGAGGATTAAGAAGCGATTAGGATGCAAATTCAAGATCCTAATGTTGCAGATTATTCGGTTGCCATCCAAATGGCTCGGAAGATAGATCATATCTCAACTCATAAACCCACTCTGCGCGAAATACATACATGACAAGCTCATCATCTCGTTCAAATTTTACTCAACGTTCCTCTCAAGAGGAACTCAAGCAACAGCAGACAGGCAGCTTCCTCGCAGCATCTTCGGCCGCGGAACTTCCGTCGATTCAAACATGTCCGAAGAAACGCGTGCGAAACATATGGCTGCAGGAACTGTTTCCGATGTGGCGGAAAATATAGCCCAACCCATCGATGTCCCCTAAAACACTTCATGTTCTGGTGGGTGGAATGGAGGGCGACCCTACCGACGAGGAGGCGGTGTGAGAGATGTGCTTGGAGGAGCAGAATGTGAGGACCCATCAATGATCGAACAACTACAACTTTCAGATTGTCATCCAATGGAATTGATGGTTCCCAAACAATGAAGTTGTTTGGGTCGGTGGAGGGACACGTACTACTAATGATTGATAGCGGCGCAAGTCATTGTTTTGTTCTTGCCGAGCGTCGTGAAGATGTTGGGTGGACCATCGAACCCACCGCATATATTTCTATAGTCTGGGCGATGGGACTCGGATTCAAGCACGTGGAGTCTGTAATAATGTTCATCTTGAATAGATTCGAGACCTTTATTATATCCTTTCCACTTAGCGGCGTGGACTTAATCTTGGGGTTTCGTGGCTCGCCACATTAGGAGATGTAAAGGCTAGCGGAAGAATTTAACCATGGAGTTTGTGATTGAGGGACGCCAAACAGCCTCCGAGGGATCCAACTCTAACACGCAAGGCCTGCACTCATCGTGAGATAAGAGCTCTTGTACAAGAGGGCGAATGTTGGGTTACGTGGGCAATGGATGGTGAGGATCTAATCGGTCGATTTGGGGTATCCGAGACCCTACCCTTGGCTGCCGAAAGGAGTTGGAGCAGTGATATCGGCTTTTCAGCGTGAGCGCACCACCATGTGGCTACCCCGCGCTGCATAACCGATCATCAAATTGTACTACACCGGGTCCCATCCGTGTCGATGCGGCCATACCGCTACAATCATTCACGAAGGACGAGATGGAACGTTTGGTAGCGAAATGTTGTCTGCAGCATCATCTGACCAAGCACGAGCCCTATTCTAGTCCAATACTCTTGGTTCGCAAGAAGGACGGATCTGGCGTTCTGCGTGGACTATCGTGAGCTTAACAAACTCATCGCATGCGGATAAATATCCTATTCCGATAATCCAAGAACTCTTGGGCGAATTGCATGGAGCACAATGGTTTAGTAAATTGGATCTTGAGCGGGATATCACCGACACGAGTTGCTTATGGGATGTTCCCAAACCGCATTTCGCACGCATTCGCCACTACGAATTCTGGTCATGCCTTTTGGGCTAACGAATGCTCCAACCACGTTCCAGAGCCTGATGAACGACATCTTTCGACCCTTCTGCGAAAGTTTGTGCTCGTTTTTTTTGATGATATACTCATATATAGTCACTCGTGGCAGGAACATCGGCAACACCTTCATCAGGTCTTGCACATACTTCATAAAAATGCTCTGGTTATTAACCCCAAGAAATGCTCATTGGGTCGTCAGGAGGTGGAGTACTTGGGGCACATAGTCTCAAGCCAAGGTGTGCGCATGGATCCCGCTAAGATCTCAGCGATGATGCGGTGGCCGACGCCGGTGAATAATCGGGGTTTGCGTGGGTTTTTGGGGCTAACGGGATATTATCGTCGTTTTATCCAAGGTTACGGGAAGATTGTTGCCCCGTTAACAACGTTATTGAAGAAGGAAGTTCCGCAACCATGGGCCTGGACGAGAGACGCTGAGAAAGCTTTCTAAGAACTCAAGCAAGCTTTGACCACAGCGCCACTATTGCGTATGCCCGACTTTTCTAAGGAATTTGTAGTGGAGTGCGATGCTTGTGTTTAGGTGTGGGAGCGGTGCTTATGCGGAGACAAGCAACCGATTGCTTATTTCAAGAAGCATATTTCCTCCAACTTATTGTCAAAATCAGCTTATGAGAAGGAACTCATGGCATTAGTGTTGGCCGTGCAACATCGGCGGCCATACTTTGGACGACATTTCACCATTCAATCGATCGTGAAGTTTGCGCCATCTTTTGACCCAACCATTAACTACCCCGCACAACAAAAGCGGACCGCCAAGCTTTTGGGGTATGATTTCAATATTGTTTATAAAGAGGGCAACTTAAATCGAGCGCCGATGCCCTATCACGTCGTGCGGAGGATGGAGAGTGGCGACCATCTCATTTCCCGATGGGTGACCGTCCGCACTACGACAACAAGAGGTTCAGGCGGACTCGGGTTTGGCAAAGATCGTAGAAAATTTGGAGAAGGGCGAATACGCCTAAACATTATTCCTTGGTGCATGATACCTTGTTTTATAAAGGTCGTTTAGTTGTCGGCACTCTCGGAATGGATTCCAAACCGATGGTCGAGTTTCATTCTACACCTTCAGCGGCCATGCGAGGGCTTACCGCGCATATCGGCGCTTAGCTACCAATGTCTATTGGCCGGGTATGATGAAGCATGTCACTCAATTTGTTGCGACTTAGCAGTTTGTCAAAAAGTAAGTATGAAACAAAGTCTCCCGGGTTACTCACACCATTGCCGATTCCTTCTCGTGTGCGGGATGATGTCGTTATGGATTTTATTTGGGACTACCTCGCTCGGGAGGTATTGATTGTGTATTGGGGTAGTAGATCGATTTTCAAAATATGGTCATTTCTTGCCCCGCGCCATCCTTTCACAAAGAAAATCCGTAATGAAATCTTCACAAAGGACGTCGTCCGACTCCATGGCATTCCAAGCTCTATAGTGTCGGATCGCGATCCAATTTTCCTTAGTTCGTTTTGGCGGAGATGTTTGAATGACAGCACTACTCTCAAGATGAGTTCACTTATCACCCCGAGATCGATGGGCAAACGAAGTTCTCAACCGGTGTTTGAAACCTATCTTCGTTGTTTTCTTCCGATCGGCCGAGCGGTGGAGCAAGTGGTCGTCGTGGGCGAGTAATCGCTATAACACGAGTTTCCATTCGGCAGCAGGACGGCACCATTTGAGGTTGTTTATGGCGGGCCCGCCGACCTTGCACCGGTTCTTGCACGGAGAAGTGCGTGTCTGAGGCCCTTGTGAATCCTTGCGCTCTCGCGATGAGGTTCTCGATCATTTGCGTTTCCACCTTGAGCGAGCACAAGAAAGAATGGTTCGTGAAGCAAATAAGCATCGAAGGATGTGGGTGGCGGTACCGGCGATTTGGTTTACTTGAAATTGACCACACCGCGATCATCTCTTTTCCAGTACTAATCGAAGCTTGCGCCCGCTTTTTGGTCCTTTTGAGGTGGAAGCTCGGGTTGGAGCTGTTGCATATCGTCTAAAACTTCCCACGGATCTCGAGTACACCCGTATTCCATGTTTCGTTGTTGAAGAAGGCTATTGGTGCGGCTTGCGCAACCGGATCTCCGGATGAGTTGTTGTCTGTTGACCCCCATACTTACCGAGGCCGTGTTGGGGCGGTGTGGATAAGGACGGCAACAGGTTTCGTGTTTTGCTTAAGTGGAGGGACTGGACTCAGGAGGCGGCGTGGATGGATTCACCGACGTGCGAGGACAATTCCATACTTTAGCCTTGAGGACAAGGCTTGTTTCGACCGGGAGGCGGTTGATAGCGGGCGTGCCTTGAGAGTTTATGCACGCAGGCGGCGTGCAGTGGCTGATTATTGATTAATTTAGTTGGGTTAATTTTATTTATTTTGTTGGGTTTATTATGTTAATTAAGTAAAGCCCATGGGCTGTAGAGATTAGGGTTTTATTTATAAGTTTTGCAGTAGAGAGTTAGCAGCTTTTTATCGTGGATTATTGTGGAGTTTGGACGGAATTTCTCCGTAGGCCTCGGTTGAGGATTTCTATTCAGTCTTTTGTTGATTTTTCAGTGTCAATCATCTTTGCTCTATCAGAACCCACCTTAATCATTGGGATGTCCCTATAGGACATATTACCTTTGAAAATATGAAAATCGAGGTAAATCCTACTTCTCCTCCCCCAACTCAAAAAGGTAAAAGAAAAAACATAAAATAGAAAGAAGCAACGATTTTGTATAGACTTTTCAGTAATGACAACGAGCAACCTAAATGAGTGGAGATGTAAATGCAAACCTATCTGTAATTCTTCTCTGCAAAAATGAAACAATCTGTACAAACAACTTATAGCTTCTGATGAATTTCAGGTCTCTTTTTTACCTCAATCTCTCCCAGCTGCAAGGGAGAGCACAAAATGGCCAAAAAAACTAGAAGAAAATTGAGGGCGAAGAGGATGAGACTCTCCATGCTACATATAGGAACTGTAACCTCAACTTTTCTCTAATGTTGGCGAAAGAAGCAAATCTGGGAACACTAGGTCCTTGCCCGTTGGCAGGCAATGCAGTGTATGACTCTGAAACTGGCCCGAGACATGGTAAGAACTGCAAACTGTGTGATCCGGGTGAAAAAGGGCGACACTGCTGCAGCAAAAAGATTTCATGCCCTACTCTCATGTGATGACTATGGTCTTGCCCAACACAAATGTGACTAGCGATAGCTCGATGAAGAAGATCGTGTTGATCAGACCACGATCAACTGTCCACCGAAAATTGTGATCCCCTGGATTGGACTGCAAATACATCACTGCAAGGAAAGATTTTTCAAATTGCTTCGTTTTGCAGAAATGCTGGAAATGTTACAAAGACAGGCAAATAGACTAAGTGGAAAAATGAAAATAAGTGATGGTAAGATTTTGATATTCTCTCACTCCCATATATGCTGCTTCAGATAGCATTTCCACATAAAATAAGTCGTTTGTTGCAACCCTCACACCCGGTTTCTTCTAGTAGCAGAAATGTATAACTAGTTTTCAAAAAAAAAATCTTATACTATATATCACTCCACAGCAATATTGGGCGATATTCCAGTTGCCTTCGTGGATGCATATCATTGTTCAGAAAAAGATCATTTTACTTATGTAAGTCTTGAGGTTGGTTCCATCTTTATAACTTATACAACACCAGTATAGGAACCCCAAATATTTTGTTTTCCTTATAAACTACGACACTATAAGCAAACAGCATTACAAGGACAAAAATTGCACCATCACAAATTGAAAAATGAAAAAAATAAAAATCAGATCCATGTGAGCCATGAAAAATTAAGTTCAGAGCATTTCAAAGCACTAGCACTGCAGCTTAGTGATTAGCAGGTGATTATGACAGCATTCTGTGGATAAGTATGCTTACGTCTGCTTAAATAGAAAACGCTAAGCTTAAGAAGACAGTAACTGTACCTAGTGCCAGTCGCTTGTGGTAAGAAGACATATACGATGCCAGCTGTACATTAGTTGGTGTCGACATAAAATCCAGCGATTCCAAATCACTTTCTGAGTAGTCTACATGGAGTGAAGCCAACTTTTCTGCAGCGTCAGAATGTCCCGAGTAATTCAAATTACGGAACTGAGATGCATCGTCAGCATTGCAAGTTAATAAGGCATGCCATCTACTTGCGAGTGCTCCAATGCCTTGGGCTCTGTGGGATATCTTCGCAGCAGCATTCAAGCAAAGAATTATCACAGCCACCTGAACAATCGATGTCACCTAGACAATTCGACAAAGTCAGAAAGAATAATTGACAAAGGACGTGACAGAATTTTAGTTATTCTAAGCTATCCCAGAAAACAATTTCTGCAACAATTCTGGAACCAAATGTGAAGGCTAAATTTCCAACATACATCAACACAAGTTTGGCGAATTCAAAAGCCACAACAGTAGAGATGGTATATGGATAAATATGTTGCACCAAGATTTAGAACTTACTGCAAAATCACCCCCGTTGATGAAAGTAATAATCCCACTGTATCCAGTGGTCTGGAATAGAAACATAAAATGGCTTACAGTTACAATTGCAAATTGCAGGAGAAGATAAATTCTAAATCTGTGGCTTATTTTGGACAGATAATAGCGTAGGCGGGCATGTTCTTGCAGTAAGGCTACCACGTCAGATTCTCTTTCCAAAAGCTTTCCGTAGTCTTCAAAGTGTATAATTTGCAAGTTGCACACGAGGTGGAACAAGACACAGGCTGAAAGAATGATACCGGTCACATATGTCCATGAAAGCACGAAAGCAATTAAAATTCCAACAGACTGCCACTGCGACTCATGATGAACATACATAATTCGGATGATTTCGCGCGCAGTTTTCAAGAGGAAACATGGGATCACCCATATTACTAGTAAGCGGAGAGAATCCTGCAAAGAATAAGAATTATCTATCAAGCTTACCCAAACAACCAACAAATCTGCACATTATTGATTCACCAAGCAGTGCAAATAATCAACCCACAACAACATTAGGGGGCGTTTACTTTGGCTGATAGCGTGATTGAGTATTTGAAGGATTAAATAATAAACAAGTTCAAAATTAATCAAATATGTTGATCTATTACCCAAAGTAAACACCCCTTAGAGAAGAAAGCCTCAAAATAATGTTATAATATGCACAGAAAACACACAATGAAGAACTTGAGCATTGCATGAAATCCTTCATCGGAACACCTCCATGTAACCCTAAATTCATCTTTTCATTCAAGAAAAGAGAAAAAAATTAAGGGCAGACCCTCATCTCATTATATGCTACCAATACCAACAATAAAGGCCATTCACAGATCTCCAATTAATGCGATAAAACCATGGTTACTTCAAACAGGAAATACACAGACGATTTCTGCAACTAAAAGCGGAGACATTCCAAATACCATTCATCATTCGTCGAAGCCACAAACTAATTCAAACAGACATCCAAACAATCACAAAACAAATCCAATTTGATAAGAACAAGTCAGTTGAAGTATTACTCACTGAAATCTTCTGCACATACTGGCCACTAAACCTTTCGACATACCCACTGTATCGATCAACAAACAGAAATCTCCTAACACCATATTTCCGCAAATTATGCGAAAAGCACAACATAGACGAAGCAGCCAAAGAAGCCTGAGAAACCACTATACCGATCTCAAAGCTCTTGATCTGACCCTTCTCACACCCCGGGCAATTCGAGAGCTCAAGCATGACCACCGGAAGTAAAACCCCGAAGACCAAAAATACCCCCCAAGAAACCAGAAAGCTCACTACAGAGGACTGACTTAACCCCAACAAAGTGATAAAAAGATCCAATCTTTGAAGGGTCTTGTCCAAGAGAGTCTCTTTGTCATTTTCTCGAACACCTGGGGAGTCTGATTGCTGAGTTTCGTCGCAACTTTTTAGCAGAGGGGCATTTTCATGTGGGATTCTGGAATCTTCCACTTCTATTTGAATATGAGCCTCAGCCATCGACGAGAGAAAAAACGAGAGGAGATCTTTAGATAACCTGAGAAAAGGAAAAGGGAGGAAAAGGGCTCAACCTTGAAGAAGTTTAAAAAGGGGGAGAAATGAAGATCCAACACAAATGACAGATTATAATGATTGATCAACTCGTCTTCAAACACACGTTTCACATCAGTAACTTATAAACAAGCAAGATCTGCATGTGGGCACTGAACACACGAATTTAATATTAAAGATCGCTATTTGATTCTCCTAATGAATATCCCCACAACAAATATTTTGGACATTCGCAAATAGCCGCCGAGACTCTTTCCCCTGCGAGAGCTGATGCCTTCTGAGTAAGAATTTGGGAGCTGATGTCAACTGTAATTACTATTACGGAAGCAAATTGAAGAAGTTAATATCCTCCGTCCACCAAAACGTGCATCGTTTTGGTGGCTAGAAAGAATGAATGAGTGTAAAGTAAAGTGTATAAAAGTGTGTCGTTGGGATAATAAATGAATATATTAATGAAATGTGAGTGTAAAAGGTGGTATGAGTGTTTTGTAAATAAGTGGATAAGTTGAGGTAAAAATGTAAAGTTGGTGTTTAAAAGGAAAGTCGCATTTTGGTGGATTGACCAAAAAGAATTAAATCGCGTTTTGTGGACGGAGGAGTATATATTTTAGTGAATTAGGTGACGTTAGACCGAGGGCATTTTCCTTCTGGCGGTGGACCACGACTCTACATCATAACATAATCTTCACGAATTTAATGAATCAGCCATGGAAAGTTGGAAAATAGAGAATTGAGAAATGGAAAGGAGAAAGGTAGAGGACTGCTCAACTGTGAGCCGATGTGTTCGATTCCATGGATGCCATGTGTTGCTTGCGCTTTAAATTATTCACGTGTATGAAAGCTTCCCGCGGGACTTTTGGATTCTCTATATATTGTCATAATGCTTGATTTTATTTTTACAAAAACTCCTATACATTTCATACGATAAAATGGATAAAAATATTATTTATTTTTATTTTGTAATTAATAAGAATAATTTACATTGAGTAAAATCATCATTTGTATTGAAATGCTATCCCTATTATTACAAATACAACTTACCTTTTAATACAAGCCATCAAGAAAATTCAAATTTCAAACTTCAACAAACAACTCATAAAAATTCAATACAACTCGTAAAACACCTTTTTTCTCAAATTCTCTAGCTTAGAATTACACGAGACAAGCAGTCTATTTCCTCAATTTGACAGACTGCCTAAATTAGATCCATCAATTTTTTAGATATTTGATCATTAAAATCCTAACAATAAAATAACAGTAACTAACATTGTCTATTGTAATCAGAAAGCAAACAGAATATCGTATTCACAGGGATCAATATCACAAAAATATAACAAATAATAAACACAAACGCAACATAATTATTCAGGCAATCATAAAGATATAGGAAGTTTTAATAAAATCTAATAAAAACAAAGCAAGAACAAAAGATAAATCTGAAAGAAATAATAGATAAAAAAGACTTATCCTACGAAATGTAATAAATTAACAGAAAATCACACAATCAATCAATAATCCTATTAACTAATTTTAAGTTAATTCAGATGAAGATTACACAGATAATCACAATTACCTTCACGGGAAACATGTAACATTAGATTAATATATATCCTATCTCCACTAAGTCTCCAAAAAAACCCTCCCATAAGATCACAAAATTTATTCTTCTACATAATTCTAAAACCACAAAATCTTTAGATTAATCGTAATATGAATTCCTTAGTTCGATTACTCAATTAAAACCGCTAGATATTTAATCAGACAACTAATATGCATCGATAATAGACAGTTATCTAACATAAAATAACACCATATATCATAAATAATAAATTGACAGGTAAATAAACTCCACAGATCAATCACATAATTTCCTACTAAATCATATATACTCTAGAATCAAAAAGAAATTAAGAGAAATAAAAAAGAACATAATTGAAACAAATAATAAAAACTAATGTTGGAATTCCACAACGAAGACATGAAGTCTGAACGATGAAATAATAAATCTCTAATTATGATAAACTAACGATTGATAAAATAATGAAAATATATCTTAGTTGAACCAAAAAATACAAGAAAAAGTGGAAAAATCGCTAAAATAGGCAAAATTCGAAAATTTCGCACTGTTCGCAATATTGTCCGCGGCAGACTATGCTATCAATCTTATTTTGGCTCATTCTCTCTCGTTCGAGCTTCGATTTACAGAGCGTTTGCACCCGCATAATCCTATCAAGATGTACTTTAATAATATCCACTTTGCATTCCTCAATCAATTCTCCATTATCCTATAAAAAGGACAAAAGATGACAACAGTATCAATTCTTCAAAATAATGCAAAACTAAACAAATATTCTCTACAAATATGATTTCTAACATCAAATAAGATTCAAATAAGTATAATAAATCACTGAAAATCCATGTTTGTAAGTATTCACAAACTTTTCTGTTCCATACAAAAAGAAGAAAAGGTAAACATCTTCTATATACAAATGGCTAATATTCATCAATGTCAAATTCACAAGAGATGGAACTTGATGATAGTGTAGTTACTCGGTGTGAGGCCAAAATGTAGTGTAGTTACTCTATGGAGAAACTTTTTCTCACACGAGAGAAACCCACAGCAGCTACTCAAGAATTTTGTTACAAGGGTGGTTCACTATTTGCTGTACGACAATTGCTGCATTCTAATCCAGATATCCCAGCTTCATACGTCCTGCTATCTATTGGCTTGACCTCACGAGCAAGATAACGTTCCCGAGCGCGAAAATTTTACTGTCCCAGTCCTCAGCAGACTGAGCCGGTGCAGCAACACCACCATTATCCTTCTGCACTATGTTTTCTGGTTGAATTTGTTCCTCATGAGACTGACTGGCTCCTCCACTGCTCCGGACAAGCACAAGATTCATTACACAGAAGGAACGTGATGTGTCTGGGACGTGTTTAGAATTCTGAAATGAAACACGTCTAAGAAAGGGGAAGAGTTGGTGCACCTGAGTTTGCTGACATTCAGATTCTCGAGTTTGGCAAAGACGGGTCTGACCCAAGGCATCTCGACAGCACACACATTTCGCATGTATGGTCGTGTGGTAGCAATGAGTTCGTGATAGATGACATAATTGGGGAACATGCCTTCGTCATCTGTTCTCAGCACTGACGATGGGTGCACCTGCAACAGTAAAGATGTGGGATTTGTGATCTTTATAAACTAATAGGTACCAAACGAGCAGTAGAAATACGACTGGATCATCTACCTGTACTAATTGTGACTTGAAGCCGAGTGTCTTATAGCCATTATGACGAAGCATTCGCTCTGCGAGTTGATTTCCATATCCTGAACATAGAGCTTTCCTCAAGGATCGGTAATCTTGATCTTCTCTTCGCCTTTTACTTGTTTTCACATCCATGGGTCCTGTTACGGGGAGAAATTTCAAAAGGCAAATCGAGAAGTACAGACTACAGAGATAGAGAGAGAGTAACGAACTTCTACAAGATCACAGGGCAGACTTGTGCATACTCAATGGAAAAAATGAGCAGTCGTGACATAGATACAAATACGGGCAAAAGGACTATCGGTTTACTAGACTAATTGTGTATTCTGGGCATACTCAGTCTTAACCCCAGACGAAGAAACAGATGATGCGTACACAACGATTTGAAGAAGCTCTATAAATCAATTACTTCATAGAAATTCAAGCAGAAGATATATGTGTAAAACTGACCTTTGGCAATCTTCTGTATTATTTGGCATAACTGTTTCCTGACATCCCTGACAAACTTCATCCCCCTCACCTACAGAAGAGAGTTAGAATAAAAATAAAACAATTTATTCAGCATACACTGCATATTTTTCTTGTTTGACTCCTAATATTTCTAGACTGCAAATTTGAAACAACGGACATTTACATGATTGATTAAGCAAAAAATAAAAAAGAAGAAAAGAAAAAGAAATGCTAGTACCTGCAAGTTATTCTCTTTGCACCAGTCAGTGTTATAGTCAGTTTGGTGCCATAGCTCAAAGATTTGCAGGAACTGAATGTGGTCACCAAAGCCAGAACCATCTGGAAGGTTTGAAGGAGTATGCTTCCGCTTCTTATCTGCACTTTTACTGCACAAAAAAAAATTAAAGAAAATAAGAAGGGAAACATATCACTGCTAGGCAACTTGTAATTTGTAACCCGTTTTAAGATGACACTAGTTGCAGGAGAAAGAGTGGTGACACTCAAAATCACGGACATATACGTATGCATCCAGAGAAACACACATGAACTAGACAAGTTAAGGATTTACCTTTGGCCTATGAGCAATGTAGTCTCTGCAGATAACATTGCAGCAACTGTTAAAGCCTGAGATAGACAGCCACACTCGTTTGCCTCTAACAAGGTCCTAGATAGTGAAGGTTCCAGTGGAAGCTCTGCAAAAGATGGAAGATTTCAAATCTTAAGCAAACTTCCCGAGAATAATTTTGCCCCTCATGGGCAGAATGTAACTGAAAACTATTAGATCTTGGTGATAATTTTGTAAATTAGAAGACTATCAAGTAGTTTCAGACCAAATACTTCTTGGAAATTTTGAGCGAAGTGCATGGAGGAAACTGAGAGGTAGTCATGAACAAGCACACAGATTGTCAAATCAATTAGATTGTGGCAGCTATTACATTTTTCGAGTTTTAATGTATTTACATCAAGGATACTATTTAAATCAAGCCAAGATACAAGTGAATCATTCTAGATACAAAATTAAAAGCCTGAAGTGTTATACATGTTTGAAAAACACACACCACAATCACGACAGAAAATAAAGAATAAAAGAATTGTTTACCCAGTTCGTCTTGCGACTACGTCTGGGGGCGATGCCAAGCCAGGGATTTCACTATATTTTTATAGATTATAGGAAAACGGCTATTAAATAGACAATAATCAAACCCTAACCCTAAGCTCATTAAGGTTCCGTCTGGGCTTAAAAAACATAAGCCCAAAAATTTGGCTCGGGGGCTAACGAGATCGGGCTTAAGTGTCCAGTCCATTCATGCTCCATACTCCAACAATACAAATACATTACCTACTTCAAATAGTTTTAAGAATAATAGTAAAAGAAAAAAGAAGAAATTGAATCACCCACTAACTCCATAATAATAGGTGCAAAATTCTTCTAAAATGAAAGTATAGAATTCAATTGAAAGGAGCTGATCACCCTGAGACAGGATTTTAATTCAGAAGACAATTTTATTACCAGCCATGGTTCTTCCAAGACTTGTGATTGAACCCTCGTCATCTATGGCATCAATGAGGTATAACTGCTTCAAGGCATCTTCCAAAGCTTCAACTGAAGCAAAGGCGAGATAAGTTTCCACCATTAAGAAAAAAACTAAACAACTCACTGTTGAATAAAAGACAGGTAAAAGAAAAAAGCTTCTTACATGAAGGTGGGTCGAGGAAGTCGAATTTGAGAATATTAATGTCTGATAGGTTCAATGATTTCAAATACAGGATACTTCCTGCAAGGGAAGATCTCTGTATTTCTGGGATCGTAGCATCTAGGAAATCATCCTTGTAGGCCACAGATGAGTACAGACGATGGCACTTCCCAGGACGTGTTCTTCCAGCTCTTCCTGCACGTTGATTAGCCTGCACTCTGAAATATATTTGTTGTCTGAAAATAAGTGTATAGATAAGAATGCATTGTACACTACATTTTTTCACGAACCACTCCAAGTTTTATTCATTGAAACTTGAAATGAAGAGGGCATATCAGGCAGAAATATAACGAAAAGCAAAACCATGCATATTATTGTATACAAATTACAACATAATTCCAATTCATTTTTTGTTGGAAGACATAACGTGTTTCTTCAGTGCAATAAAAGCACAAAAAAAACACATGCATATAACATATATATGTTCATAAGTAGCAGGGAAAATTAAGACCATGGAGATCAGCTCAAGCTAGAAAAGCATCCAAAAAAGGAATACAGTGTGCAGGTATAACAAGCATCATAAGATATTTCATTTCACTATTTACTAGGTGAAAATCCCTTACTTGCTTATTTGCACAACATCAAGAGAATACATGCCAGTTGATGGGTTATACTGCCGTTGCTTCACGAAACCGGGATCAATTACGTACCTGCAGTTCAAGTCAACATAAACTGGTTTTGGTTTAAAATATAAAATTCCTATGTTTTGTCCCAAGTATATGAACCATTTGCCAAGTTTCCCCTACCAATAACCAAAAGTATCAGTTACTGAATTTTAAGAATACTAACACTTCATTCTATCCTCTCATTCAATAGATCAGATGTTTGATAAATTGAACTTGGGCATATATTCAAAGTCACAACAATTCGAGTCAGGTAAATTCCAACTAGCAATGGATTCGATGTAGGCTTTAGCTGCACAATATAGAAAGTAATGCAAATATAAAATAGCATAAAGTATCTTACACAACACCATCAACAGTCAAAGACGTCTCTGCTATGTTGGTAGAAACGATAAATCTGCGACAATTGGGAGGTGGGGGACTAAATACACGGACCTGCACAAGTAATTCAAGTATAGGAGGATAGTAAGAAAGAAAGCTATTACTTAAGAAAGAGCTAGATAATCACAAAGACAAACAGAACTCTCGAACATGAATAAAAATGAGGGGGAAAATGAGTCAATAGGCAGAACAATGCAACTCTAAGATGATGAAACGAACAAAAGCTTTCTTGCAGAGATTGAGTCCAAGTGATTTTATATCACGCAAGATCCTCTTATCAAAAAAAAATGTGGAATCAAGAATAGAAATTATAGCAGCAAATTAAGAAGTGAATACTAACTTGCAATTCAGGAGGCAGAGATCCATGAAGAGGATAAATTACAGCATCCATACAAGACCCTTCCTCCAATCTTTGGATTTTCTCTTCCAGTCTTGAGACCAACTTCTCTATGTCATCCTACAATGTAAGTTCAAAAATAGCTTTATAGTAATAAGCATTACAACACAATACCGAAGCAATATGGTTCTAACCTGTCCGGTCATAAAAATTAAGATATCACCTTCGGGTTCTTGTGTGTGTATGTCTGCAAAGCACGCATGAAAGAATTAAGACAAGAAGAAAATATGGCAAGCAATGATGATGAACTATAGTGTTCACTGGTAGATAAAATTAATAAATTGGAATAACCAAAAATCAAATATTAAGATATGGTACCAAGAGCTTTTTTCAAAGAAGCTTCAATATAACTTTTTGGTCTTTCTGAGCTATGATGTATCTCAACAGGGAATAACTTCCCTGGAACATTGAGGACTGGGCAATTTGAGAAGAATCTCGATACTTTTTCACCATCAAGTGTAGCTGAAGTGACCAAAACTTTCAAATTGGAAGGGCGCAACTTAATTAACCTTTTCATCAATCCAAGCAATATGTCCCTGAACAATACATAAACGCACAATAAACTAAAGATACTTTACCAATAGAAAATGAGAAAATTACCATGTGCTCAGAATAAAGATTCCCCAAGTACAGAGTCTCAGAAAAACATGCAGAAATATAAATACCAAAAGTATTGCATCGATGATTAACACTAGTGATTTACGTGTTCAAGCTCCTCTCATGAGCTTCATCTAATATGATGACCGAATATTGGCTCAGCTCCGGGTTGGAAAGACTTTCACGCAGGAGAACTCCATCGGTTAGGTATCTGTGCGTGTACAGACAAAATCAATATGAATTATCTGTTCTTTCCACAAACATAGGTTTCCCGTATATTTTGTAAAAGGGTAATTACTTAATAATAGTCTTCTCTGAAGTTCTATCTTCAAACCGAATGGCGTAGCCTACCTCATCGCCGAGCCTAACTTTGAGTTCTTCCGAAACACGCCTATTATACAAAAGGTACATGATTACACACAATGCGAAGTAAAATGAACCCAAGCCAACTGGGGTTTTGGTAAGTTACTCAGCTATTATTAGTTAGTTTCTCTGATTCCTTTCTAGATTAGCAGACTTAGTTCCAACAACAATAACCAGAGCAAAGAACTACTATTGAATAAAACTTGATTAAGCAAGTGAATGCATTTTACTCAAGGAACAAAAACTTTAAAATACACATCACAAACTTAATCGCGAATTCACCTGGATACTGTAACAGCGGCAACCCGACGCGGCTGAGTCACGGCGATGCAACCCGATTTGGTGTAACCTCGTCTATGAAGAATTTGAGAGAGCTGCGTACTCTTTCCCGATCCAGTTTCACCGATTACTACTACAACCGGATTCTTATCCACGGTTTCCACGATTTTGTCTTCGAATTGAAGAATCGGCAGCTCTGCCATTGAAATAATTGACATTTCAAATCGAGAGGTTTAGCTAGGGTTGTGTTTAATTTTGCCGGGTTTACCAATCCAAAACCTTTTTTTGAGTTGATCTTGGACTCAACTAATACGATTTTTTTAGTTATTCATAAAAAAAATACTCTATTCGTACAAATATTTTTTGCTTAAAATTTTTACACTTAAATTGAAGAAGGTTTTGTTTTGTATATAAAGTATTACTCCATTCGTCTTACTAATGTTGTTTCATTGTTTTTGGCACGTTGATTAAGAAGATTTATATTTTGTGTATATAATAGTATATGACACGAAACTAGAGCAATTTTTAGTGTAAAATTATTTCATTTTTTTGTATGAGTCAACAATAATAGGATAACTCAAAGTAGTATACGAGTCAACATTAACGAAACGGACGGAGTATGATTTACATAATTCGATACACTTTTGTGTATAAAAATGATTCATTTTATAGAATGAACCAATAATAATGGTATTTGACGGACAAAAAAAATAGTCAATAATAATAAGACATAGAAAGTAGTTAGAAATGAGGCACGCTCATATAAGTTCTCCCTCATTATGCGCTCTCACAAGAAATATCATTTTTTGCGCCCCAGATTTAGCTCGGTTAGTTAGAGTTAGCAAATTTGTAACAAGAATCGATGATCGAATCTTAGCAACTGAAGTGTGAGAATTTTATCCTCTTTATGGTGACTCCTTATAGGCACTATGTACCGATTCTTCTAACTACTCAACCGCTTAGTTACAATGATTTAACTCATACACATTCTCAAGGGACTGGGTGTGGGACTCTCGGAATGAGAGATTCCACTTTTAAAGCAAAGAAATACCATTTCACTTTAATTCATGAGAATTGTTACTTTTAGCTACTTAACAGCTTAGTCATTGTGATTTAACTCATTCACATTCTCACGGATTAGACTGTGGGATCCATGAAGAAAAAATCTTTCTTTGGAATAAAGAAATATCACTTTTATGAACTATCACTTTAATTTATAAAAAATATCACTTTTATTCATAACAATTATAGTTTATTTTTTGAACATATATATAGTGATGAATAGCTCATACAGATATTTGTCTTAATTAAAACGATATTAAACGAATTATTTCCCTGTTTGCGAGGTAAGTAAGAGGGGCGGAGTGCGTAACTAAAGTTTAGATTCTTGATGAAACTTACAATAATTTTCTTAATTCGATAAAATTAAATTTCTTCTAACGCATATTCTAGTTTTTTTTGGTTTAGTAACTTTTTTTCTAATGATATTATTTAAAAAGAAAAATTGATGCTCGTAAAGAAAGCAAAAACCTTATTAGTGACATTGTTTGATGAGGGAACCTAGTTAATCAATGTGATTTACATGATAATAGTAAGTTGATTTATTTTCCTACAACACGAGTAAATTTAAATTGAGTGTAGCGCAGGGACAAACATAAGTTTAAATAATTCATTCTTAATTAAATTTTATCAAATTTCAATGTGGTCGTTATGACTATACTAAAGTTATATCAATATTTCAAGACCACACTAATACATTCCATGATGGTCCTTGAGGTATGTATCGGTGTATGGAGAGAATACATTAATTAGGTAAATTTAAAACTTTTCTTTTTACAAGACTGAACTGGATGATGTTGCAGTAGCTGTCAGTTAACTGATATCGGATCAATATTGATGTCAATATTGTTGATCAGATCAGATAAAGAGAGTTTTTTCAGAGTGATACTAATTAGCAAATCTACTAACTGTTAAGGCAGCTAGTCAATTAAATTGATAAATGATGTGCTTGTGGATTTTGATGATTACGTTTTTGTTTTTACTGAAAACTCAAACTGACATAAAATACCTAGTCAAATATTGGCTTAGTCAGTTTTCAATTTATCTCTTTAATATCAAACTGATACTGATAGAACGTCAAAACAATATTACATGTTGTGTGATAGTGATATTCAGTTCAATAACATACAATATAAATGCGATACAAAAAGTAAAGAAAAAAAAAATACAATTTCTACTAGTCATGGTAACCATACTTATTACATTTTCTACACAGCCTCTTAAGTTTAATATAAAATTTCACTTCTTTTAATATTGCACATAAGTGCATTTTCCGACTAGATTTGTTGTTTTTGTTTTTATTTTCATTATGCTTCAACTTGCTACTTTTGATTTATTTTTGTAAAACTAATAATGATATTACTAATTTGATGTTAAAACCTTATATTATTGATCTTTAACATAGAAATTGATATATTATTGCAATAAACTTTGAAGATCACAATGTTGTCATTTGTTATGTTTTGAGGCATGTTTTGATTATGCTTTTTGACCATTGTTTTAATGTCTTTTATTTTTATCCCTTAATGCAACCTGACTAGATACCACCAATAATTGTTAATCGAGTTGATCAAATTTTCGTATCAAATGAACATACTATTACTTCATTAAATAAATAAATAAATAAATAAAGCAACTGCACATCGAACCAGAAAAATATATTTTTTGAACAAAAACATAAGTCATAAATTTTGTTTATGTATGAAATTGGAATTGATAAGAACAAATTGCATTTAAAAATAAAAATAAAAATAAAAATGGTCGACATTAATGCCACTAACTGTTTAAACGAGCAAACCACCAATTAATTAGAGAAACTGAAAAATATCATATCCCTTAAAATCAGCAACTGTTATTATTAATTATTAAAAATTACATTTTCTAACCTTACCGAATAAATTCAAATATTATACTCCATTTGTTCTCCATTTATGTTCTTGAAAATTTTCGATACAATTTTTAATAAAAATTATTAAATGTATTATGAGTTGAGAAGGGGTCTCACATTAGTGTAATATTAAATTAATTAGTTATAAATGCTGGTGGATAATATATGATAAAATATATAAATAAGTGATATTGTTAATAGAATGAATTGTGAGGTAGTATCCATAAATGACATATGAATAAATAGTGAGGACATACCAAAAAAGGATAGGAACAGATATTGGGGACTAAGTGTGACGACCGACTTCCCAAGGAAGTACGGATCATACTGGATCGTCATTTGGTATGATAATGCAATGGATATATACGTAACTAAGCAATGCAATTAACAAATGAACTACTCATAAACGCATGAACTAAAAAGGGATAAGCTATTCAATACCAACTCAAGTCACAAAAATACTTGCCAAAAGGTTCAATGTTCAAATATAACCCAATGAGGGCGCAATTCAAGGAACGAGGTACGACCTCAAGTTCAATACGGTATGAAAGCAATTATAATCAAGACATCAAAATAATATAAGAGTTAGGCAGCAATAAACGTGTGGACATGTATATGACGATACATGCCAAAGGTTCTAGAAATCCTTTCTAATAAGCAACAAAATAACTGTCACTCGCACCCACTCGCACCCATCATCAATCCCTGCTCAACCTGCACATCAAAAACAAGATGCAGGGCTAAGTACAAAAGTACTGGACTCATTGCCGAAAACATTTTCTTTATAAAAGTTATTGAACTGCCCACAATAACACATGAGGATTTTAGTTGAAAGACTCATGCCTATCAAACGTTTTATCATTTTTTCAAAAGCGTCAGGCCTGACTATTTCATCACGTTGTTCCATATCTGATCATTCATTCATTCATTGGCGCACTATGGAGGTGGCCACCTACACATAGTCGCCATGACCGGTCGAGGTAGCTAACCTTAACACACAGTCACACGTGTACACAATCCGAGTTAGTCCTCAACTAAGTCGGATCCGATCGTTACCCTTTTTTAACCTTGGTGGACCAACTCATTCACATACCACGTTGGATATACCAACCCATTATCATTCCACGTTGGACAAACCAACCTCAGATAGGATCACAACAAAACATAAACATTTGGCAGTCAACAACAGTTCATAAACATTTCATAAAGCTTTTGTAAATCATACTTTGAGATAGACATGCATGTCATTTTTGTTTCAAGAGAGTCCACCTGCTAGTTCGGGGCTAGTAAGTCTAAGTGAGCAGGTGTGATAGTCCTTCCTCGCCAATTACGTACGATCAAACTCTTCATAAGAAAATAGTTTTTCTTAGATTCTTGCTATTGATCGAAGGTCGTTTATAAATTACGACTTAGCGTTCTCAATTAGGGTTTCTTTATGATTTCATGTGATGGTTTTTAAGATAATTTCTATTATCTTACATTCCCAAATTCCCAAACTAATTTACTTCATTATTCATAGATGAACCTCAACTTATGAATCATATACTCCGAGTCTATCCTCGACTCTTAACCTGTGTTCTTCTAAACATTATTACGTTATAGATTGTCGGTAACCAAGTTATGATCGGCATACTAGGATATTCTCAAGCCACTAACTAGACTTAACAATTGTAGTTACGTCCTAGTAGGTTATCTTAGACGACTTGTCGATTAGCACGATTTAATAAAATGGTAGTCTTCGACTTATGATTCAAGTGATCACATGCCATCATGTAAGTAAGTACTTAGGAATAGATGAATTTCTTTGGGAATATTAACTCGACCCTTGAGACATAAGGATCGACATCTTATGTTCGAATCTTTGTTTACCCATTAAGACATTGTTTGTTTCACTTAACTCGTCGGAGATTATATAAGTTGTGTAATCATTATTCGTTGTCGAGTTATCTTAACGCTTGATCTAATATCGTATTAGATTGTCGTTGTTGAGTATTAACGTTGTAACTCGGCTTTTGGATTCTTTAACTTAGGAACTCACAAATGAGTATCCTATTATTAATAGCGAACCCTAATTTATGTCTAACTTCGATTCTCGTTAATTCCTTCTTAAGTTATCGGAATTGGTCGATTTCTCTTGGATTCTCGTACATAAAGTATTATGTTGTTTACATTTGAGGTTTTGTTTGTCGGCACAACATAAACATAACCATTCAACACCATACACAACATAAACTATACTAAAGCATTAAGAAAATCTTAATTTCCAATAAAATGCAAACCATTGTGTATGTGTGCATAAATGTTTCATCCATTCATCACAATCATAACCATTCATTCCAACTTATAGATTAACTATCATAGCATCATTCGTCATTGAAATTGAACTCATGCTTAACCATTTTTTCTATGTTTTCGGTAATTAACAATAATTAGCATATGTATCCAATAAATTCCAATAAAATCATGTTATACTCTTAGCATACTATAGAATTTAATTTCCAATTCAATATCATCATATAAAATTTTAAGTCATGGGTTAATTTAGCATATAGTTTTCGGTATTCATGATTTAATGAGAATTGGTGTTCAATAAATTCCAAAAAAAGTTATATCATGCTTATATCATATACTAAGCATGGAATATCATCTCATATCATACATTAAAATTAAAACACATGTTTTTTACTACATGTATATTTTTGATAATTATAATATATATACATATATATTCAATAAATTTCATTCACTTCACCATATGTTTATAATATGCAATAAACATGTAATATTAACTTTAAACATCAACCAATATTTATAATATCACATATCATATTATTCACAACGATTAAAAATCAAATAAATCCTAAAATATATATATAAAGTTTCGGCCTTTTCATAAAAATAGGAGTAGTGTCTCAAAAATTTGAAGATTAATATATGATGTTCATATCATATATTAAACATTATATCTCAACTATTTCTCAACAAATAAAATCAAACAATGGCTTAAAAATACTTAAATAAATTCTGCCCATTTTTTAAAAATAGGAGTAGTGTTTCAAAAATTTTAAGATTAATATATGATGTTCATATCATATATTAAACACTATATCTCAACTATTTATCAACAAATAAAATCAAACAAATACAAGAAAATTTCAAAAATATTGTGAAAATTATCATATTTATTCTACATGATCCTAATACATCAACAAGAAATAATATCAAATAATATTCACAAAAGCATTCTTTATCACATAAAAAGAAATATAACATAAATCGAAAAATATTAAACATGCTCCAAAAATTCCCAAATTTTAACTATAGCCTTATAACATATTTATAAGCATATTTCATTCATGGCTTGAGAGCATTTGATGGCTCAAAAGTCACAAAAAAAAATGAAGAGCAAAACTAGGGTTTTTCATGAAATAATTCAAGAAAAATCTAGAAAAAATTCTACTCCATTATAAATAAAGAGAATGATTAATACTACCTTGGTACTGTCTTAGAAATTTAATTTGGGGGTTGGAATGGGTTGGAAAGGAAGATTGAAGCTTGAAAAGTTGAAGAACAAATTAGAGAATTTTCAAAATTAGAGAGAGGAAGAGAGGGCACGGTTTGGCTACTGTATTATACTGTAAAATGGGCTGTTGGGAGCCTATATTGGTTATCCTTTGTGGTGGTTGGGAGAGGACTAATCAAATTACCCGATTCGGCATGTTAATACCGACTCTTTAAGTTTTAACGCGCTTTCGATTGATTTCTCGGCACATTAAGGTTTTATTTTCTTAAATAGCCTTAAAAAGACTTATTTCAATGTTTATAATAATTTCATGAAGTTCGGATGGCATCCGATAAGTCAATTCCGAGTTATCGAAAAACAAAGATCCGATGATTAAATTATGCTCATTCAAAATTCTATTGAATTCTTGAGCTTTCATAATTAATTTGAGTCTTATAAATAATTTCTTATTGATTTAGCCCCTTGGTTCGAGTTTCGGGTCGTTCGGAACAGTTTAGGGTTTTTCCGGTATATTTTTCCAAGCTTGGTTAAGCTCTTCAGGAATTTTGTTCAAAAATGATTTTTATGAATTTCTAAATTCATAATAATATATTCTTTCATGAATTTTATTGTTATTATAAATTTTTATGAATAGCACGGGCTGGAAGTTGATCCGGCTCTTGAATAGTACTTTTGAGACTGACCGGGCGAGTATGCCCGAAAATTCTAACTCTTTGGTTTCCCACATGTTTTCGCGAGAGGATTCTAGAAATAAAATCCTTTTGTTGAGATTCATTCTCGATCTTTCATTATATGCTCAGGCTATTCAGAAAACCCTAATCTGGTAGGACTAGTCACTAGTTTTTGATTTCTCTAGTTTTCGACTTCCGAATCGATTCTAATTCGTTTCTTTGGTCACCTTAAACATAATTAAAGTCTAATAAACACAATTAATTGGTTTAAGCATCGCTAATAAAAGTTTTAAATTTTTTCGGGTTATTACACTAAGGGAGTATATCTTAAATCATGTCTTTATTATCAACCATAGATTAATTACAATCGACATATGTCATTGGTTTGTAGTTACTAGTGTGGGTATGATTTCTATATTAGTGTAGCACTTAATATAAAGTTGTTGCATAGAATTTGGTGCAACAAATTTATACATTTAGTGTAATATTCTTATTTCTCACCAATATTTGCATTCTCATGTGAACCATCTCGGTTCGTGAGAATCAAATATTGTGAGAATAAGAACGATCATTTAACGTATAAAGTTGTTGCACTAAATATATAAATTTGTTGCACCAAATTCTGTGCAACAACTTTATATGTTAAATTTAATGTAACAAATTTATACATTTAGTGCAACAACTTTATACGTTAAATGCTGCATTCTTATTTCTCACCAATATTTGCATTCTCACGTGATCCATCCCCTATATATATATATATATATATATATATATAGAGAGAGAGAGAGAGAGAGATGAGAGATCATGTGAGAATAGATATTTTTGTGAGAAATAAGAATGAATTTCAGCCCTTAAATAAGTTAGATCTATGGTCTAGATTTTATTATATAAATGCTGTGATTATTCAAACCGTGTGCTACGATTTATTCCATTTTCGATTTTAAAGAGGGCAATATTGTATTTTTATTTGAGAGAAAATATGGTAGTTCCTAATTTCATGGGATGAACATATATAGCACATACATGTATTTACCTCCCAAATTTATACGATGTTTATCATTTATCAAATTTTATATCATATCAAGATATAATTATAGCATATTGTTAATATATATGTAGCACATGATAGTAATCTTAAAACATTTATAAACTTGGTCAATTTATTTTTTTGATACAATTCGATTCATGATTATGATTTTTGGATTGCACAGTATATACTATTATGTTGTACATCAAGTGTATAAATATGGCATAATTTCAAATACAGAGAACCAGTAATAAAAAAAGATTTGATTTCTCTTATTTATGTATTGCACATTATTAACTCTTTTCTTGCACAAATAAGGTATAAATATTGCACATTAATATTGCACGTGAAACGTTAATAATGTGCATAATATCAAATACAGAGAACCAATAATAAAAAAAGATTTGAATTCCACATTAATGTTGCATGGGATGCAATAAATTTAGCAGTAAATGAAATCTTCAATTTATGTGATGTATCTACAGAAAAAACAATTCATCTTTTCCAGGAAGATGAAATGACTTGCGGCATATCTTCCCATGAATTGTGTGTGATAATTATTTTACACTTCTCTTTTTTACCCTTGCACGATTTTTTTAACTATGAAATTGTGAATCAGTTTTTTTGGCAACTATAATTATGGACGAATTTTGGAACGTTGATTGTATTAGAATCAATGGATGAGATTTATTCATATTTCTTACACTTAATATCATTCTCACCATAATCACCCTATATATATATAAGGGTGGGTTAGTGTAAAAAAAATTGTTATCTTACAAACGTGAGAACAATGCATTCTTCATGAAAGTTATTGAAAAAAAATCTCTCTCCTTATGTGATTCGAACCAAGGTGGTGCACAATGCACTCATCCAGCAAAGTGATTAATCATCATAGATCTTCGTGATCTAATGGTTGAAAATAGTTCTCACGATCTCACTTTAAATAAGGTTTTTATTTGAACCTTCTTATATATATATATATATATGAGAGGGTTATAATAGAAACCAACCTTTAGGTGTTAACTAGGAACCATTTTACACCATTGATTAAACTTATATAGACATATAAGATTAACACTATCTATTTAGATTAAGAATATTAGATTGCTAAATATCTTTCCTTATTCAACGATGGAGGTAATAATGTGATTTGGAGTATCAAATATTCATGATATCATGCGGTAATTATGGGATAATGATAATTACAATAATAATATTCCATCCATAATTTAAACATACACCTAATGCCACGCTTAAATTATTATGATATGAGAATTTACTATTATATTCATATTTATAAGGTTCGTGTTATTAGTTAATCTTGTTATATATTTAACGAAAGAAGGAATATTAGATTGCTTATTTATACATAATTCAAGCTTATGTACGATTATTAAAATGCTTAATTAACTTTTATATATTTTTATTTATACTTAAAAGTTTCTTATTATAATAATATTTAATTAAGCAAGAGGTATGCTTATTTATAAACAAATGAAGGTTACATTCAGTTATTAGAATGCTATTTATTATGCTTGCGAATTGCGTATTTGTAATGGTTTGATGCTATTGGATTAATAAATTTGAACTAGGGATTAATAAATCTTAATTGAAAATTAGTGAACCTATAAGGATTGATTTTGCTATAATAATTTTAGTTGTATAGTTTGCTACTTAATGGCTTACAAATTGCTTATTGATAATCAAATTGATGCTAATTTATATGCTAGTTATATGTATTGATTATTCATTATTTTTACGAATTGCTTATTGGTAGTAACTTTGATTCTTTTTAATCTTATTATAATGTTTAATTTGGGAAGACGTATTGCTTATTTATGCATAATTCAAGCTTGCATTCACTTATTATAATACTGAGGTTTAATTATCTTAAATTTTACTTAAAATATTTTTATTTTAATGTCTGATTAACCCAAAAAAATCATTTATTTTATACACAACTTACATCAACCTATTACATTTCTTAGGAAGCATAAATATGAATGCAAATGATAGGAATGCAACAATAATACACACAATGAAATAAGAACGACCTTAATAATACACATAAATGATACAATGACAACAATGTTCTCTATTTTTTTAAATATATAGTTATACGGGTGAATTGTTTTTAACAATTCTACAACAAAAGACAATAGAGAGAACATCTTCTTAAAATAATCATGGTATAATTAAATGTTTGTAGACATGGACTGATCCCATAATTGTAGGAACCTTTCGGTTATATTATAAATAAATTTGCTTCACTGTCATTTTGGATAAGGAAATGATTAAAAAATAAATAAATAGTAAAATAATAACCGTTGTTCGAAAAGAATAAACGATTTGGATTGGTTCCTAGTTAACATGTAGGAGAAAGTTTTCATTTGAACTCTTCCCTATATATATATATATATATATATATATAAGGTTGGGTTTTCGTAGTATTCGGTCCTTAGTTAGTATGTAGTATCCAATCTAAACCACATATATTGAACATGTGGATGCATCACAAGTTGATACGTGACAACTTTTTTTTTCATTTTTATTTTTTAAAATTTTCGCAAGCACAAATTAGGGAAAAAATTCAACCTCCTCCTCCTTCTTCTTCTTCAACTTTTTTAACGGCGACGGCGGTGGTGGTCGTGATGGTGAAGGTGGCGCCGGATGAACAGCAGGGCGTGAACAACAACTAAAATAAAGAATTCTCGTCAAAACAAGTTCATGCATACAACAAAGCATAAACCTACATGTGTGGCCAACGAGCGTTGTGGGTGCGGGAGTTCAAGCTGGGGTCCGCGAGCGCGATCCAGGAGTAAGCGCGCGCGCTATGTGCACGCGGATCACAAAACATACTCATACGTATAAGAAAACAAGTTCATGCATATAACAAAACAAAATAAGTTCATGCATATAACAAAGCATAAACATGAATGTTTGTTAACGGGCGCTAGGAGCGCGCGCTAGACGTGTATTTTTAACATGTATTAAAATCAAAACTTACATGCATGATTGTGTTAAACTACATGCAATTTATGTTCATTTATATGCATAATTCTGTTCAACTATATGCATAATTTATTTTCAATATCATTTAACAAATCAAATTACTAATATACCCTTATTGTAGTGAAATCAACCAAAAAAGCTTACAAGTACGAAAAAATCTCCACTATAGGATCTATGAGATAAGTGGATGAGATTGAGTACTACATATTACCTAAGGCTTGGGTACTATATGTTCACAATTATATATATATATATATATATATATATGTGTGTGTGTGTGTGTGACATATTAGGTAGGAATACAAATAATTGTAAGAAATAAGAATAAATCTAAGTAATTGATTTTAGTAAATTAATAGACAATATTAATTTACTATGTGTCGCAATTCATAACTATATATGCTACAATTTAAATTCATTGGATTAATTTAAAGGTTATATTAATAATTTTGTTTTATGTTAAACACGATTATTTCCTTGATTATAGGGATTTATTGTAATCTATATTGTAACTTCTTATTTTAGATAGATTATACTTTTTTTTGTTGTACTGATAGAATACATTTGTAGTATTTGTCGTTTGTTGATTCTATTTCATGATATTGCACATATAGTTTACTTTCGTTGCACATATTGGCGGGCAACAAATCAACATTCCACCTTTAATAGAATAGAGAAAATGTACAAAGTTTTATTCCACAAAATATATTTATTAATTGTATTATATATGTGTTACATAAAGTATAAATAGTGCAATAATAAATTATACTGTGATATTTAATGTATGCCACATATATATTAAATGTATGATATATAACAATTAGTTTGTGCAATATTATATTGAGTAGATTATATATTAGACAAAAATCCCACTTTTTCGAAGAAGTGACAAAATTTACGTCGGAGTGATAGGGAATATATTATTTTATATCATATTTGCTCTTATTCGAATTATTTAATAAAATAATATCCAAATCATTGACTAAATTTCTTTAAATCAAACATTGATATGAGGTAGATGTATGGATATGATATATTCTTATTTCTTACACATATATTCATTATCAACATAACCACCCTAATATATATATATATATATATATATATATATATATATATATAGAGAGAGAGAGAGAGAGAGAGTGAGTGATTATCGTGTGGACATTCCTTATATTGTATATATGATAACAAATATCAACACTTGATAAATCAATATGGACGTTTCAGATTCAATGCACAAATTATGATGCAAATGCACAAATACATAATTATATGTAGAAATGTGCATATAACTAATTCAGATGCATATTTAAAAATAATTGTGTGATTTCCAAATCTAATGGACATGATTTGTTCTCATTTATATATGTTAAAGATTGTATGTACATATAACTAATTCACACACACACACACACACACATATATATATATATATATATATATATATATATATATATATAGAGAGAGAGAGAGAGAGAGAGAGAGAGAACAATCTTTAGATAAGAATTAATAACCAATAATCACCGTTAGATTAAATAAGATCGAACGACTCATAATTATTTAATGATAAAAATATTCAAATCCCTAAATTTTTGCTATTTGGATATTTCATATTCTATTCTTCGTTGTTTATAGAATTCATGTTGTTGTTCATGTAATCGTAGTTCTTATACATGCTATCAATTCCAATTCATTATTATATTTTCATGTAATTCATGGTGTTGTGCATGTAATTATAGTAATTATGCATATTAGAATGACTACGAAAATCAATATACAAAATCCCTTGATTTTAGGGTTAAACGATTATCATTAAAATATGAGGATAATAAACTATTTATAATTAATCTTGACCGTTAGATTATAAAATGAATGGACCACATTAGTTCTTAGTTCTAAAAAAAATTGGAGTTCTCATTTGATCCACTCCCTATAATATATATATATCAATCATATAGAAATTGGATCAAATACAAATCAATATTAAAGTATAAAATATGAACTATTTTCAACTAATGATTCTTTAAGATCTATGGTGACACCTTACTTTATGAATTCAAACACCTGAGTTCGAATCCCATTGAGAGTGAATTTTTATTTTTATGAATTCATAAACTTTCACGGTAAATTCAAACACTTTCATGGCGGATTCAAATGATATTATAAGTTTGTAATTTATACGTTAATGAGAGTTTTTCCAACAACCACTCCATATATATATACAAAACTCATGTACATTCGTCCATACAGTGCGGACGGACAAAAATATCACTTGTTCTTAATAAAAGTATCATTTATATTGGAAAAAAAATATCATTTATTTTTTATACTGTAACTCAAAAGTATCATTTATAGTGAAAAAGTATCATTTCTACTGAAAAAAAGTATCATTGCTTACACATGCAAAAGTCTGCACATGCACAGAAACTAAGTATTCACTCCAGCTTCTCTCCATCACGCACACACAATCAGAATCACGCTCTAGCTTCATCGAATGTGGCTGCCGCCTTCGAGACGGTTGTGAGGGAAATATTTAGTATTTTAAGTAGGAAAGTAATGCAATCTCAGGAAGTGAAGCATAAATGGCTGGCAAATGGGAAAACAGTAGTTTTGCAGAGTAATGAAAAGCAGGAAGAAGCAGCAGATGGAAAAAACTAATAACCCTAACTGGCGTCGCCCACTTGTTTCCCAAGAACAGAGAAACTAATTGGATGAATTTGAGTTCATTGATTTGTTGAGGGCGGGATTTTGTTATTGTTTTGATTCGGCTCATCAACGCTGATTAGGATCCGGCGAAGTAATCCCAATTCTCAGCTCAGAAACGACTCCGTGGCTTCTCCAATCTAACCCTACCTCTCAGATCGCATCTTCTATCTCCCTCTCTCTCTTGCCGGTGAGCATCTTTTCTCGCCTTCTTCATGCAATTTCGCAGGTTTCTTGATGTAATTTGCTGTTCCATTTAGGGGTGAGGGTAATAAACCACAATCTATTACTTATCGAGTTGTAATATAAATTCATTGTGCGTGAAATATTTCAGTGTTTGCTTCTGATTTCAAGTGTGGCTTCTTGTTTTGTTAGAAATAGATAAATTTTCAATAGAGGAAGCCAAGAATGAAACTGCACGTATCCTAAGGAAAGCCAGGAGGAGAAAGAGGAAATATTGCAACACCATTATCATAAATTGAAGGTATTTCATTGTTATTAGAAAATTCTGTCTCTGTTGATCACGATTGAGCTCATAAAATTATCCATTGCCTAACTAATATTCACCTATCACTTGCAAAAGAAGCTCTAAACACTAAACTTAATTTCCTCTCTCACTCAGCGTGGAGCCATGACAAAATTTGTATCTCACTTTTGTGCTAGCGTGGTTGTATCAGTTTAAGAATATTGAAGGAGCTCAAATAATGTCAGTAGTAGCAAAATATTTCTGACATGGCAGAGGTTTCTATACTGCTCAAGTAATAAAAATGAACAAAAACTAGAAGTAACAAAAGAGATCACTCATAAAATTAAAGTTGTCATGAGTAAGTTGTGTTTCTAGAAATTCATACGAGAACAATTGTGTTTGGATTTGTTTTACTCACAAATCAGCTTCCAAATTGCCAATCAGACATTCAGTTTTTCCTATCTTTTCTGTAGCAAATGGACTTAGCTGTCTATCAATCCATTGCACAAGGTAGATTGTAGTAAGACAGGAAGTTGGGGGGTGATGAATCGAATAAATTAACTAGTTTAATATCTATTGACTAATTTGTTCGTTGCAATATCTTTCTCGCCACAAGGTTGTGCTTTTAGTATAATAGAGAAAAAAAGTTCGGCTTTTGGCATATCCTCTAAAACAGTCTCATGAATACATGGTGGAACAGTGGTATTTGCTATTTCTCCAAAGCCAAAATGTGATTAGCTGGCTTTATCTCTTTGAACACCTTTGGTAGTTGCATTATCCTTCTTGTTACAGGGCTTATTATAATTGCAGTTTTAAGATCAAAGGGGAAAGAATATTTTATCTTTTGGCATCAATGGTTTGTTTTCTTGAGTTGATTGAATGCTTTTGCCTAATTAACTTGAAATTCTACAACTTTTGTACTTTTTCTTGTATCCTATCTTTGTAGGGATACTGTGCTTGAATTGACTAGACTTCATTGCATTTGGTGATTGGTAGCATAATTCTTACTGCTTGTGGTTTCTTGTTTCTTTTTGGTAGGAGGGGGTTGTGAAACTGATTCTCTTGCTTTTTCTCTTCAAAGAAAAAGCTAAACTTTCTCCACTTCTACAAGTGAAGATATGAAAAATGTGTTTAGGGATTTGTGAAGAGTGAGAAAGAATATTTCATTACCAGATCAAATTAACTCAACCCATGGTTTTTTGCTGAATCTTAAAGACATTGCCTTGCTAATCGAGTCCATATTATGTCAATACCTTGAGAAAATATTCTATATTATGGAACTAGCCTAGTCAACCAACCCCACTTTTCTATCATTCTTAGTGCCAACTCAACCTTGCAGCTATGCCTTCTTGTGTTTTTGGAGGTACTGCTAAGTTCTTACTAGCATAATCTTTTTTAACATAGTACATTGGGATAACATACTTGTATAGGTTGACAAACTTCATTGGGATAACATACTTGTATAGGATAACATAGTACATTGGGATAACCACTATACCACTACTCCAACACACACACTTCATTCCTCATCCACGATTGTAGCATACAGAGATCAATGATCAAGATTGAGATTTTACATACTATGGAATGAAAAGTTTATATTTGATCTAGTGGCTGTATATATATGCGTTTGTGTACTATCTTAATAGAAATTCAACTCTTAACAAATGAGGCAGGGTGAAATATGTTTATATCTCGACTTTGTAATTAAGATGCATTTCCATTAGAGTTCATATGAATAATTATAACGTACAGTAGAAGTAATTTGGCATTTCTAATATTGTCTATCACATTGCCCCCAGAAACCCATTAATCATATTAATTTATGAAATATTGTCGTTGGTGTGATGTGAGAAAATATTTTTGAACTTATTAATACTACTTATATTAATTAATGATTTTAGTTATTTTATAAAAATATGAAATATTTTATAGATTGATTTTAGTTATTTTATAAAAATAATATTTGGTTATAATGTTGTATTCACTTGATAGCTCAAGTTCAAATTTACGATCAAATAAAGATGACGTGGAGTGCCAAAAACTAACATAATATGTAAGATAAAAACGAAATTACATGTAAAATCTAACTTTACGTGTCAGAATTTGCTCCCTAGCTTTCAAGCACTTTGCTTAAACATACTCCATAATAAGGTTTAATGAAAAGTTGATCTTAGTTTAATTACCCCCACCCACAACCCACCCAAAAAAATATTATGGGTTAGAAAAAATAGAAGCCCCCATCCTATATAAAACATAGAAGTCTTTAAGGTGCATGTTTTTAATAATGGTACATCTTTACTGAGATTCTTCCAGCTAAGAAAAGCAATTCAAATAAGAGTAATCAATTACATCATTAGAGGAAAAGAAAAAAACCACTTACAGTGGCCAGAATATGAGTTTGAATTCTTGACAGCCGACATACATTTTCAATTCTCCAATGTAGGGCATTTTAAATCGGTCTTTCTATATAATTAATAAGTAAATAATGTGTTTCATCCATACACTTTGATATAGTCATTTGATAGCAGACCTATAAATTATATTATAGTGATACACATAGATAAAGTGACAATGAGGCATATAACAAGTGTATGCAGACACAAAAATAGGCTATCGTCATTATTTTCTATCTTTGTACCGACGCCTAAAATCATCTAAGTATGATAAAGACCGTTTGCAGATAAAAGATAATTCAGCAGAACCATTTCTGCTTTCCTTTATACTTACTAATATACACCAACATGTGTGTGTGTGAGTGTGTCAGTCAAGTTTGTCCTGTTTGTGACCTTTGTACCCATTTGATCAGTTTCTGTCCTCTTTCTCATAAATCTATAAATGTGTTATGTTTTTGTATAAATAAAATAAATATATTGTGCCGTACATTTATGGTTGGCATAAATTGGTAACACAGCTATGAGTTTATCAGTAGGAAAGAATAGGCTTCCTAGTTATTCAACGTTTTGTTTATAATTTATATAAAAGAAATTATGCATGGTTTTTTGTTTATTCTTTAATATTTTTTAGTAATGAAATATGTCTATTTTGTTTATTTAATAGTTTTCCAAGGCTTTACTCGAAAAAGAAATCGATGAAGTCCAGATAGAGTGGGCCGAGTTAGTCGCTGATTCTATGGTTGTTGATGATGATAAGTTTGATACCTTTATTGAATTGAATATTTTTTAGGTATTAAATTTTATTTCTCACATATTGCATCTTATTTTGATCATGTAGATGGAGAGGCGAATTAGATGATTGATGTTGGAGCAGAGATGGTGAAATTAAAGGTTCAAGATGGTGAAATTGATGTTTTGTGGACGAATTTAATTAGCTAGGTAGACAATATTTGTTGTGCTACAGTTGTTGATTGAGAATTTTCCCGGCATATAACGTTTATGTATTGTACTGATTTATCTATTTATGAGACAATATATATTTTATATCTATTTTGTATTATCGTTTTTAATGATGTAAATGTATTTTGAATTATATAATAAATAAATAAAATTTTTCGTTGATCGATCAATAGACAACGGGCTTCTCCCCGTTGTCTATTAATATATAGACAACGGGATGTCGCGTGGTCTAAAACATAATAGACAACGGGTTTAACCATTGTATAAAGCTAGAACATCGTTGTCTATAACAACATAGACAACGGTAAACCCACGTTGTCTATGATGTTATGAGACAACGGGAATATCCATTGTATATTACAAGGCCTCGTGGTCTATAACATGATAGACCACGGGATTGTCCCGTTGTCATGTTGTGATAGACCACGGGATTTCCCGTGGTCTATAGCCTACCTAATAGACTATACCTTGATAGACAACGGGATTTTCTGTAATAGACAATGGGGATTCCCCGTGGTCTATAATCAAAATTCTTGTAGTGTAAGAATCAAACTTATAAAATCAAGATCCTTATATGAATAATAATTATCAAATTTATAAACTACCTTGAATAATAACTAAGATAAAAAAGAATCAAAATGATAAAATTATCTTAAAATAAATGTCTCAATTATCGCTAATCACATGGATATTCAAAATCGATAATGATGATGAAGATGCACAATTGTACAATTTATTTGTATAAGTGTATTGTTTGTTTGCATAAAACTAATTGTATAATTGTTTGTTTTTATGTGCCCATGATTAATTAGAATCTAATTAAGATGTCAAAGAAAAATAGTATATGAAGTATTTTTTATATGGGCCGGATGGGGCACAACTAATATGTTAGTTATTAGACCGAGAGAGAACATATATTTCTCTTCGGTTTATTGTCGGTGGCCATCATTGACGAACATGACATAAAAGACAAAGCGTCATGATTATCTACAGAATTCGAAAGAAAGTAACATGAAATTTGAGAATGGATGAATAAATGTCAGTGCAAAGCATATAAAAGACGAAGAAGGTAAACAATAAATATCTTAAGATTATGTTAACCATAAGAAAGATATAAAATAGATATGAAAATATCGACATTCCAAATATATAAAAGATAATCCCTTGAATCACTCCTTAATTCGGTTACAATAAAAATGCAAATTACATCACTAACCTTAATAAAAGTACACGAAAATCAAATACCAAATATATCATACAATTGTGACTTTCAGATCATGTCAAATCAACGTACATGATTAGTTATCATTTCTTATAACATATAGGGTTCTCATTTGATCCAACTCATATTTTCGCATAAGTACTTATAATTCTATGAACAACCCTTACAATTATATATATGCATAACTATTGTCTGGTTATACATATTGGCCGAATCACATGAATAACGGTAGTTTTATATCATCATTTTCTTTCCCACCCTTTAGTTGCGGGATCTGAAGTACAAAATTTTGATTTGTGATCTTTATTTTAAGGTAATTTTATAATTTTGATTCTTTCTTTTGTTACTTATTATTCAATGTAGTTTAATAAATTTGATACATTTTTATGTTAGTTATTATTAAGATAATAATTCTTAATTTTATAAGATTGATTATTAGTTACTGTTTGTTTCACATAACTATTTACAAAAGTATGCACAACCGTTATAATCATATGCTAACCATTACAAAGTTTTGCGTTCTTCAACGGTTCTACCAAAGTGATAAAGTTTCGCTTTCTCGGTTGTTTTCCGATTTTCATTCATAACGGCGAAGGACATGCCTTGTTGTCGGACTAGGAAAAGCGCAATATTTCGACTATTGGAGAAAGCATCTCTTTTCTTTCGAGAGGGCATAGGAAGTGAAGATCCGAGATTGCATTACGATCTAAAAGAGCGAAGGGTTCTCACTTTGCGCCCAAAACCGGTCGTAAGAATACCTCCACTTGCATAATATTTCGGGGAGAATTTTTTTCTAACCACATACATAAAATACACAAAAAGTATCTTAATCTACAATTTGCTATCAAAATTACCCATTGAATGAAATGACAAAAAAACCGTGCATTTACCCATTCCCCATCCCCAACCCAACAGCTAACATCTCCATCCCCAAAGCGACCAACCCCGCGACCCCCAAAACCCAACGGCCAACCACCCTCCCTACCAAAATCTAGCGACCAACCCCAACCCAAGAAAACCACTTCAACACCAAAATCCAATGTACCAACCTCACATCCCCATCTCCAACCTAATCGCCAATCACCCTACCCCAAAACCCAACGACCAAGCACCATCCCTACCTCCAACCCCCAACAACACACACCCTCCTTTCTCCCCAAACTCCAAAAAATCCAATTGGCGCCAAGAATCCCCTTAGAACCCATTGGCCGCTGGTCAATCAACCCCCTTAGAATCCAAGCACGGGTTACTAAGTCAATTGGTTAGTTTTGATATCAATTTTAAAACTTAGTGTAAATTAGTTATTATACAAGTTAGGAATTCGATTATTTTTATGCATTAACATTTTTAATTTTACAAAGACATGGCCATTTGATTTGTAGGTTTTCTCGTAATATATACAAGGAAAAAATGTGAGTCTACTCACTCGATATAGCTCACGACAACTAAATTTTGGATCAGTCTATTAAATATTAAGTTCATGTCAGATGGTTTGAATTTTTTCAAACTAAAGATTCTCAGCCTTGATTTCAACCTTCAGTTTTGGCTAGCTTGTAGAAAGTTTACCTAAATTTTTAAGATGCTTGCATTTCTCTAATAACCATATTACTGTAACAAATAAATAAGGGTGTGCATTCTCATTAGATGTACTCAATGTTTTTATCTACAAATTTTTATTCTACATATTGAACAATACAATAAATTATACTATTATTTTAGTAAATCTTAAAGAGGATTAAGGGGGTGTTTGACTAAGTTTATTCTAAACAACTTATAAAATGGCTGAAGAGCTTATAAAAAGTGATTTATCAAGAGCTTATAAGTTATCAAAGTATTTGGATAATTAATCTTATAAGTTGGAGAAAATTTACGTTGGAGATAGAAAATTTGCGTTAGTGGGAGAATAATCGAGGGAAATTAATAGGAATTGTATATGTTGGAATATAATATAATTATTTTTGTAAGTTGGTGTTTCTTATAAAATCATAAAAAAAAGTTGGGGTTAAGGTAGTCATTTTTGGGAGAGCTTATAATCTGTTGGGGCTTACTTTTACAACTTTGTAAGCTGTTGGAAAGCTTATTTTGCCAAATAATTTGTAAAAGCTTATAAGCTCCTTAAAACAACTAATTTTAAGAAGCTTATAAGTTCAGCCAAACACCCTATAAATAAGATGATATTGTATATGATCACATTTTGTCACGGTCGGACTACTTAATTAAATGACTAACTAAGTAATCGGTCTATGACTGGGTTATATTAAGAACGTAATAAATACCAATCAGCAATGACTCCAAGGATAAAAGGAATTTAACTATTTAGTTGACAACCAAAAGAGATTCAAACCAACATTTAAAGTTTACATATTATGCAACTCCAACATACATAATAGCTCATCATGAGTTAACAACAAAATCGTAAGAGTTTGACAACGAAAGGGTGGTTGAACAACATGTATGAGGACATGACATTCAATGCACGACTATATGTATAACAAAAGAACCCTAGCTCAGCTTCCCCCTCCATCGTCATCTCCAAGCCCAACCTGCATATAAAAAAAACATATGTAGGGCATGAGTACCAACAATTACTCAGTGGGATATTGCCAAAATTTAAACTTTATAGACTTACCAAACTTTACCTAACACATGGGTTAAGATAAAATAAAACCTATGTTGGTTTTCATAAACAATGCACTTTGTGAATCTGTAACAATGCAATCACATGTTATGCTATGCCGACATTATCTTCCTGTGTTGGCCCCGAAGGTTACCAATCACAGTTCTACCCTATCTACGTTCTTCGATACTGAGAAGTAGGCCTCCTTCTCAATACCCTGATCGACCTACATAACTGCAAGCTCACGTTCATAACTGTATACACAACCCTTCCGTAGATAGATAACATGAACTTATGCTCAAAATATGGCAAGTCAATCATTTTCACAATAATATGCAAGATGTACATAGAACATTAAACGTTGTGCACACATTAGTTTTTTTAAAAAAATAAGCTCACCTGGAATGTCGTTACTCCACAACTTCTTCTTTCTCATCCTTCAAGCTTCCTTTGTCCTTCTTTGATCCTTGTAAATAAAATAATTATTGAACTTAGCAAACATTCTTAATTACTTGATCATATCACATCTTACTTCTAGTTTTACCTAAATCTAAGATTTATGTTAGGCTATTGCATCCCTTGATAATCTATTTCCTTAGTAAACTTTAATTTTAGGAATTTCTATAAAATTCTTTAACCAAAAGAATTTAAATAGTTTATACTTAGTTTTATCAATAAATATCATCTTAAACCTTAACTTAAGGCAAACAAGTAATTCAATCTCACTTATTGGACTCATTATAAGTTTACTAAATTAATTCTCAAAGCATCTTAACAATATACCATACGACAGAGTAAGTTTATCAAAATCGACAAATCATTCCCAATTCACCCAAACTTATTCAAAATTCACCAAATCATCACCATATGCCTAAATATATACTTAGAAACTCAAAACAAGCTCAAAATCTTCCATTTATACCATGTCCATACAATGTCCTTCAACTTCAACATTATGTAAATAAATGAACTTTCAATCCACAATCACATTAATTCAAATCAACTCATTTACATACTTATCTATCATCAATGATCACCAATCCATAACCAATTTCAAGCCTACTCCAACCCATCATATGAATCCTTCAACTTAGAATAAACTTACCAAATTCAATTTTCAACATTCAAGTTCATAAAATCCCATAAATTCAAGTTAAACATTACTTATATCCTAAATCCCCAAAAAATCATATCAAATAAGTCAAATAAAATCAAGAATTCAAAGATCCTCCAACCCTCTAGTTTTCGAAAATTATGATGTTATATATATGTATTCAATTTATTCCAATCTTCTACTTAATCATGTTTATTTCCACTTAATTATACATATATAAACTCAATTGAAGCAAATCATAACAAATAATCAACATACAAATTTAGGGTTTATGTCTCCCATTTTGATCCCACAAATTTCAACAATTTAAACCATACTATTTGGTATTCAAGCATTATAAGCATAAAAGAACCAATAAACATGGCAAAAATCAAACAATTCAACTCTAATTTAAATCTTGAAATTTTCGAAAATTCAAGGTAATTGGGAAGATGAGTTTCTTCAATTTAACCATAAAAGTTTGGATTAGATAGAGTATTTACCTCTTTTGTGATGATTGGAACTTAATTCTCCACTACAGCTTTGAAATGATTGAAGAAAATTTTAGTGTGTGTAAGTGTAATACCGCTTTTCCTCGTTAAAATTTTACGAGGAATTTTGAAATTAGAATTTATTAAGTCAATTCCCGTCCGAAGAAAAATTTGAGAAAGTGTTTTAATTCCAACAAAAAAAAAATTTTTAAAAAAAAAAAATCAATCAATTTATTGATGTTCATACTTTGCATATTAAATTATGTAATAACAAAAAAAATGTGCATTTGTACGTAGATAAGTAATATTCACAAAAATTTAATATGATGTGGGCTCAAATAAAAAAAAAAAATATTATAGAAACCTAAGCTTATGTACATGTATTGGATTAAGAAAAATTAATTGTTGGGCCAAGTTGATGACATTGCTTTTTCTTTGTGTTGACGGAAATGAGAAGCCCACACTTTTTCTTAAAAATCAATTTTAGATAAATTTTTGGGGCAGTTAATTAAAGTAATTACAATTCATATTTTCGCCTAATATTTTCTCCTAATTAAGCTTAAGAATATATGGTCTATTGCTTCTCTACGTCGCCTCCATTTTTGTTAACGCCATCTTCTTCTTCTTCTATAAAGTAACAGCTCTTTTCCCCAATCCAAAAAATTGCAGAACTCCTCCAACTCCAAATTCTTCTCTTATTTTCCTTTTTCAAACAAAGAAGCTTCGATATTGATCTTTTCCTTCGCACAATAGCAAAACAACAAAATCCTTCATTCGGAGGTTATACTTTTAGCTCCTACCGAATTCTTAAATTTATCTCTGTTTGTAACAACAAAACTCGATCAATTTTTTTGGGTGCATCTATTTTCTCGACGCAACAAAGCATTATAATTTGCACCGCAACATACCATAATCAGCAGAACAAACAGAGGTTTCATCTTTACCCGAATTCCTATTGTACACACAGATTGCCATATTTTTCTCCATGACCATTCTCATAAGGACTAAACTTTTGCAGTAAAACCAACATGATTATCAAACACACTGACTTACATAATCTGGAATCAAAACAAAGTATATGCATAATCTGATTTATTTAGTTTTGAGATAGAAAACATTTATAATAATAATAATACATAATTGGGGGGTGTTTGGTGGTGGTACTGAGCTGCTGCATTGGTGTTGCTGTTGAGTCAACGCCGATAGAAGGAAGCACGGCGAACGGCAGCGATATCTCGATGCTGCTGTTCGGCCGGACGATAGCGGCAGGTAGTGTTTGAGGAACGCTTTCAGGGGCAGTGACAGCAGCGGCGTTGGGGTGGCATCGCTATTGTCCGTTTATGGCAGATGGGAGACGAGGATGGTGGTGGTAAGGCGGCATGACGTTGGCTGTATCTACGGTGAAGTCGATGAGTCGAGAGGAGAGAAGGCGCGGCGGCGGTTCTTCGCCGTCGGATGCTCACGAGAGGAAAAGAGAGAATGAGACGGTGAGATGAGATGAGAGATTGGGGTGGTGAAATTTCGTCGTGGTTCGCCGGATGTTAGGGAGACGGCGATATATAAGATTTTGGGAGGAAAGAGTCCTCTTTTTCGGTTTGGTTTTCCCTCAAGAGAGAATGGGGAGGATGAGAGTGAGAGACGAGAAAAGAGAGAGACGAGAGTCGAGAAAGAAACGAGAGAGATGGGAGCATCGTCGTCGTCCATCGTTATCGCCGACGGCGATGAAGTGATTGCTGTGAGGGTGGCGGTGTTGTTGGTGAAAGAGATGAGAGATCTGTGTTGAGAGAAAATAGAAGGTGGAGCGAGCCGGCGGCCGATGCTGTTTCTGGCGGCAGACGATGGCTCGCCGGAAGAAGAGATGGAAGACGGCGGCGGCGTGAAGAAGGAGGGGGAAAGGAGAGAAGGGTTGCTGATTTGGGGCTTCTGGGGAGGGGGTACGCGAGAGAGAGAGAGAGTAAGAGTTGAGGAGAGAGAAAAATTGATGGGTTTCTTTTCTTTTTCTTTTTAGTTATTTATTTATTGGTTGAAAGTTTTGGGCTGAAGCTAATTTAATTTATGGGCCAGTTTTAAGCTAATGTTGGGCTCAAGTTATAAAAAGTTAGGCTGAAACTTTTTGATTGGGCATTAGTTAATTAATATATATTAATTGAGCCTAAGCTAGATTTATATTAATTAGTTATTTCGAGCTTTGACTTTGCATCTGATCATTTAGTCTTGGTTTAATTTATATGATTGATATTTTTTTATGTCATACAACCATATTATTCGAGATTTATAATTAGGAATGATTTGATTATGGATAATCCAATAATCAATTAACTTTAGTGGAGACAATTGTGTCAACTTCTCAACAAAATACTAACGAAACTATATATATATTATATATAAATATGCATAGATAAGTGTAGATTGCTTATTATATGTTTTAACATGAAAATAAATTACGCTATGCTTTAGCAAGAAAAGTATTTTGTTAAATTGGTTTCTAAACCATGATAAACTTTCAAAAGTAATGTCAAATAAGTATATTGTTGGTGCACTTAGTCGAGAAATTGTTTTTCAGATTTAATTTGAAATTTTGAAAACTCGGCTAGTGATCAAGAAAGTAGTCTTCGTTACCTTAGACTTAAGGTTAGACTTATGAGACCTATTAAGATTAGCTTATCTTGTAGGTTTTGTTGACCAAGGAGATTAGCGTTGCTTTTCCTGAGATGAGTTCGCGAGTTTAATTCTTCAAGCTTTGGCCTATCAAGGTGGGCTTATTTTACAAAAGTATTTTGAGTTACATGCTCGATATTTCTAAAATGTGAATGTTTATCCAAGATAAATGTTTTGTTTCGCTCTGCTCTGCTTAATGATCTTGTATAACAATTGTGGCTCTTAGTCGGTCTAACACACTTACTAAGGGTTGTGCGCACAGGCTCGAATCGCGGTGGTTTGATCTCCACTGCTAAACGGCCAAATGAATGGTTTCACCGAATGAATGGTTTCACCCAGATCCGACGGTGGCTATGTTCCGGGATCGAGATCCGCTGAGGGCGCCGCCCGGATCGAAGATGAATGTATAATGATAAGAGTAACAGCAGAGCGTGACACGGCACCAAAAGAAAAATTGAATTGTTTTACATAACTTGGAAGTGGCTTTTAGTTTTGAAACCTTCTAAGTTATGTCGAGATATGGATAAACTGTTTTGATTATGCGTAATGTTTTAAAAGTTATATGCCCACCGAGTACATTAGTACTCACCCAAAAATATTTTCAAATGTTTTCGTGTTTCTTGTTTGGTCTTGACGGGCGTAGAGGCGAAGGTTCTACTCCACAATCTTGACTTCCGCTGAATGACTAGTCATTATCTAATCTTTTAAATATTTCAAAACATAAGATCATTCTATATTATCTCGTCATTCTATGTCGAGCTTGAACTCATAATTCTCCTTTCCTGTTTAACTTGATGTCCTTTGATGGTTGTTATCAGAGTACGAAACTAAACTTTTGATCTTGGAGACTAGCTTTATGTTATTATCTGAAATAACATTACCTATTATTTCCCTTTCTCGAAAATAGGGTTTTTGTCAAATTTTGTGATTTATTTTCCCTATTTTCTCCTGAATAAGTAAGGCTTCACGTCATTTCCCCATTTTCTATTTATTTGAGTTTTGGGGTGTGACAGAATGGTATCAGAGCACATGTTTTCTTTCATGCCTCTGGTAACCCTTAGTTCTTGATATTGAGTCTAGGATAGTACCTCTAGACTCTCAAGTATTTCAAGAATCCTCACCGTCATATCTTCGCATCGACAAAGGTACTTTTAAAGTTTTCAAATGATTCTGGAAAATATGTGTGCAAAAGGCTTGGTATTTTACATATGCCAAATGTTTATTGTTTATGTTTATAAAGAAGAATATCATTTTGGGCCAGCAAGCCCTTATGTCAAGCAAAATATTTTGTCATGATGAGTCTCTTTGAGCTACATGACCTTGTTTCACAGAAGAAAATTATGATGAGTCTCTGAGCTCACATAATTGAGTTTTACAAAGAAGAAGTGAAAGAGAAAAGATTTGTCATATTTATGACTTATGAGCCTATGTGGCGGCATTTAAATTATGTGTCATTTTGAGTTTTGACTCTATGACTTGTTTTAATGTTAAAAGATACCTTTTGAGTTGTTTGGTAAGAAAGATGTCACGCAACATAAAGAATATTTGTCATATTAGGATTCTCGCGACCTTCATGACACACAGTTATCAGTTAAGAATAGTGTTGTCTCATGGTTAGCGAGATGCACTAGTTTATGCTATAATAGGATTGCGATCCTTATGAGATAGACTTTTAGTCTACATTAGAAGGCTTGAACAACAAAAGAGATATAGAAAAATGGAACATAGAAGAACGTAAGAATGATCTGAAGAACGAGAACTTAGAAAGCTTATGGAAGTTAGAACTTTAGTCAGATTTAACCCTGTGTTATTTCTGTTAAAATGTAACTGATTAAGTTGCTTCTTTTAGATGGATAGAAAAGTCGAGACACTCAGTAAGTTTTTGAACAATAACTTTATGTCGAGAGGTTTTTACGAGAATTTATGACTCGTTAGAAGAACGCATGCAATGGGAAAGTGAAGGATATCAAAGCATCGATGAGACTCATACAACATCTTCTTAATGAGTGGAAAGCATGGATGTTCGACCAAATGACTGTGATGGTAGGTGCGGGTTCAATAACTAACGTCTTTTCGTAAGCGGACTAATCGCATTTGGAATCGTTGAAGCACGTTTGGGACACCGCCAATGATAACCTAAATCTTGAACGACTCTAATTTAACCCAGTCAAGTTAAGGTTGCACGCTGAGGGAAACACAAAAGCGCAAGTGGAAGGACTTGAATTAAGAACGACAAAGACAAAGTAAAGAAGCCATTGCAGAGAGACAACCCAATGAGATAACACGGAGAGTCAAGGACGTGTGAGAATGCCACCGTAACCCACCCGAACCAATATCACGTGATGAAGACCATGATGATGATCTCGAGGAAGCTATCAAAGAAAAAAATAAAATACGACTCTACGACCTGGTTTTTTTTTTATATATATTAATTTTGTAGCATATTTAATCAAGATGGGCGTGTCAGAACTTTATGGCCATGTATTAAAAAAAAAAAAAAAACTTCACTTTTCTTTCAGATCTACCCAACTCTTTTGATTGTAGTCGGACTATTTTGTATATATAGTCAGACTACTTTTGAGCACCTCAATCTTTCTGTCAGCTATTGTATTATACTTATATATTCAAGAATCTTATTTGAAAGAAACTATATCTTTTGAAATTATGGAGGTCCTCTTTTGAGGCATTTGCTTTGATCTTGATGCGTGTTCTTTTCCTAAACACGCCTAGTTATCACCGTAACTACACATACAATGTCAAAAAAAAAAAAAATTAACGAATTAAACCTTTGACCACATAATGGAAAACGAATGTACGAGACGTGATGGAGGACAAGGAAGAGGACGAAGTCGAGGACGCGAACATGGTCGAGGAAGAGATTTATTCTCTAACAGTCAATCCAACAAGTAGCACCAGAATGATCATCACATCAAAAAAATCTCACGAAGAAACCACCAACGTTTGATGGACTGGGCGATTCTACGGACGCAGAAAAATGGATACGAGCAGAGGAGCAGATCTTTAATTATATACAAAAAAAATTGACATGCGCCACCTAGCAACTTGTGAACGAAGCGAATTTCTGGTGAGAATCAGTAAAACGCACGATGGCTAATGAAAAATATGGAAATCTCGCGCTGGAAGACTTTAAGATGTTTAAAGTGCCAAAAACCACACTCAGGGAATGCATGAAGGGGGTTGAATGTTTGTTACAACTGCGGAAAATTTGGACACTTTGCCATGGCATGCCCAAAACGAGGAAGAACGAAAGAACAAAGCAACAACAGAACCAGAGACAGACAACCAATCACAGGCCACCGTACTAAGCCAGGGCTTATGCCCTAAACAAACAAGAGGCAGCCCGAGACCAAGGTGACATGCATGTATGACTACACGTCTACAATACCTTTATATATCATTATGATATGGGAGCATCTCACTCCTTTATTTGGAATATAGTACGAAAAAGTTTAAGTTGATGCCCTCAGTGGCAGAATATTTTAGAAATCCGTAAATTCCTGAGAAATACAAGAACAAGCATAATGATGTAACTTTAAGCTAAGACTTTAGGCTATGGAAAGAGACTGGTGAGGATATTCGATCATAAGATCATGATTTTATTAGAACAAAGTAGATTGTTCTAGATTAAAGATATGTAGAATCGTTAACTGTGAACGAGAAAAAGTGAAACCATCATAGGATGGAGAATGGCTACATGTAAGTTGAATGATAGTATAAAAATCTAGTACCCCGAGCTAGAGATCAAAGTACGTAAATTTCGAGGACGAAATTTTTGAAAGGGGGGAAGGATGTAATACCCCGTTTTTCCTCGTTAAAATTTTACGAGGAATTTTGAAATTAGAATTTATTAAGTCAATTCCCGTGCGAAGAAAAATTTGAGAAAATGTTTTGATTCCAACAAAAAAAAAATATTTTTATATAAAAAAAAAATCAATAAATTATTGATGTTCATACTTTGCATATTAAATTATGTAATAACAAAAAAAAAAATGTGCATTTGTACGTAGATAAGTAATATTCACAAAATTTAATATGATGTGGGCTCAAATAAAATAAAAAATATTATAGAAACCTAAGCTTATGTACATGTATTGGATTAAGAAAAATTAATTGTTGGGCCAAGTTGATGACATTGCTTTTTCTTTGTGTTGACGGAAATGAGAAGCCCACACTTTTTCTTAAAAATCAATTTTAGATAAATTTTTGGGGCAGTTAATTAAAGTAATTACAATTCATATTTTCGCCTAATATTTTCGCCTAATTAAGCTTAAGAATATATGGTCTATTGCTTCTCACGTCGCCTCCATTTTGTTAACGCCATCTTCTTCTTCTTCTATAAAGTAACAGCTCTTTTCCCCAATCCAAAAAATTGCAGAACTCCTCCAACTCCAAATTCTTCTCTTATTTTCCTTTTTCAAACAGCAAGCTTTCGATATTGATCTTTTCCTTCTGCACAATAGCAAAAACAACAAAATCCTTCATTCAGAGGTTATACTTTTAGCTCCTACCAGAATTCTTAAATTTATCTCTCTGTTTGTAACAACAAAACTCTGATCAATTTTTTTTGGGTGCATCTATTTTTCTGCAGCCGCAACAAAGCATTATAATTTGCACCGCAACATACCATAATCAGCAGAACAAACAGAGGTTTCATCTTTACCCGAATTCCTATTGTACACACAGATTGCCATATTTTTCTCCATGACCATTCTCATAAGGACTAAACTTTTGCAGTAAAACCAACATGATTATCAAACACACTGACTTACATAATCTGGAATCAAAACAAAGTATATGCATAATCTGATTTATTTAGTTTTGAGATAGAAAACATTTATAATAATAATAATACATAATTGGGGGTGTTTGGTGGTGGTCGAGTTTCTTTGATTGGTGTTCTTTGTTGAGTCAACGCCGATAGAAGAAGCGCATGAGCGGCAATGACATCTCGATGTCATTGTTCGGCCGGACGATAGCGGTGTAGTGTTTGAGGAACGCTTTCGAGGCGGTACACAGCAGTGGCGTTGGGGTGGCATCGCTATTGTCCGCTTATGGCGGATGGGAGACGAGGATGGTGGTAGGGGCGGCTAAGTGGCGTTATCATGCAACATGCGGTGAGTCGAGAGAGGAGGAGAAAGGCGCGGGGCGGCGGTTCTTCGTCATTCGGATGCTCGCCGAGAGGAAAAGAGAGAATGAGACGGTGAGATGAGATGAGAGATTGGGGTGGTGAAATTCGTCGTGGTTCGCGGATGTTAGGGAGACGGCGATATATAAGATTTTGGGAGGGGGAAAGGAGTCCTCTTTTTTTCGGTTTTGGTTTTCCTCAGAGAGAATGGGGAGGATGAGAGTGAGAGACGAAAAAAGAGAGGCGAGTCGAGAAAGAAACGAGAGATGGGAGCATCGTCGTCGCCATCGTTATCTCGACGGCGGCAATGAACGACGTGAGGGGTGGCGGTGTTGTTGAGTGAAAGAGATGAGAGATCCGTGTTGAGAGAAAATAGAAGGTGGAGCGAGCCGGCGGCCGATGTTTGCTTTCTGGGGGCACGATGGCTCGCCGGAAGAAAGATGGAAGAAGGCAAGTGAAGAGGAGGGAAAGGAGAAGGGTTGTTGATTTGGGGCTTCTGGGGAGGGGGTACGCGAGAGAGAGAGAGTAAGAGTTGAGGAGAGAGAAAAATTGATGGGTTTCTTTTCTTTTTCCTTTTAGTTATTTATTTATTGGTTGAAAGTTTTGGGCTGAAGCTAATTTAATTTATGGGCCAGTTTTAAGCTAATGTTGGGCTCAAGTTATAAAAAGTTAGGCTGAAACTTTTTGATTGGGCATTAGTTAATTAATATATATTAATTGAGCCTAAGCTAGATTTATATTAATTAGTTATTTCGAGCTTTGACTTTGCATCTGATCATTTAGTCTTGGTTTAATTTATATGATTGATATTTTTTTATGTCATACAACCATATTATTCGAGATTTATAATTAGGAATGATTTGATTATGGATGATCCAATAATCAATTAACTTTAGTGGAGATAATTATGTCAACCTCTCAGCAAAATACTAACAAAACTATATATATAATAAATATTATATATAAATATGCATAGATAAGTGTAGATTACTTATTATATGTTTTAACATGAAAATAAATTACGCTATGCTTTAGCAAGAAAAGTATTTTGTTAAATTGGTTTCTAAACCATGATAAACTTTCAAAAGTAATGTCAAATAAGTATATTGTTGGTGCACTTAGTCGAGAAATTGGTTTTCGATTTAATTTGAAATTTTGAAAACTCGGCTAGTGATCAAGAAACATGAGTCTTACGTTACCTTAGACTTAAGGTTAGACTTATGAGACCTATTAAGATTAGCTTATCTTGTAGGTTTTGTTGACCAAGGAGATTAGCGTTGCTTTTCCCGAGATGAGTTCATGAGTTTAATTCTTCAAAGCCGGCTATCAAGGTGGGCTTATTTTACAAAAGTATTTTGAGTTACATGCTCTGATATTTCTAAAATGTGAATGTTTATCCAGTATAAATGTTTTGTTTCGCTCTGCTCTGTTTAATGATCTTGTATAACAATTGTGGCTCTTAGTCGGTCTAACACACTTACTAAGGGTTGTGCGCACAGGGCTCGAATCGCGGTGGTTTGATCTCCACTTGCGAAACGGCCAAATGAATGGTTTCACTGAATGAATGGTTTCACCCAGGATCCGACGGTGGCTATGTTCCCGGGATCGAGATCCGTTGAGGGCGCTGCCCCGGATCGAAGATGAATGTATAATGATAAGAGTAACAGCAGAGAGCGTGACACTGGCACCAAAAGAAAAATTGAATTGTTTTTACATAACTTGGAAGTGGCTTTTAGTTTTGAAACCTTCTAAGTTATGTCGAGATATTGGATAAACTGTTTTGATTATGCGTAATGTTTTAAAAAGTTATATGCCCACTGAGTACATTAGTACTCAGCCCAAAAATATTTTCAAATGTTTTTCAGGTTTACTGGCTGGTGCTGACGGGGCAGAGCTGAGGCGAAGGTTCTACTCCACAATCTTGACTTCCGCTGAATGACTAGTCATTATCTAGTCTTTTAAATATTTCAAAACATAAGATCATTCTATATTATCTCGTCATTCTATGTCGAGCTTGAACTCATAATTCTTCTTTCCTGTTTAACTTGATGTCCTTTGATGGTTGTTATCAGAGTACGAAACTAAACTTTTGATCTTGGAGACTAGCTTTATGTTATTATCTGAAATAACATTACCTATTATTTCCCTTTCTCGAAAATAGGGTTTTTGTCAAATTTTGTGATTTATTTTCCTATTTTCTCCCGAATAAGTAAGCTCACGTCATTTCCCATTTTCTATTTATTTGAGTTTTGGGGTGTGACAGTAAGTGTCGAACAAGAGGGAGAAAAGAGAGAGGTTGGAAGATGATGAATATGAATGTTTATTCTAGGACATATTTATATATATGGCTTCATTTATTTATTTATTCATTTTCCCTCATTTATTACCAATTTCCAGAATGTTCTTTAATTTATCCTCTAAAAACTACTAATATTGGAAATTAATATTCTTTAATAATAAAAACTCAATATTCTCATTAATATAAAGATCCAAAACAAATAAATCAATTATTTGAATACAAACCATATAAATATGGATTTAACTCTTTTATATACAAATAATCAAATAATTATTCTATTTATTCTTAAACTTTCAAAAGTTATTAAAAAAAACTCCTTATCACTAGATATTAATAAAATAAAATTATTTAAGCCACTTAATAGTTTAAACATTATTTCATTTCATTTTATAAATAAATCTCATACAAATAATAATTATTACATTTCTTAAAAGCATTTCTATTTGAAGAAAATTTTCATTTAAGCATACCATACTAACCATATATTTTCTATTTTATCTTACTAGAATTTTTTCTAAATAAGATTTACATTTCCTAAATTCTACTTCTCCGATTAGCAATTAGTCGAATTTTTATTGCTTTCTCATTTATTATGCACTTCTTTATAGATTTTAGGGATGCAATGCATTTAAACCCATAATTAGTACTTAATTAGGCTCTAATTAAGATTATAAAATTTTCGGGTTACTACACATTTCTTTGAGGCGAACACAAGTACATTCTCTATATAGAACCTGCCAATGTATCTTCATGCAATTTAATATTTAAATAAATACAATTATTGGAGTAAAATTCGGTTTCAGACTTCTTTTAACTTAGGTTGATTAACTCCACACACACACACACACATATATATATATATATATATATAGGAGATGGATCGTGTAGGAATAGATAATTTGGTAGGAAATAGGAATGAATCGGGCCTTTGATTTGCTATATCAATGGTTGAGATTTAATTTTAATGTGCTACTGAGTTTGTGTTTGTGTCTGCTACACGGATTATTGTGCAACACTATAACTCTTCTTGTCTTCTGTTCTGCTGATGAAAGATGTGCTAAACTAATATATTTAGATATGTGCTACGAATGGATGAAATATGTGCTACGAATGGATGAAATATGTGCTAAACTTTCATGTGCAATACATTAATTCGATTGTCTACACAATATGAAAGATATGCTACTATTCGACTTTCGTACATTAAGGAGCTTTCTCACCATAACCAACCCTATATATATATATATATATATATATATATATATATATATATATAGTTATGTTCAAATGAGAACCATTTTTATCTTAAAAATTAAGAACCAAATGAATTCATTACGAAAGTTGATGAATCCGTTGGATAAGTTTGAAAATTCAGAAATTTTTACCCGGGTTCAAATCCCGGGGGGGGGTGAAAATTTCATTTTTTGGATTCATTAATTTTTCCTGCGAATTCGTCAACCTTCACAATAAATTCATCATTTCTTGGTTCTCACATTCTCACGATAAAAGTGGTTCTCACGTGTATATATATATATATATATATATATATATATATATATATATAAAGAAACTATATCTAAGATAAGAAATAAGACCCTACATTTCATATGATCTAATGGTCAATAAGTAATTAATGGATAAAGTCAAGTTTGACTTTTTGATAGCTTATTTGGTACAATTAAATACGTTTAGGGTATAAGTGAGCTATGAAAATATATCCTACCCCACACAAATCACCCGACTCCCTGAATTCACACTGCTCAACTATTCATCTTTTCTCATTTATTGTGAAAATCTCTCTCCTATTTTATTGTCAAAAAATATCTGCAAATCGAACACGGATATTCATTCCCTCTTCAATTGTTATGTTATCAATGATATCTCGTTGCAAAACTCTAACATATGTGTTAATGCATAAAAATAACTCAATTCATAACTTGTATACTAAATTTAATCAAAGTTTTAAAATTACTATTAAAACTAACCAATTGACTGAAAAACTCGTGTATGGATTATGAGGGGTTAATTGCTAGCGATCAATGGGGTTTTTTTGGGAATGAGAGGTGGATAGTAGAGGTGTGGCCGTTGGGGTGGAGGTGAGGGGTTGGCCATTAGGTTGAGGATGGGAGATTGAGGTTGGCCTTGGGTTTTGGGGAGGGTGGGATGGGAAGGGGGGTTGGCAACTGAATTTTGGGATTGGGGTGGTTGGCTGCTGGGATAGGGGTAGGGGGTTGACCATTGTATTTTAATGGGGGAGGGATGGTTAGCCGTTGAGTTTTGGGGATTGGTCGTTGGATTTTAGAGGGTTGGGGTTGGCTGTTGGGTTGGGAAGGAGGAAGAGGGTTGGTCGTTGGATTTTGGGGGTGAAGGGTTAACAATTAGGTTGGGAGATGGGGGGGTTGGTTCTTGGAGGAACACACGAGCTTTTCTGTTATTTCATTTAATTTCGGATAATTTTAATAGCAAATTATAGATTGAGATATTTTCGGTGTATGTGTTATGTATGTAGTTAGAAATGATTTTGTATAAATTAAAAGGCCCAAATAATGGTTTAAGCATTATGTCGCCACAGAAGCTCCACGATATCTCCACGCGTCCATTTTCATAATCGCAGGGAGATCGTCGCTTTCCGCACCGTTTGATCCTTATATTAGTGAAATATAAAAAGAAAATCCCATCTTGACCGTCGTTTGCTCAGCCTCAGCGAGACTATCGTAGGCTTGCCCACAAAAAGACTCAGCTCGCTTTCTATTTTGTACTTCTCATCTCCCCACCCCCTCTCTCTGAAGCACTCGTAATCATCTTCGTCGTCTCGGTTCAATCGCAGCTGCTCTGCCCGTAAACTTTTGATGCATTATGGTACGCGTCGTTTTCTGAATCGAACTGATACTTCGTTAGTTTTTTTTTTTGCATTTCTATTCTTTTCGAATGGCTGTTTGGTTTTCGTGAAATTTGGATCTCGCTCATGCGATTGATTGGAAAAGAAAATTTTCGAACTACCAATTTATTCCTTGATGGGCTGAAACTGTGAAGCTCTAACCCTTTTAAATTGAAAATAAACGATGAGCGAATTTGGGATGAAAAAAATTATCTGTCACTGCATATAGATCGTACCCTAGTTTTTTATTCATTTGAAGGTATCTGATTTACGGGCGATTCTACTCGAGTGTTTTTGGGTGTGCGCTGATGTCACAAAAATTGGAAATGTGTTATAATCTATGTAGGGAAACTGAAACTTTTTGTAAAAATTGAAATTTATGTCCTATAAATGAGGTACGTGAAGTTTGTAGTTTATTCCATAATTTCCGGAGTGATGTGGAGTTTCATTGAGTTGGATTGATAAAAGGGTTTGAGGGTTCCCCTTGGTGTTCGGAAACAGATTGAGTTGCATGAAATAGATATTTTGAGGTAATTTCGGAATCTTTATAAGCTTAGTTTGCTGCACTGCACGAATATAGGTGCCTAAGATTATATTCGATAAGCCAGGTATCCCCTTAGCTCTCTTGTTTAGAGATTATTGAAATACCAGAAGTTTAGTTCTCCAGATGTTGAATAAAGTAGATGATAGCAGCTATCCTTGAGTGTTTCTTGTATACGATACTGTTTGGTTCACTTGTCCTTTGGATATCTGGTTTTGATTGTTTTTAAAATGTAAATGTTTTAAAAGTAACATGTATTCCGAGTTTCTTTGCAGTTGAAGGAATTTCCATGTACTTAAATTAAACTTATATTTGCCTTTACTGTTTTAATGCTTCAACAGGCTCCTATAAAGGGCATCCTTTCTCTACAAAAGAATGCTTTTATCCAGCGCTCCAGTGAGAATTTGGGCCTCGTGCGTAGATTATTTAGCACACAGGCCACTACAACTTCTGCCACCCCACAGCCTCCGCCCCCTCCACCCCCTCCAGAGAAGACCCACTTTGGCGGTCTGAAAGATGAGGATCGCATATTCACTAACGTATATGGTTTGCATGATCCTTTCCTGAAAGGTGCAATGAAACGTGGAGACTGGTACAGGACAAAAGATATAGTTATTAAAGGAGCTGATTGGGTTGTCAATGAAATGAAGAAATCAGGACTCAGAGGCCGTGGTGGTGCTGGTTTTCCTCTGGGCTGAAATGGTCCTTTATGCCAAAGGCATCTGATGGCCGCCCTTCGTATCTTGTTGTTAATGCAGATGAAAGTGAACCTGGAACATGTAAAGATAGAGAAATTATGCGACATGATCCTCATAAACTGCTAGAAGGTTGTCTAATAGCGGGAGTTGGGATGAGGGCTAGAGCTGCATATATTTATATTCGTGGTGAGTATGTGAATGAAAGGCTGAATCTCGAGAAAGCCAGGAAAGAAGCTTATGCAGCTGGGTTGCTGGGAAAGAATGCATGTGGATCAGGTTATGATTTTGACGTGCATATCCACTTTGGTGCTGGAGCTTATATTTGTGGTGAAGAGACAGCTCTTTTAGAGAGCCTTGAGGGTAAGCAAGGAAAGCCTAGGTTGAAGCCTCCTTTTCCAGCCAATGCTGGGCTATATGGTTGCCCCACAACTGTTACGAATGTTGAAACAGTGGCTGTTTCACCCACCATTTTGAGGCGGGGTCCGGAATGGTTTGCTAGCTTTGGCCGGAAAAACAATTCAGGGACAAAACTTTTCTGCATCTCAGGGCATGTAAACAAGCCTTGTACTGTTGAAGAAGAGATGAGTATTCCATTGAAAGAGCTTATAGAGAGACACTGTGGTGGTGTTCGTGGTGGATGGGACAATTTACTAGCTGTTATTCCAGGCGGTTCATCTGTTCCGCTGATTCCCAAGCACTTATGTGAGGATGTGCTCATGGATTTTGACGCACTTAAAGCCGTCCAGTCAGGGTTGGGAACTGCTGCTGTCATTGTGATGGACAAGTCCACTGACGTTGTTGATGCTATTGCTAGACTCTCTTACTTCTACAAGCATGAGAGTTGCGGTCAGTGTACACCTTGCAGAGAAGGTACTGGATGGCTCTGGATGATTATGGAGAGAATGAAGGTAGGAAATGCAAAGCTGGAGGAGATTGACATGCTCCAGGAAGTGACCAAGCAGATTGAAGGGCACACCATTTGTGCGTTGGGAGATGCTGCTGCTTGGCCAGTACAGGGACTTATTAGGCACTTTAGGCCAGAAATGGAAAGGAGGATCAGGGAGAGGGCCGACAGAGAGTTACAGCAGGCTGCTGCTGCTTGATCTCTATGAAGGTTGGTGCTAGAACAAACAATTCCTCTGAATTTTTGTAGAGTATGATATGTGCGAGTATTATCGAAAGCGGCGTAGGTGGAACATACCCGCCTTTGGCCTAATTGGCCTAGATAGGCGGTAAATCTATTTCTTGAAAAAATATCATGATTTAATGAGAACCTTTTCCTCGCTGTTTAGATTACATTCTCAATTGTCTCTGACATCTAAAACCTGATCTTACTCTTTAATTCGAAGTGGAATAGTGTGCTTCCGGACAATTTTTTTTGCATGAAGAACATTAGGATAGTTTCTGTGTGATAAGCTTTTACCTGCCTGTTGCTGGTTCTATCATGCTGCAATTGTCTTTTCCATAATATGCCATATAACATTCCTTGGTTCTATTCTTGAATCTGAAGGCTGATGCTTGTGATCTTCATGTTTTTGCAAACAAGTTATGGTGCACTGCCCTCCTTTATTAGCTATCCTTGTTAGTTGAAGCTAGGGATGAATAATCCTGAACTCGACTGTGGTCGAGTATAGAGTAGTGGAGATCCTAGTGTCTGCTGTATCGTACTTTGAGATAAACTTACTTTGCCAGTATAAGATTTTTTCTGCATTGTATACTAATTCTATAATGGATTTTATTTTTTCTTCTTCTTTTTGGTCTCATATTGGTTTCCTGTTATTCTAAAACGAACTTGAAGCTTCTATGTAAGATATTTTCTGGTTTTGCAGGGATCACATTTGCTGTTAGATTACATCGAATAAGCTCTTAGAAGTGGAGAGATTTCAGAATTTGATCCATCCTTCCAGCCACATGTTCAACTTTGAGGGTTGTATCGTATATGACTGCATTAGAATTCTACTTTTTTATGTTCCAAGTTCTTTCTTCAAGGATTAGATTTAAGCATGTGAATTGAAGTTTCATTCTATCTGGAATTTTATTGGTTGAAGAACCTTTCAAACAGTTTGTCTGTGTGTAATTCTGGCAATAATTTTGGAAGGCATGTTGATGCCTTTGAACTAAAAACGTTGATTGCTCAAATCTCACAGATGGCTGAAATGTTTTATTTGACTTCTATTGATGATTCTGTACACTAGGCTATCTGTTTGGATTTTCGTGTTGCAGCATATTATTATGTTGATTTTTTATGAAAAAATTGCAACCTTTTCCTGTTTCTGATGCTGCTTTTCACTTGATCGAACTAATTAATATGAGATCGTTCCACCGAAAACGAATTAAGACTTGGATTTAAATTCGTATTTAATAACATGGTTGTATTTATAAAAACCATCAAAATGCAAATATACTATTAAAATGTGAGTTTGGATCAAATGGAGTGATGCTCGCACACATTTATGTAGATGCAATTCAATCATATCTATATATGATTAGTGAAAAAAACATCATTTCTAGGATTTTATGTGGTATTCCCTTTTCGTTCTTATTTATAGAAATTCTTCATTTATTATTTTATTTATATTCTCATCACTGTTAAAATAAATAATAATAATAATATATTATTATTATTATTATTATTATTATTATTATTATTATTATTATTATTATCTCCTATCAATTCCATTGATTTTATATAAAATTTCATCAAATGAAAATTTATATAAAAGACAATTCTATTTTTCCAATAAAAAATTTACATTTAATTGATGGATAATTGGGATTAGTATCATTTCAAAAACGATTGACTAATCAAAAATCGAGTATTACGTGATCCGGCTCGCACCTGGTCAAGTAGTGATTACCCGATTGTTGATCCCATCGGTAATCGAGTCAGTATTGAGTAGTAATTAAGAATCGGTTGTTTTCAGGTATCGGATATACCTGTAGGATAACCGGGCATAATCAAATACTCAAATTTTTTATTTTAAATTAATTTTTTTATATTTTTATATGTTTAAATATATCAATATTTATTCAAAAAATAATAATTGGATGTGGGATTTAATTTCTTTCTCCTTTCTTTCTCTCGTTCGCGTACTCTCTCTCCCCCGTGCCCCCATCCACCTCCTCAGTCCCGTTGTGCCACCCTCCGCCTCGAGTACAAACGAAAATTATATATAATGATGGAGATTAATTGAAGTATCTTTTTTCTCTTGAACATTATTTCAAAAGACAGACGAATAGGGGGAGTTCGTTTTCATTACTTAGTCACTCTAATAAAAGCATTTATTTGGTAGGGTATAAACAATGAGAATCCAAATGCATCCACGAAATGATTCAAACAGTTAAAGGGAGAGAAACAAGAAGAGTATAAAAGAAAAGAAATAAATACTATATCACAACCATATCTCAGATGCAACAAAACATCAAAAGAAAAAATGCGCACCTTAGATAGGTGCTGCGGGTTCCCAAAAAATTACTTCTACAAGTAATTTTAACAACAAATGGACACACATTTAAATTAATCGAGTTTTCGGGTTTGGTGAATGTCCGCGGATATATACTTTCCTAACATCTTCAAATGACTAAACCATGTGGTGTTTTGGTTCATTTAAGTGTATCGAAACTCCACATAATATAATATATATATTACAGTCAAATACATCGTCCAAATATAAAAATTATTTTATTTATTATAATCATACGTATACTATTATTTATCAATTTTGGGCACTAACGGCCGAAATTTTCAATTAATTATTTTAACTAAGACAATTACAAAATAAAATAATATTTTTAATTAATCTAGCAAGAGATTATAGTGTTTTTCTTCACGATCCAAATTGATAATTTATCGATTCAGTCTCAACTCTTATTTATTTAAAAGATAATTAGATTATTTATATGTTAAATTCTTTTCTTTCGTACTTATGCGAAAAAAAAGGAATAAAGAAAATGTTGGTAAGCTTTTCCTAAGGGTGTGAATAATAATTGCGTAAAGACTGGTGCATTTAAGATGGATCTATTCCAACCTTAACCGCCTCAAGTAACCAAGAATTTTTAAACACTAAGGTGACGGCTGGTACGCAGGAATGGAATTGGATAGGAATGGAATGAACTTTGGAATGGAATGATGATAGGAATGGAATGGAATGAAATATGTGATATGTACAAGAAATGAACGAATATGAATGAAATAAAACAAATAAAATAATTATGATTTTATAATTTATGTTATTATTATAATAATAATAATAATAATAATAATAATAATAATAATAATAATAATAATAATAATAATAATAATAATAATAATTAGTATTAATATTTAGGAATATTATTAATACTAATTAATTATAATAATAATATCAATAATAATAATTAATTATTATTACTAATTAATAATTATTATTATTAGTTAGGAATATTATTACTATTATTATTAATTAATTATTATCAATAATAATATTATTCTAATATAATTACTTAGGAATATTATTTTAATATTATTACTTAGGAATATTATTAATATTATTATTACTAGTATTTATTATTATCATTATTATATATATATATATATATATATTATTTTAATATAATTATTTATTGTATTAATTATTATTTATTATGTTAATATTATTAATTACCATAATTTTTATCACTATTATTATATTATAATTATTTATTATTAATAACTACTATTTATTTATTATCATAATTAATTAATTAATAATAATATTTTAATATAATCTTTATTGGTATTAATTATTATTTTATGTCAATATTATTATTAATTTCTAATAGTATTTATTATTATTATTATTATTATTATTATTATTATTATTATTATTATCAATAATATTATTATTTTAATATGTTTATCAATAATATTATTATTTTACTATAATTATTTATTGTATTTATTGTTATTTATTATGTTAATATTATTAATAACTATATTTTTATCACTATTATTATATTAAATTATTTATTATTAATAACTACTATTTATTTATTATCATAAATATTATTATTATTATTATTTTATTATTAATTTTACTAGATAAAAATAAATAAGAATAATTTTTCAAAATAAATAAATAAATTTGGCTAATCCCATGTTCATGGTAATAGCTAATACTATGGGGAGGGAGGATGGCTAATCCCATGTTCATGGTAATAAGATTCCTTCTGAGAATAGTGATTCCCACGTAAAATCTTACCAACCATCTGAATGAATGGACGCAGAATCACCATTCCATTCTCATTCCATTCCTGTGCATACCAACCGTAGGGTAATTATTCGGCTTGTCATCTACAATTGTAATACTCTTCAAAGTAAAATTAATAGTTGCGAAGCAAAATACCTTTCAAGAAAAATACAGTATTTCTCATAGAATTTTGTGGAAGCCTTTATCACCACACTTAATAAATTCAAAATATCTAAAACATATATTGTCCTATGAACTTTAGCCTACAATTGCGGCGATCATTAGCTGCACTGTATATATTATATTATATTATATTATATTGATACATTTATTTCAAATAATTTATGCTCATAATGTTTTCTGTAAAGATGCCTCATTGACCAAGACACCAAACTTGAAAATCTAGTATTAATATAAACATGTGATTTGGGGTTACAAATGTAATTTATCTTTTATTTCAATAAACCGGATCAACTCAATAATAATAATAATAATAATAATAATAATAATAATAATAATAATAATCTGATCTTAATTTGATTTTTTGAGCGTCGACATAAAATTCCAAATTGGTTACTTAGTTTTTAATAAACGAATATGAATCAACATCCAAATCCAACATTTGATTATTTTTTTATTTTATTTTTCAATTTAATACGGAAATTTAAAAGCCGTGTCACTAGGGGTGAGCATTCGGGCGGTTCGATTCAAAACCGAACCGAACCGAACCCGAAAAACCGAAAAATCAAAATTTTTTTAAAACCCAAACCGAATCGAACTGTTTATATCCAAACCAAATCGAAATATTCGGTTTGATTCGGTTCGGTTCGGTTTTACCCGAATTTAAATTACATTTAATATAAATATTATAATATTTATAATATAATATTATATATATATATGATTATATATATGTATATAATATTAACTAATTTAAGTATTAATAATATAAATAAATATATATATATATATATATATATATATATAATATAAAATAAAAAATAAAAAATTCGGACGGTTCGGTTTGAAAACCGAATTTTTTTCCCCAAACCGAAACCGAACCGAATTAATTTCGATTTTAATATTTTCAAACTTTCGAACCCGAATTACTGTGCAAACCGAACCAAACCGCTAATTTCGGTTCGGTTCGGTTTTTCGGTCCGATTCGGTTTTGCTCACCCCTACGTGTCACGATGAACTCGAACTCGAGACCTTTCGACCTCATACATTAACCACTGTACCACTACCACTAGACACATCACACAACTTATTATTTTGTTGTTGTGAGATTGGTTAACTTAGATTTGTCAACAACTCCATTTACAGTGAAAAAATAGCTCAAATCAGTGGACTTCTGCTGCTCCAGCTTCTCTCTCCTTCAACATTCATTTTCTCGCTCTTACTTTCTCTGCAATCAAAAGAAATGCCATCTGAAGACAATGAGGTAAAGAACCGGTAAAAGGACTCGAGAAAGCGGAATTGTGTTTACTATTTACTACTCCATCATTGCACTTGAATCGAGGTAAATCACTTTAATTTGTCTCCATTTTGCTTTTCGTGGATGAAATTATTTGGTGTTGGTTTCAATCAGCTTTTTATGCTTCGTGACGTGTGAATTTTATCTTTTGTAACGTGAATCAATAATCGATATTCCCTTAGCTCCTTTGTGTGGATGTGTGCAGAATACAAACAGGATAGCAAGCTGATGCTAATACTCTGCTTATTTCTGATTAGATTTACGAAGCTAGATTGAAAGAATTTGTCTATTTGTGAAGATTGGATTTATCTGTAAATATTGTGTGCCTCTGTTCATATTGGTGTTCTTGTTTATGGAATTAATCAAATTTTGATTCAGTTGTCGGGGTTTTGCTTGATCAAGAGATAGTTCACCACCATCTCCTGATAGTTATGGTTCTCGGGCTTAGATCGAAGCACCGAAGAGGGGCTTCAGTTAAGGTAGAGTACATTGTCCATGTACAGGAGCTAAGGCCTTGGCCTCCATCAGAATCCCTAAGATCTGTCCAAAAAGTGTTGCTTCAGTGGGAGAATGGTAATCGGTATTCGGGGTCATTTCTTTCTGCTGCTCAAAATTCCAAGATCGTGTTCACCGACTCTTTCAAGCTTCCGTTGATTCTTTACCTTGACAAGAATTCTCATGATAAGTTTCAGAAGAACAATTTGGAGTTCAACTTGTTTGTGCCGCTTAAGGATAAGCCTAAAGGGCAGCTTCTCGGGACGGCTGTGCTGAACCTTGCAGATTATGGAGTGATAGATAGTATGTTAAGCATTAGTATTCCATTGAACTTAAAGAGGAGTTCCAATAACTCTGTGCAACCGTCTCTGGTGATTGGTCTGGAGCCAGTTGAGAAGGAGAGCTCTAATTCATCCCCTAGTGTGGGCCTATCGAAGCAAACATCTTTGGACAATGATAGTGATGATCTGGAAATTGCTTCGATTACAGATGATGATGCTTCTTCCCAATCATCAAGGACTGCAAGATCATCAACTTTTGAGGTCGGAACATCTTCACCATCTCAAAGTGAGAAGGTAAGCAACATGTTCATGGATGGCTATTTCACTTTGGCTTTCTATTTGCCAATTTTCCTTTGGTTATATTGCTTATCTTACTCCATTCGAAGTCGATTGGAACAAACTTTTTGCTTCTTCTGATTATGGATGTAAAGAAGGAAAATAGAGGGATATGGATGTCCCAATATCCAAAGGTTATGAATGTACAACCTGTTAGATTTCATAGCATGAAAGCAATATAAAAGTCATATTCTGTCTTATACACCAACGGTGTCAAGCTTTCCCTTTCTCTGGCATGTTTTGTATTTATTTGGTAATAATTTGTAGCTAAATGCAGAATGGATATGGACGTGCTGGATATGACTCGGAGAAAAAGAGGAACGGGAGACTACCACCCACTGATACATCGTCAGAGACTTGGAAACAAGAAAATGATAATGATTCTTTCTCTAAGTTTCGAGAGCGAAGCATGACATCTGTCAAGAAGAACCCTGAGACCGCTCTCCTTAAAACTTTTCCCTCATCCATAAGTCATCAGGATGTAAATGCGAGAGCCAACACTATAGTTGCAACTTTATTGCAGGAAAGTGCTTCCCCTAGTTCCCTTGAAGGATTTGCACGTGAAGCTAGAGCTATATCAGCTGGTAATCATGGAAAAAATGCCGTCAAGTTCGACTCTCTGCACTACCATGCTACTCAAGAAAATGAGTTACAAGAAGATAATGAGCAAATATATGATCCACTTGCTAGCATGGTGTATGTTGAGGAGAAAAAGGGGGAGATGACACATTTTCCAGAGAATAGATTAAATGAGAATGTATCAGAAGATGCTGTAGGGGGCAGGCAACAGTGATGAGTGAGAAAGCACCAGTAGTTCCACTACCAAGCAGTAAAAAAGTAGAGAATGTGAAATCCGTCCCCAAAAATGGTTCAGTTGAAGGAAACGAAGACATTTATTGCGGGGAGAAGGAGCCAAAGGCGGAACTACCAGACTTTGGAGATGAATGGAAAACGAGAATTGAGATACCCTATGCCTCTAAAAACAAAGGTGAGCTTGGTGCGGTAATAGAGCCAGAGACTGAACTCCCAGACTGTAGAGATGAATGGAAAATGACTATTGAGATGCTTCGAGAAGAATTAAGGGAAGCAGCAGCTACTGAGGTTGGATTGTACTCCGTAGTTGCGGAACATGCGAGTTCAGTAAATAAGGTTCACACCCCAGCTCGACGCCTGTCCAGATTTTATATTGATGCTTGCAAAGCAGGGTGTCAAGCTAAAAGGGCAAGTGCAGCAAGAGCTCTGGTATCTGGATTAGTTTTGGTTTCTAAATCATGTGGACATGATGTTCCAAGGTAAGTTATGCTTGTATATAATATATGAAAATTGTCTTAGTACGACTTCATTAATTTGCTTCTTAGCCATGCCAACCATCTCACCTAGTGAGAGGATATCCTTTACAGGTTGACTTTCTGGTTATCAAACTCAATAATGTTGAGGGCGATTATCAGCCAAACTGCTGCAGAGCTAACGAACTGTCGTAGACCTGGAAGCAAAATTAATGGCTGTTGGTCTGAATTAACATCAGAGGAGTCCTCTCATTTGGTGGGAGAGCAGTCTACCTCAATGAATGAATTTGATGACAAGGAAGATGTCTCAACATTTATAATTGCACTAGAAAAAGTTGAATCTTGGCTTTTTTCTCGAATAGTTGAATCTTTATGGTGGCAGGTTGGTTCTTGAGCTCTCTTCTCCACGCTTATTGTATTTCTTTTTTTGAGTTGCACAATTCTGAGATAAGTTGTGGTCATTTCTGAACTGCAGACTTTTACGCCGCATATGCAGCCTACAGTTGCAAAAGCTAATGATATCAGCCCAGGTTCTGGGACAAAGAAGACATGTGGAAGAAGAAACAGTTTGGGTAACCATGAACAGGGAAATTTCTCTATGGAGTTATGGAAGAAAGCATTCAAAGATGCCCGTGAAAGGCTTTGTCCGCTGCGAGCGGGAGGACATGAATGTGGCTGCTTGTCTGTGCTGGTTAGACTGGTATGATATTCAAGCATCTCATCATTTAGTTAACATACAAGACTTCTGCTTTAGGTATTAACATACTTCAATGTCTGAGATTTTGGTTAATATCTTAATAGTTTTGGGGATTAAATAATGTTCCTGAGAGGCTGGAAATTCTTTAAATATTAAAACATGAATTCTCTAATTATTGCAGAATGTTTGTTCTTTAGGTAATGGAACAGTTGATTGATAGGCTGGATATGGCAATGTTCAATGCTATTCTACGCGAATCTGCCGAAGAAATGCCAACTGATCCTGTCTCAGATCCCATTAGCGAATCTAAAGTGCTGCCAATACCAAATGGGCAATCAAGCTTTGGTGCGGGCGTGGAACTCAAAAACTCAGTAAGTACTCATGAACATGCTTTGACACGTCACCTGTTTTGTTGAACTCGTTTTTCTCTAATACCGTATTTGGACAATAAACCAAGAACTACTGTAGTGGAAATGCACCTACTAATTGTTGGTTAAAAGAAAATCCTTCTAAGTATCCCAAGGTTGTTTATTCCTTTCTAACTCTTGCAGATTGGGAACTGGTCAAGATGGCTTACTGATCTCTTCGGCCTAGAAGATGACTCAACCGAGCATGGAAGTATTCGTGGGGATGGAAAATCTTTCAAGGCTTTCCGTCTCCTCCATTCTTTGAGCGATCTCATGATGTTACCTTTTGGAATGCTTGCTGATCCTTCCACCAGAAAAGAAGTAAGCCAACATCAACTCATAGTCGTTTTACTCATAGCAACTATCTTTTTTACACTAGCACTAAGCATTTCTATCTGAAGGTCTGCCCAATGTTTGGTCCTACAATAATCAAACGGGTGCTAAACAGTTTCGTCCCAGACGAATTCTGTTCCGATCCCATTCCACAGAGCATCATCCATGCCCTCGAAACTGAGGTTTGTGATCCATGGTTTCACCCAGATAGTCAATGTAACAACAGTTGTTTTTGTAATATAGCTATTATATCTTGATTTTTAGGAGGTCTCAGATGCTTCAGAAGACATGCTTACAAGCTTTCCCTGCACTGCAAATCCTACAAAATATACACCTCCTTCTGCAGCTTTACTAACTTGTGTGGGAGAAGTAGGTAGCCAAGTGATCCAGAGCAGCAGACTGTCATCACTCAAGAAATCCTACAACAGTGATGACGAACTAGACGAGCTTGACTCATCTTTCACATCTATCGTACCCGATAGCTTCCAGAGCTCCGCTCTAGCGAAACTCAGCTCGATGGCAAAGGAGAAGGGAGGTAGAAGTGTTGTCAGGTATCAGCTGCTGCGGGAGATATGGAAAGATGAATAGTCTTATCGACTCTTTACTATGTATATGTTTGTACACCGAGCTGTATATCCCTCGAAACCTCGAAAATTTTGAGAACTCAAAATAATTTTAATCGTCTGATTGATCTCTCTCACACTGTCACACATAAATCTCATGTATGATTAAATGTCAGATTGTGCCACCTTTCATTTATCTGGGAATTAAGTGTGCCAGGTAGCCATAGAATACAGTTATTGTAGCACAGCCAGATTAACTTTTCCTAAACAATGAGCCAGATAATTTCATTAGAGTAACAACGTAAGTAATATCTTCCCTTTTTTCCTATACATGTTTTTGCATATCTTGCATATTCTCCATCAATGGTGTAAGCATGTTGTTACATCACCATCTCTTGCTCCTGCAAAGTAAAAAATACAAACCATTTCGTCTCTTAGGATCATGGAGACGCATGTACCTGCAAACATGAGTTTGACATGAGAAAGAGCAGAGGGCAACAGGACTTACAGCTTCGTTTGCAGACCATCGGAGGGGCTCTGCAATGCATCATAGTGCCCGTAGCCATGGTACAAGACACGAATTGGGTTCGCCTTCCCGTATTCTGTACCGTATTCAGCTATAACCTTGAGGCAATTCTTCTTCTTATCCCACATGTGAACGGTTATTGGCAACCTGAAAATTTATTCCTCGACATATTTTTCTTGGAAACTCTACATCAAGATAACTCAGATGAAGAAACAACAGCGTGTGACAATTGACAAGCATTTCTCCAAGGAGAAAAAGGGTGTTTCAAGAGTGCAAAAGATAATATAGCCAGTAGCAGCAGTAAGCTGGTTACAGAAAAGAAACAAAACAGTAGATTGTATAAGAACACCTACTGTAGCACATACGATGACATTAGTAGCTCTGGTTCCCCTCCCCATACATGTGGCTGTCGCATCTCCGCAACATAAGTGTCGAAATCACCTTCAACGAACCTGAAAGAGACGCGAGAAGTTCCATTAACTGATTTACGAACCAACATAATGGTATGTATTCTTTAGGTTTATGTAAATAACATGGTTAAAGCAACAAAATGAACCCAAACATATAACTAGAACAAAAATCTTATATTTCTTCTAGGAAACTCCAAAATCATGGGATAGACGACCAACTGTACCATTCAGAATCAGCCCGTCTCTTGATAAATTCATTGGCAACCTGCATTAACCAAATGGGATCCAATCTTTTTAAGCAAAATGCAAAACAAGCACATATAGACAAAACCATCAAAAAGAACAGAATTTTACAGCTGCTCGAAGCTCATCAGCAAGTTCTTTCTCATGGCTTTCATTTGGAGAGGGTTTTTCTGCTCTTAGACAAGCACCATGAACCACAGACCGAAACAGACACCTACCATCGCCCGGTATCCCTGCATCATATTGTTTTATCAATTGTGTCACCTAACTTTGCAAGAAACTAATCAAACTGGGATCAAAACAAAGTGTGGAACAACACGACTATTTCACAAAAATCCACAAAATGAAGCATCAGTTTTTATTAACTGACACCTTTGTACAAGAAACCAGTACAGCAGCAGCCATAACATTGTGGAATAACACCATTTTCATAGTCATAGAAAACCACAAAATGAAGCGAATGAGCATCAAATATTAATAATTGTCACCTAAGTTCCTAACTGGTACTAATGCAGCAGGGGTTAAAACATAGTGTGGAACAACACCAATAACATAGTTATACAAATCCAAAAACAAGTTTGATTTAAGAGACAATGCTCAGTTCTCCTTTCTCTTGGATATCCCTTTCTCTTGGACAAGATTGCATTTTTTGGATCTTGTAACATCATTTTTTAACACAAATTTTGAGCTACTATGTCTAGTTACCTGAACCCAAATCCATATTCAAAACAAATGAATTTTCAAAAAAAGTTGGAAAAATTAAGTTCTGAACCTGACTTCCAAACAAGAACTGGCAATACTCAAATATATCAGTCCCACAAATACACGCCATAGATAGTGTGAATCCGACGAAAAGAATAAGCTAAAACGTGGTTGAAATGATCTCAGCTTCAAACAAGCAACCTATTATGGCGTCACCAATCATTTATTACGTTTCAGGTTCAATTCACATGAAACCACAGCAAAACAAACATTAAATTTTAAAAATAAAATAAAATCGATAACATACTAATAGCCTGGAAATCGTTACCGAGCGAAATGTCGGATCTAGGCATGGAAAATTGAGATTTCAAGCAGCGAAATGGCATAATAGTAAAATAGAATTCGTCGAACTTTTTTTAGTATTTTCCAGAATCACAATCCTACGGAATTTTGCACCCGATATTTGATTTTGATGATTCGGTCTGCAAAGGAGTGGGGCTAGCTGTCTAAACGGCGTCGTCGAAAGTGAGCATAATGTCTGGTTGTAAAGGTGGATGAATCAACCATTATCATCATCATCACAGTCGGAATCGAATTCGATTCAGGCGCGTTGAGGACGAGATGATTCGGTCGTGCCGAGTTGACTCACCGAGTCCTGGACGAGATGATGAGTTCGGACCACTATTTTATCCAATTCATATAGTTTAAGTTTCTCTTTTTAGTTTTTCCCATGAAAAAAGAGTTTTAGTTATTTTATATCGTTTTTTCCGTAAAGTATTTTTATATAAGTACTATTTTTTTAGTAGACTTATTTTAATATCATTTAATTCTTCAAATTCAGTGAGCGTTATAAAATCCATAATAGCCAAAACTCAAAAGATTAAATAAATTTGAATATTTATTACAAAAACAAATAATTATTGGAGTTTCATATTTCTAAAGGTAAAATAATCGTTTTGATAAATATGAAACACTGCTTGCTCCAACTTTACTGCGAAATACAAATAATGTGAAATACGAAGTTACAAAATTTCAAACAAACGAACAAGATAGATGAAAGCCCACATAGTTATCTTACTTAGGCGAGACGAGAGCAGCATTATTCAATCGTCATATATAATCTCGTTCTCATCATCATCATCATAATCGTTTTCTTGCTCTCGACTCTCAGCCTTGGTCCAATCCCCGAGCATCAATTGGTTCTCCAAAACTTGCAAGCTTAGAGGCTGCAGGCTTAGATTGGACTGCCGCTCGTCCAAAGAATAGTCTCCCGTGTCAAATGCTTGCTCAACAGAGACGGTCGAGGCGGGAACTGCCAATATGTCCTTTGCAATCAAGGACATTATAGGGAACTGCATCGTCATCCTCGACCACCACTTCAAAAGATCGAACTCTGATTCCACTATATACTCAAAATTAGCTGTTAGATAACTTTCAAGCTCCCCATAAGGATTAGTACCATAACTCCTCGGGCGTTTTTCCGATACCTCATCGTACAAGTTTTGCAGTCTTACCGATAACGGGATCTCATCACCATCGCTAGAAGAACAGATATTCATACCCAAACTAGCACCATGTTTCATGCTATATTCTTGAAAGATATCATATAAACATTTCTTGACATTAGCAACTATCACACTAGGTATAGGGGTTTTGTCATCTTTGATAGGAAATAAAGCATCATAGTAAATTTCAATATTTTCCCAAACCATGTAGTCTTATTCTAGGATCGAATATTTTAGCAAGTAAAACACAGTAGGAATTTCATGAAAGTATTTCAACCATTTTGCTTTCATCTCAGCAACCTTTTCTCTTAAACCATCACGTCCCATTAAAAGTTAAAAACAACTGCAAACAATGTGAAATATGAAGTTACAAACAATCTAACAAAACTAAAAAAAAGAACAAGATAGATGAAAAGGCCACTTACTGGGTGTTTGCTAAGCTTATTTTAGACAATTTATAAGTTCTAATGCATTATAAGATATTTGATGAGTTTATAAGTTATCAAAGTATTTGAATAATTGAGATATAAGTTAAAGAGAGATCCATGAGTTAGAGAGAGAAAATCTTAGCTACAGAAAGAATAATCGAGATAGATGAAATGGAAATGGTAAATGTTAGAAACAACAAAACTTAATAGAATTATTTTTATAAATTGAGTGTGCTTATAAGATAATAAAAAATAAGTTAGAATTGAAAACCTACCCTCTCGTCCCACTAATATTGGCATGATATCTTTTGGATTGTCTCATTATTGATGGTCATACCAAAATAGAAAAATAATGGAAAAAATATTCTAAAAATGCATCGAATTTCACGTCGATACATTATTTTACACAAAATACAACTCTACTTAATTCACGGCATGTCCAAAAATAATGAGCCAACATTAGCAAGGCGGAGGAATTTTTTTTTAAGGAGTTTATAAGCTATTGAAACTTATTTTAACATTTTATAAACTATCTGTGAGTTTATTTTGTCAAAAATCTTCACAAACTTATAAACTCCTAAACAACTTACACATTGCTTTAATGAGCTTATAAGCTCAATTAAACGCTCTCGTAGTTGTCTGTCTTAGCGAGACGAGCGCAACATTGCTCAATCGAATAATCATTTTCGAAAATCATCCCGCTCTCATCACCATTATCATAATCATTTTCTTGATCTCGATTCTCAGCCTTGGCCAATCCCCAAGCATCAATTTGTTCTCCAAAACTTGCAAGCTTAGAGCTTGCGGGCTTAGATTGGACTGTCGTTCATCCAAAGCATAGACTCGTGTTAAATGTGTGCTCAACAGAGACGGTTGGAGGCGGAAACCGTCAATATATCCTTTGCAAGAACTGCATCGTCATCCTCGACCACCATTTAAAAGATCTAATTCCGATTCTACTATTCCGATTTCAAGCTCTCTCTATATTTATCAACAACCACCACCAACCCAACCATTTAATTTAAAATTCATTTCTCTCACCTTCATATACACAATCTACACCACAACCAATATTTATTAATTTTCTATTTTACCAATGACCTCAACCAACATAAAATATTGTTTTTATTTGTTAAGTACATATTATCTATAGTCATTTGTCTTTTCATTATTTATTGCTACATATGATTTATAATTAATTTTATTATATTTAAATAGTATAAGAAATATATACAAATTATTTATAATATTTTAAATTGGTAATTAATAATGATGAAAACTTTGAAAAATAATTTCAAATGATAGAAAATAGGTAAGAAAATAGAGAAGATTGTGCTTCAAAAATTAAAATATGTGAAAAAGAGAGAATTTTATATTATGCTTCAAATAATATAAATATTGGAGTTTATTTATAGAGATTTCAAAATATGAATTATAACTCCTCGGGCGTTTTCCGATACCTCATCGTACAAGTTTTGCAGTCTTACCGATAACGGATCTCATCACCATCGCTAGAAGAACAGATATTCATACCCAAACTAGCACCATGTTTCATGCTATATTCTTGAAAGATATCATATAAACATTTCTTGACATTAGCAACTATCACACTAGGTATAGGGGTTTTGTCATCTTTGATAGGAAATAAAGCATCATAGTAAATTTCCAATATTTTTCCCAAACCATGTAGTCTTATTCTAGGATCGAATATTTTAGCAAGTAAAAACACAGTAGGAATTTCATGAAAGTATTTCAACCATTTTGCTTTCATCTCAGCAACCTTTTCTCTTAAACCATCACGTCCCATTAAAAAGTTAAAAACAACTGCAATTTTAGCACAATTATCTACGACTAACACTGACGTAGGATGATAAACACAGGATAATTCTTTGACAACATGATAAAACACTCCCAAAAGTTGACATATATTAGAGCATGCATCCCACTGATTCGGAAATACTTGAACATCATCAAATTGCTGTTCGGAAAAAAATGAACATAATGCATCTCTGTATTCATGACAACCATTTAGCATTCTATAAGTTAAATCCCAACGACCTGGAAAATCTATTAAAAATCTTCTCGGAATCAACCCATTTTTTTGGCAAAATGTTACCCATTTTTTAGTTACAGAATTATCAGCGAGCCATAAACGCAGTGCTGCATTTCTAATAGGGGCAATTTCCTCTCCCAAAACATTCAATGCATCTTGTGCAAACATAGTTAAAATATAACTCATGCATCTAACATGAAAAAATTTAGCACTCATAGATGGTTGGCAAACATTACTAAGTGCTTCTAAACTATATCTACTAGCAGTATTATTATCAAAAGAAATTGAAAAAACTTTGGAACCTAAGCCATAGATTTGTAAAATTTTTGCATTTCACTAGAAATCTCGGCGGCGGTATGTCTGTCTTCCATTAAACATTTAAATGCAATCAATCTTTTTTGAATAGTCCACGACTCATCTACCCAATGACATGTGATTCTTATAAAGTGCCATCCCCATTCGTTAGTCCAAACATCGGAACATATTGAAACTCTATTCGACAATTTAACAAAATCTTTAATCAATACCAATAAGGTTTCTCCAACGAGTTTCCTAATTTCACGAATAATTTCCATACGTGGAATTTTCTTGGCCAAGGGATTGCAGGATTTCAATAGATTTTCAAACGATTCGCTCTCGGCGATTTTAAAAGGGAGTGACGCGACACAAATGAATTTCGCAATCATTTTTCTAGCTCTTTTATAGGAGTATGTAAATACATCATCATACGTACCTGTGCTTCCTTCTGAAGATTGTTGAGGTTGTGTCTCAGATTGCTCGTTGCGAATTCTGCTGCTATGTTTTTTGTTTAAATGATCTGTGAGCGTACCGAATTCCTCTTCTGCCTTAAATGTGAATAGGCGCGCGCAGTAATTGCAGATCACTTTGAGATCTCCGACGATGGGATCTAGTAGCTTTTCAAAGTGCGTCGCGAATAGGTCTTCATTGGGGCATGGCAGCGGCAGTGGTGCCGGTGGTGGCGCCGCCAGCATCCGCTTGCCTTTTCTCTTTTCGGAAACAGATCGGCGAGAGGAGCTTCCTTGACTTGCCATTTTTTGTAACAAAATTTGAATAATATGAATGAAATTGTAAATGTAATTAAGTAGCTGAGATTTCGTAGTAATGGCGGTATGGAAGATGAGAGAATTGAAATTGTGGTGTTGGGTGAAATGAAATGACTGGTATTTATAGAGAGAGAAGCGAGAGAGAATTATAGATGATAAAGCCCAACGGTAAAATTTATCTTTGAAACCTTCTTAATTTGACCGTTGAGTTGAAAACCAAAATCTGGATTAACCTTCGGTTAAAACCGAAACCGGCGATTATCAACCGAAAGATTTTGGGCCATATCGGGCCGAGCTGTAAAACACGCTTTATCGGAGGCCCACAAAAGAAAAAATTAAGCTCGGCCCAAATTTCCCTCACGGCCCGATTGGCTCAATTAGCCTGACCCGAGAACTTCATAGCTCTCTAGTCATGTGCCACACCAATATTCCCAGTGCATATTTTATTTTATTTTATTTTATTTTATCACAAATATAAAAACGAGCTTGTTTGCGTTGGACACTTGTGCTTGGTGTATTCTTCATATCATTTGTTCTCTCTTTCTCTCTCTTATTTTGGAGTACATGATGGAAGGATAGCCCTAATAATAATGCAAAATGGAGGGCTTTTTAGCTAAATGAATACCACTATATGAAGAAATGGGCCCCTCCATTCCACTCATTTATATAGCTCAAGTTCAATTGAGGATTTTCTTTGCTATCAAGCTAAAGATTGTTTGTTGCTTCTACATTTTCTAATTGATTTTGCATAGTAGGGGAATCATTATCATTAATGACATAGCCTATAGGAGTATTTCGCTCTCTTAATTTGATGATGATGATTGTATTATCCTCGTCATTGTATATTTGGAAATATTTCATCTTATATGCTTCAATCTAAAAATATCATGTCGAATGCAAGAATTGAAGAAAATCGACTATTTGAACCTGAGAAATATAATGCAATGGAACACAAAATGGTTTTGCTTCTGCAGTTGCCACTTCACTTACAAAGAAAGTTAAAATGAAAATTGGAGTGTGTTTGTGTTGCATTTCTTGCAGTGGTTAGTATTTAATCTCGTTTGTTTCATTGGTTTTACATTTTCTGAAATCAAGATTTATCTCTTAAGGATTCCTCAATCACCGAGTTTTTGATCTTATTCTTTCTGTTCATGCACGCTGTGCATCACAATGGCGCATTTGCCACTTACAAAGAAAGTTAAAATATTGGATGTCTGTAATTGAGTACATTAATTGAACCAGTGCTAAAAAATAAAAATAAAAATTGGATGTAAATTGTAATTGAGTACATTAGATGCCGTTTGAACCCAGTGCTATGAAATATCATATATAGTACTAGTACTGTAAAATAACTGAATGAAGGTGACATTATTGTTATTATTTAATAATAGTACATACTAAAACACTATGTAGATGAACTAGGAACATGTTGCTGCATTTGTATTCCCAATATCCAATTGCCCCTTCCTATCAAAAACAAAAAGAAAAGTGTAAATGCAAATATATAATCTATAGTTAATAAAAGAGATTACTTTCTACTTGCTTAACAATAAAAGATATTCAAATCCAACTGCTATGAACCACTTGCCAAAAACTGCACAAATAATCAAACTAGAATAAAATACACACACTTTTGTTAGCTTCTAAGCATGTTTTCATGATTAGAAATTAGATGTAATGATCCATTCTCCACTAAAACATCCAAAGTGGATAATTGTATTATTATTTTTATGATGGGCAGTAAAAAAAAAAGTCAAAACTGGGATGGAAAATAAATCTTTTATGTAAATTGAATCAATTTGAAGTTTAAAATTGTCATTTAATTATTAAACTTATTTAAACACCTATAAATGCGCCCACAATCCTACACAGATAGATGGTCCACACTTTTAACAAGCAATTGTAAATTATTATTATACTTTTACTCAAAACTCATCCATATTTTATTCCAAAATAATTCTTAAAATTGTAATTTACTAAAATTTATTACATGTCATTCAAAATCTTCTAAACAACTCCTTTGAAAATAAATGTCTATAAAATATCTTTAAAAAAAACATTTTTACGTAAATGTCTTTAAAAAATTAGCTATAAATTATAATAATTAATATATTCATTTTGATTCTACATTTATATAAAGTAAGATTATAAACTACAATATATTAATTGTTTATGTTAACAGTCTAATCACCACTATCTCAATAACCAGTTAATTACGTCCGATAAATATTAAATAATTCGTAAACTGAAAATCATATAAGAGTACGTTCACAATATTAATTCAACTAATTTATAATTAAATAATTCCAACAAAAAGTACTTTAAAATAATTTATAGTACCCATATTCCCATCCCACTAAAATAAACTCCAACGATTAAAATTTGTTATTAGTTCCTAAAATATGAACCAAAATAATATTTCATTAATTATACGTAAAAATGATTGTGAATTATAAATCAAATAATTTCTGAAAATTTGTGTGCGATGACTGTTTATGTATCCCACTATTTCATATAGTTATCTCATTTAGAAATGAATTTTGTCTTTGAATAATTACTTCGTTTTCAAAATATAATGCTATTTTTTATTTTATTTTCATTTTATCATTGTAATCAATACAAAAGATCTACTTTTTTTTTTTCATATAATAAGTAGGGGTAAAATAAAATAAAACTCGTGACTTTCTTCATATGAGTGTTTTGACGGTTAAGAACATTTATTTTGAGAGTGTACTATCCGGCATTCAAGATTTCACAAATTACAACAATCATATATTTTGAAGTGACCAATAAAAGAGGGATAAGGGAAAGGTTTGATTTGTAGGAAAAGCTTGCACATGGGAGATTTTTGGCACCTTTGCCTAAAAACTGTCCAATCAAATCTGAGTTTTCACCCTATGATATTCGATGCCCATCTATGCCCTTAGTGACTAGACACGACTTTGTAAATTGTAATTGAAGAAAATCAATTTGTAAATCGAACACGGAGATTGACAATAGGTTTTAAAAGTTCATTTTATTTTTTTTTGTAATTCTTGAAATTACATAGCAAAGACTCAGATTCAATCCCAGAATTTATCGAGCGAGTAATGCGATTCAGTTAGAAGGTCGATATTGAATTATGTCATTTAAAGATAATCAAATTCAAAGGTATAATAATGGTACTTCGACAATTTACTTCTTATGCAGAATTTTAGACAAAACTACATAAGCATCCTATTTTTGAACCATACTACATACACCACACCACGAGTTTAGTTGTTGTTGTCTCTTGTTCCCATTTTACTATTTAATTTCAATTTATTTCATCTCACAAAATAATATGACACTAACCACGGAAAAATCTATGGTTAAAAAATTTAACAATCAAAAGTAACCGCTACCATATCAAGTGTGTAGATTATTTTAACGATGGAAAAATCCATAGTTACTTTCCATTAGAAAAAATATCGTTAGACACCAACGACGGTTTATTAGGTTGTAACATGACCACATTTCAATGATATCATGCCCATAGTTGACTAACACGGAACTATATTCGTAATTAATTAACTACATGTGTGTTTACGTCTTTATATTTTAAATTTTAAATTTTAATTCCATATCATATTATTCCTTTTTAATTCCATTTCATATTGATAGAAAATAATACATGATTGTTTATTTATTATATGTGTGATTTTATATGCTCACCTCTTCAATTATCCTGCACTTGCTTACTCCTTCTTATGCTCGTTTCCGACGTGGGACAATTTACTATAAAATATTAACGACGATATTTATGTCGTTAATATATATTTTTTGTTTAAAAAAATAAAAAATTGATTTATTTTTAACAATGGACTAAAGACGGAATCATAAAATAATAACTAAATAATCTTTTAATAACAAAAATTAAAATTTAAAAGATATAAATATTTAATGGCGGATTAACGATGAATTTTTCCATTGTTAATACATTTAAAAAGAATCAAATTATTTTTAACAATAGAATAATGGTGGATTAACGATGAATATTTTTATCGTCGTAGATTCGTAGTCAACTGAGAAGATTTTACGACGCTTTTATTTACATCGTAAAATCCGTCGTTAATGATACATTTTTCTTAGTATTATTCAAACTATACATGCAATACGAAGAGTTATCTGTCTGCATAAGAAATAAGTAAGCAATATAATATCATGGCACAATTCATAAATGATCAATAAATACATAGTTACTAAACACCAAACATAATCAACAATGGCATATGGCGTGACTGCTGAGGTAGCCCCATGAGAAAAAAGACAATCCATAACATCAATAATCTGTAGATTTTTGTTCCAACGAGCGACCTAATTGATAGACTGATGATTTTAGCAGCGAAATATAATAGCATCAATATTCTCTAGCGATATTGTAAGTATACACAAAAGAAATTATGAACTTTTGGGAGACATGCATAAATAAAATTCAATATAAGAATTTTGTTTAACGTTTAATCATAAAATTGTATATATTAGATTAATGATTTGATTCCATGCATATTTGATGGACAGAAAACGATGGAATATCCAAACACTTTGTACTTTTGTGAAATTTCTCGGTTATTTGGTTGATGTGAACAGTATTGCAAAATTTACACTTTTTATTGTGAAATTAAACTTTGAACTCCTATCAAATGCGCTACAAAAGTAATGTAATGTGTTTCTTGCTCTTAGCAGATAAATTAACGGATATTTATTTTTCATGATTGATAGAGTATATGATTAGTATCTTTATCTTTAAACTTAAAATTTCCCCAGTCATACATTTTCAATGAGGTATTAATCAAACTAAATTAACTCAAATGATAGAAATTATCAATGAACTTGAGATATCTTAAGATTCCAATCTTTCAAAGCAAATAATGAATTGGTTTTATTTATTTATTTATCTAAACTAATCTTAAAAAATAAATGTCCCCTAAATAAATTATTTTTGTAGCAACTTAGTTTAAATCCCACATCTCATTCTATATCCAATAAATCTAATTAAGTTATTCAATAAAAAAGAAAATCTAATGTAATTAAAGATCTGAAATTGACACCAACCCTTACAAGCAACTCAAGAAAGGAATAAAAAGCATCTATTAAATAAAAAATAGTGAATTTTCACGATAGAAAAAGTAAATAAATCTGGCGACCAAAAAAGGACCAAAAAAACCTCAAAATGAGTCGTGGAAAAAGAAGAAGCATTCTAGCATCATTAACATAATTGTGGAACTGCAAGAACACTTTTGCACTAAAAAAAGCCCCCTTGCTTTTCTTCTACTTCTCTTCTCCTTCTCTCTCTCCCTTGGCGTGGGCCCGACCACCCGTCTCCTACTCAAGTCTTTTTCTCATAAATTCCTCAACTCACACGTCGCCAACTCCATTTCGATTTGAGCTTTTTTACACACATATATATATGTACATTAACTAAGACAATCACAAGAGAAAAAAATTCTCTCTCCCTTGCCTCTAAGCTTCTGTTTCCATAGTAGAAGGAATAAGAAGATTTTTCTTCAAGATTTAAGCTCAGTTCTAGCACAATCCAGACCCAACATCCACGATCCAGGTACCTCTCATCCTAAGCTTCGCTTCTACGGTTTATATTTCAATTTCATCAAGTTAGCAAGATTGAAGAATCACGTTCTTAGAAAACCAAATTAGGTTGCCTTCAACTTCTATCACTCACCAGTTCTTCCAAATGAATATGACACCAGTTTCCAGTTTCCACCATAAGAAACAAGTTATAACTCCCCTGTTTATGTCTACTTTTGCAGTACCCAACATCTTTAGCAAAAAAAATACACACTAAGCTTGCCAAGAGAAAAGAATTCCAGCAGCAAAGAATTAAAACAGAATGAAGCAAATCAATACCCGATTTTCGAACCACACATACACTAACATAAACTTCCACATAAAGTTCTCGTCACATACATGTGCTTTGCTTAATCAGAAACCCTTATCACTAAATAGAATTAGTTTATCAAAGCACAAACTTGAAACAATTGAACTTGGTTACTGTGTTGGCCGAGTCAGATCTGTGAGTTGAGGGCTGGGGTTGGCGGCTGCCTGGGTTGTGTCGGGGAACGGTCAGTCGAGGGTAAGCGCTGCAGTTTGGAGGTAAGAGTTGGGGGCGGCGATGTCTATGGCGATGGTGGCTCGCCGCGGCTGCTACTCGCCCGAACAGAGAGAGGAAAGGGGATGGTGAGTGTCTCGGCAATGGCAGGAGGTGGTACTGCTGTCGGAGCCGGGCTTCTGGTCGCGACGCCGATTGACGGTGACGGTGGCTGACGGCCGGTGATGTAGTCGCTGGATTTGAAGAGGAATGCAGTGGTATCTTAGGGAGACGTCGGTGGCTTCCTCGCGGTGAGGAATCTCGCCGGAGAAGAGAGGCGGCGGCGGCAGGGAGGTGACTGAAAGAAGGTTTTCGACTTTCTGTTTGAGTGTGTGTTTGAGATGAGATGGAGGAAGATGGAGATGTGGCGACCTCCGCCGATGCCGAAGCCTCAACGGACGGAGGAGATGGCAGCGGCGGCAGTATCGCTGAGGGGGGGGGGGGAATTCAGGTTGGCTGTAAGTTCACGCAGAGAGGGAGAGAGTGACGCTGGAGAGGGAGGAGGCGCAAGGGGAAAGAGACGGGGTTTTGTTGGGCTTTTCATTTGGGCTATCATTTATTTTAGTTGGGCTAAAGTTATGAGCCTAAATTAATTGGAAGCTTTGGGCTGCAAGGATAATTGATAATAGGTCTTAGTGGTTTTAAGTCTTGGGCAGTTTAATTAATTTGAGTTGGGCTCTAATACTTTAAATAAAGTGAGGTGAGCTTAGATGAATAATTTAGGTTTGCACTGTTAGGTTTTAATTAATTTGAGTTGTACCTATGGAATAAATTATTCGATCCATTGGCTAAAGTTTAATTGTGGATCTAATTAATTAGATTTAGAGATGTAATTCAATTAGTTAATTTAATTATGTCAAGTAGTTGTTGGAAGAATACATGAACTAAAGTTCGGGGTGAAGTTTAAAATCAATTAACCATCGAATTAAGCTCAATCGATTGCTAATTGGAAGTATTCTAAGTATTCTAAATCGTTAAGATAACAAGATAGAATTTTCAACGAGAATTCGATATAGTAAAGCGGGTTTTAGAAATGAAGGGCATGATAATTTACAGTTTATACACGTATGTATGTATGTATCTTTTGGCGTGTGACCATCGAATGGTTTTGTATTCAGCCTTTTATATATTTCTAAATATGCAGGTTGAGCTGTGATGTGAATGGTGAAGTGCAGAACCGAGCTTTTGTCAAGCATAGTCAAAGAATGCCCTGAGCTACATGTTTTCATACGTGTATCTCAATTATGCTTTTCCGCTGCAAAACACATTAGTTTTATTTAATTATAGTTATTAATTAAACTTCTAGCTAAGTAAGTAAAACCTATTTCTATCCCCTCTCATAATTCTCCATTCCTAGTCATAATTACCGGGTCAACTATCCTTTGCAAAGTCCGGTCTGATACACACACTCTCTCTCTGATTGTAGAATGTTGTTCCAGAAGTTGCATTTTTCGGCATTCCTCATTATAAATTTTTGTCTGCACATCGTCTCCTTAAGCCCCGATGGCCTGTCTCTGCTCTCCCTGAAATCCGCCGTGGACGCCGCCTCCGCCTCCGCCTTCTCCGACTGGAACGAGAAAGACACCACGCCGTGTCACTGGACCGGAATCTCGTGTATGAACATCTCCGGCTCGGACGATCCTCGCGTAGTTGGTATATCCTTTGCCAGAAAGAATCTCCGCGCCTACATTCCGTCGGAGCTCGGCAGCTTAATCTATCTCCGGCGGCTGAATTTGCACGGCAACAATTTCTACGGAGCAATTCCTGATCAATTGTTCAATGCCTCTTCGCTCCATAGCATTTTCCTCTACGGGAACAATCTATCCGGTTCTCTACCTCCCTCCCTGTGCAGCCTCCCTCGCCTGCAAAACCTTGATGTTTCGAATAATTCGTTGTCTGGTCAGCTGCCGAAGTTCCTGCAGAACTGTCGGCAGCTGCAGCGCCTGATTCTGGCCGGAAACAAGTTTTCAGGCCATATACCAGAGGGGATTTTTCCCGAGCTGGCTAATCTAGAACAGCTCGATTTATCTGCGAACAAGTTCAATGGCTCGATTCCGGATGATATGGGGGAGCTGAAGTCATTGTCTGGCACCTTGAATTTGTCTTACAATCATTTCACAGGTAGAATTCCGAAGAGTTTGGGTGATTTGCCGCTAACTGTGAGCTTTGATCTCAGAGGTAATGATCTGAGTGGTGAGATTCCTCAAACGGGGTCGTTTGCAAATCAAGGGCCAACTGCATTCTTGGATAACCCTAGTTTGTGTGGCTTTCCTTTGCAGAGGTCTTGTAAGAACAATAGTTCGGATAGTTCGCCTAGTGTTGAGTATGGTTTGCAGGATAACGACGGGGTTGGGGGGCGAAAGGGGCTTAGGCCGGGGATGATCATACTGATATCGGTGGCTGATGCAGTGGGAGTGGCGGTTATAGGGTTGATTGTGGTTTATGTGTATTGGAAGAGGAAGGATTCCCATGGATGTAGTTGCACCGGGAAAGGGAAGCTTGGGGGGAATGAGAAGGCCGGGTTGTGTGCTTTTCCTTGCATCAGGTTCGGGGGTTTCCCTAGTAATGACTCGGAGGTGGAGTCAGAAAAGGGCGTTGGTGGTGGTGCTAGTGGAGGGATGAGTTGCGGAGAGGGTGATCTTGTGGCCATTGATAAGGGGTTTAACTTTGAGTTGGACGAGCTTTTGAGGGCATCGGCTTATGTGTTGGGGAAGAGTGGTTTAGGTGTAGTGTATAAGGTTGTGCTTGGGAATGGAGTGCCAGTGGCGGTTAGGAGGTTGGGAGAAGGAGGGGAGCAACGGTATAAGGAGTTTGTAGCGGAGGTGCAGGCGATTGGGAGGGTGAAGCATCCGAATGTGGTGAAGTTGAGGGCGTATTATTGGGCGCCCGATGAGAAGCTTCTCATAAGTGATTTCATTTCGAATGGTAGCTTGGCTTCTGCTTTTCGTGGTATGTTTATGATTCTCCATTTTAGATTATGGTTTCGTGTTCCTACTTTGTGTTGAGGTTACATGATCTTGTTGTTAGTTAGAATTTGTGGCCGTACGTGATATATGCTTTGTTCATTTATTTGTGAATAATTGCTTGCTGGTGGAATGAGGTAGGTGAAATGGACAAAAAAAGTGATAATTATGTTTGTCGCTGGGTTTCTTTGGGGATTATGTGATCAATTTGTCTGGCTTATCTAATGATGCTTTTACCTTGTTAGCCACATGACCATGATTCTTGTGGACCATGTTTTGTGCCAAAACATGATTTTGAGCAATTTAATTTTCAAAAATTGTATTTATGATTTGGGAAAGACAAAGATATCCTAGATAGTTTAGGTGGACTGATAGTGACTAGGAACCAACAAAGTTTATCAGTTAAGATAATGATATTATAGATTTAAGCCTTCTAGTTGGTTCAAGTGTGCCATCAATAGTTGGTTGAAACGACGTCATTTAGATATGTTGATGGTACTTTTGTTTCGCTCATGAAAGCCATCAATCTGCAAAAAACTAGTGAGCTGCAATTACAAATTACAACGTTGATATCTCAGACAATCTCTCAACTAACTCTTTAGCAATCATCAAATGTTTTTAATGAACACACTTGTCTTCGGACTCTGTTACTACAGGAAAGGCAGGCCAGCAGTCGTCCTTGTTATCATGGTCGATCAGACTGAAAGTCGCAAAGGGGGCAGCGCGTGGCCTCGCCTACCTACATGAATGCAGCCCAAGGAAATTCGTCCACGCAGATGTGAAGCCATCAAACATCCTCCTAGACAACGACTACCAAGCCTATGTATCCGACTTTGGCCTCAACCAGCTGATCATCATCACCGGGAACAACCCTGGTTCCTCCGGCGGCTTCATAGGTGGGGCCCTTCCGTATCTCAAAGCTCCTCAACCAGAAAAGGTCAACAACTACCGGGCACCAGAGGCTCGGATCCCTGGTGGCCGGCCTACACAAAAATGGGACGTCTACTCATTTGGAGTGGTGTTACTCGAGTTGCTTACTGGAAAGTCTCCTGAGATCTCCTCCCCGACCAGCTCGACCTCTACAGAGATTCTAGACCTAGTAAAGTGGGTGAGGAAAGGGTTCGAGGAGGAGAGCCCGTTGTCGGACATGGTGGATCCCGTTTTGCTCCAGGAGGTACATGCCAAGAAGGAAGTGCTCGGAGCATTTCACATAGCCCTAGCGTGCACGGAGGGCGACCCGGATGCCCGGCCGCGGATGAAAACCGTGTCCGAGAACCTCGAGAAGATCGGAGCATGAGAGGCTAAGCATTGATTTGCAGTTATGTTTCTTGAACTAGTTGTTTGGCCAGAAGAAGAAGAAGAAACAGAGTTTTTTCCTTTTTTGTTCCTACATGATTCTTTTTTTACTACAGCTTCATTTTTCATTCCCAAATCCCAAGTAGAAAACTAGCTGTATGCTGTAATTTATCTTGTTTCTAAGGTATCCTTTTATAATAAACATGGTCTATATATAACTATTTCAATTCTGTATTTCATTTTATCGATGTACTTGTGGCATGTACTAATCGATATACTATGTGTGAAGAATAGCGACCCCAAATTTGAGGGTAATGTAAACGTGAGAGAAGGTTTACAAGCAATTGCAAATTTCCATGAATCAGTAACATGTTTTAGAATTTCCATGAATAAGTAACACTGTATATCCAACAGATATATCTGAAATGTATAAGTAGGGCGCCAAAAATTAATTGTATAACTCTAATTGATTTTTTTAGAGAATACATTATGTTTTTGATCCTTTGAAACTAGAGCCCGTTTGGGCTTCAAAATTAAAGGCCCGAAAAAACCGGGCCTAAAAAGCCCGTCCGAAAAAAAGCCCCGGCCTACCGGGCTTCGGGCCAAAAAAGCTCGCCCGATTTCTATTAAATATATATTTATAATATTATTTAATATACATATCTATAATTTTTTAATAATATTAATTATATTTTATATAATTATTTATTTTTTATAGTAACAATTTTCTTACTAATTCACATACTGGTCAGAAAAATAAATTCTGAAAAAAATAATAACCTCATAAATAATTCATAAGAGAAATGATCTCCAAAAATATATACATTGATGATTAATGATCTTATAGAATGCAAAATCTATTTTGAATCATTAATCTTAAATATATATTGTATAATTAATTTATTTTCTTCTATTATTTATGCGTATAAGTGAGATTGACGTTTAATAATATCATTTATCTTTGATTTGTAATTACTAGTTTTTTCTCCTTAAATTAAAGAATTAAAATTATACTGCATTACAACATCATCGTATGAATACATAAATAGGTCAAGATATACAAGAAGCATTATCATAAAAAATTAAGAATAAGTAAGCTTAAAATATTCTCATCACTGATTCTTTATTTAAGATAAGGAGTTATGAGATCTTAATTAAGTAATTAATTTGTTTTAAATTTTAAATATTAATTTTATATATTAAAAATCAAAAATTATCTAAAAAAGCACTACAGAACTTGGTTTGAAACTTCATATTTTTAGGAGCCCGATCCGATTCGGACCGAAAAATTTAAAAGTCCGACGAACCCAGAACCAGCCCGATCCTGCCCGCTATTTTGCCAGCTCTATTTGAAAAGTGAAACCATAAAATTAATCTCAAGTTAGTAAGACCAGATGAGAGAGAAGTATAATAACTACCGAAAAGAAAACCAGTCTTCCCTCCTCTGAGTCTCTGACCCCCCCGCCCCCAATCCCGCCCCAAAATCACTTCTTCCTCCCCAGTCCCCACCTCCCCCATTGTTAACCTTAATCCCTAGCGCTGCAATTTGCAAATTGAAGGAAGGCCAGTGGGCGGAACAGCTAAAGTCCAACCGAACAGCTAGTCTAACCGAACAAGGAAAGGGCAATGGCCGGAACAGCTGAAGTCGAACCGAACAGCTAAATCCCCACCCCACCCCACCCCCATTATTAATCCCTAATCCCTAGCGCTGCAATCTGCAATTTTGGAAAGGAAGGACAGTAGCCGGAACGACTAAATCCGAAGCCAACAAGGAAGAAGGGCAGCGGCCGGAACAGCTGAAGTCGATCCGAACCGCTAAAATCGAACCGAACGACCACTGCCGGATCAGAATTTCGAAACCTGACGGTAAACCCTAACTTTGGTTTTTTGCTTATTTTGATTTTTAGTTTTTCTTAGATGTATCTAGCAGTTAGGCATTGAATGGTAAACCGTGTAGTCATTGTATAGCAGGCGAACTGGCATTCTATATATGCTATAAAATGGTTTTTTATTTTAAACACAGATGTAAATCGAGTAGCATACACTGTGTAGCTGTTTTGGCCTTTTATTTTAAACACAGATGTAAGTTGAGTAGCATAATTGTGATCTCTATGTAATGGCTTGAACTTGAAATATGGTTGCTGGAGTGCTTAAAATTTCATAATGTATGAACGTTGGAGGTCATACGTAATCTATTAACTTCTGAATATTTTTCGCATATTAGAAGAAGATAAAAACTACAGATGTTTGATCAAATAGTTAATTTAGTAAACTTTCAGCAATTTCTTGTAGGAATAAATAAAGGAACTTTTGTAAAATTTATGCAATTTCATGAAACTTAGAAAGCTTTCCACAATCCCAAAGAAATTTAGAAGGCAAGTAAATAGTGCAAGATGAATTAGTTGACTGGTATGCTGGTAGTGGGACCATAAGCAGTAGTTTCAGTTAGACTGTGCATTCGGTAAAATAGGTTTAAACCGAATTGAACGGAGAAAATGGAAAACCAAAATGCTAATATTTGAACTATGGTTGTGAAACTGAATTGCTCTAGTTGTTTCTAATGAAAATTCAATTTGGTTTGTTTTTCAACCAAGCTTAAAAAATTGAAACTGAATTAAAAGGTAAATAAATTTCGGTCTTGGATTTCTTTAGCTGAACCTAACCAAGCATGAAAGATAACAGAAGCCAATCAAATCAATCAATTTGGTTTCTGTTGGTTTTGCATGTCCCTCGTTACAATAGTATGATATATGTAGCTTCTCCCTTTATATGTTTTGCTATATAGCATATTTTGGGGAAATAGACAGATCATATAAATTAATTTTAAAACTTCAATTTGCAAAAATCAATAATTTGCTAATGTGAGGATTTTTCTAAAACGGTTCTTTGAGTTAGGATGTTCAATTTAGTTGCCGGAATAAATTTGACTATGAAATTCTAGCTTTAATGCATTATATATATTTAGTATATAGTTTTCAAATAACAAATCACCCTTTGGTGTCATCTCTGCGATTTTTTTGATAAAATGTTTGCTTGAATGCAGATAAAGTTATTGAGAGAGCTGTAGTTGGAACCATCAACCAAGTGAAATGGAGGTTTGCCTTGTATACTAATTGACCATAAACTTTAGCTAACAAAACCTGTTTATTTATTCTCAATATTTTGACTTGTTTCTTTTGATTTAGGGGAATGGAAAGGACAAACAATATGATTTGGATAAGATTACAGACACTCTAGCGCCAGAGAACTCTAGTGTTGGTGGTCTGCTTGTACAAGGGAAGGACAGAGTAGTTTTTAGACCAATTAAGAAATCAATTTTAGGTATGATTTTATACACTTGTTGGCTCAAAGTAGTACATTTAAATTGGGAGTCAGGCAATGGTTATTTTTCCTCATATTATCATTTGTTATTTTGACAGGACTAGACATGCTTGCCAATGTAAAGCGCATGGAGTCAAAGGTTGAGGGCTCATTTAAAAAGCCAAAAGAAAGAGTTGCCTCCGTTGCTTCATCCCTAGATGAAGCCAATGAGATGCCTGTATCTTCAGGAGTAGATGATGTGGAGACTGTCACATCTAGTGGTTTACGGAGTTACAGCAATAGGCGATACCGTGAATCAGCTTCAAACGAGACATCTGGTTTAGGTAAGTGATGCTTATTATTTATCAGGGATTTCATAATTTTTTTAAATACTTTTCTATGTTCTTTAGCTTTTTGCGATATTTTCAGAAAGTGCTGTTACTGAAGAAACAAATGCATTTGATGATGAAGCATCCCCTCGGCATCATTCAGACAGACATATGAATGTACGTTTATTTACTTACTATTTTTGTACATACTAGTATAGGAGTTCATGTTCTATGCTACTTTCAATTGTAAATTCCGCCTTTCTATCTTAAACTTTATAACGTCAGTTAGTGTAGTATTTAGATGAACTATACACTCTAAAATAAACTGAATGTCTTGTGTGGAGAGTAAAATATTCGCTGAGCTTAATCATGAAGCTGGAATTATCACAACTACTACTAGTGTTTAACAATTACTTACGAACTGAAAAGTGCATGCTTTTCTTCTTAGTTGCTAGTATGAACAAATGGTGATGTCTCACTGCTGATTGCTAATAGATGTATATTTAATTCTATGTTTTCAATTTTTTAGGTGCGGCCTGAATCTATTCAGAGTTCAAGGAGTAGGAGCCCTAGTTTAGACTATGCCAGAAGTGATCGAGGTCGAAGCAAATATGATGAGCACTACAGAAGCTCTGACAGGGAAAAGAGGACCCCTAGAGATAGATATGGCTCTGACAGGGAAGGGAGGACCCATAGAGATAGATATGGCTCTGACAGGGAAGGGATGACCCCTAGAGAGTCATCTCGCGGTCAAGAAAAAGAGCACAGTGTAGACTATGGAAGAAAGAGAAGTAGATATGACAGGTCTATGAGAACACCTGGTATGCCTTGTTCTCGATTTTCACTGTTTAATGCCTTTAAATATATTATAACTATTCACAGAGATGTATTAAATAAATTTTAATTGTTACTTATAGTTAAATGGGTTTTGCTTGCTCGCATCTTCAAATTCTTGCATCGCATGTAAAATGAATTTTTCTGTAAGACAAGGTCATTTCAACCTAATGTGATGCATGTCATTGCAGGCAGGTCTGACTGGGATGATGGAAGATGGGAGTGGGAAGATACCCCACGTCGTGATGGTCGCAATTCTAGTAGCAGAAATCATCGGCCTTCTCCATCCCCCATGCTTGTTGGGGCCTCTCCTGATGCACGGCTTGTTTCTCCATGGTTGGGAGGGCGTACTCCTAATTCTTCTGGTAAGTCACATAAACCTGTCATAATTTTCTTAGGCTAAAATTTGGAATTATCTTGTCTGGTATCTTTAATGAACTTTTTCTAATCCATTGCACATGCACTGCAACAGCTGCATCTCCTTGGGATAGCATTGCTCCTTCTCCGACTCCAATTCGGGCATCTGGGATGTCTCTTAGGTCTGCAAGTTCCCGATATGGTGGGAGATCTAACCAGGTTGACTATAAGGTATTAAGGTCTTTCTTTTAATTTTTCCAAACCCCCTCCTAATAGTTATTATTTTCTGTAACATCTTAATTTTCATGCATTGTATATTAACCTGTTGATATATTCTCCCCTCCCCTCTGGATGTATCTTGTCTTGTTTTAGGATGGAGAAAATGATCCAGAAAGCGCATCTGCAGATCAGAATCACGAGATAACCGAAAGTATGCGTTTAGAGATGGAATACAACTCCGATCGTGCCTGGTATTTTAATATAGCTATTTTTGTGGATTTACGGCATAAGTTTTTGCTTCTATTCACGTTGTCTAGAATGTCCCTAGATGATTACTGTAGCATTATGTGTTCATGCAAGAATGACGGATCATGTAAAAAAAAGGAATTTATGTTGCTATTTTTTTTTTGAAAAAAATGATTGAAAGGGGAAGGTATTGAACTCACATTTTATTTGTATAGTTACAGATAAATGATCTATATCAGGAGAACTTGTTTTGACATATTCTTGTTTTAAATTGCTGCAATAGCTCTATATTTTTCAGGCTGCTTCTTATATATTCTGAGTGTTTCTCATTACAAATGAATCATGTCTGTCCTGCAGGTATGACCGAGAAGAAGGCGGCACTGTTTATGATGCTGATAGCTCCTCAGCTTTCCTCGGTGATGAGGCGTCTTTCCAGAAAAAAGAAGCAGAGTTGGCTAAGAGACTGGTATAGCTTCTAAAGTCTTTAGTTTGATGTGTTCCCTCCCTCATTTCTGGTGGCTCCTGTTCTAGTTGTTGGTAGTAGTGTTTAAATCTAGAATTTCATCTGTACCCTTTGATCCTAAACATGTGAACATTTTTTTGGGCTTACCTGTATGTGTGTGTTTATATGTTATGTAACTCAATGGCTCAATCCTTTTTGGCCTTAATTTTTTTGTGGTAGATGAACTTAAAAAATCTTGCTGCTTAAAATTGTACTATGTGCTTATCTAATGTGGTTTATTTCAGAACTCGTAGAAATTCTTGTGCATTTTCATGCATTTTTTTTTTGGTCTAACTTTTTCTTCCTTCAATTATAGGTGCGAAGAGATGGAACTAAGATGACTCTTGCTCAGAGCAAAAAACTTTCGCAGCTAACTGCTGATAATGCTCAGTGGGAGGATAGACAACTTCTGAGATCAGGTGCTGTCAGAGGAACTGAGGTGCAGACTGAGTTTGATGATGAGGAAGAACGAAAAGTTATTCTTCTTGTGCATGGTATGCCTGAATCTTACACTTTATGTTTTCTAATGTCCTGATTTTTCACTTCGAAGCAAAACTGTTATATTATTTAGTGAGGTTCTTATTATCTTGTCCAACAGATACAAAACCCCCTTTTCTTGATGGGAGGATTGTTTTCACGAAGCAAGCTGAGCCTGTTATGCCATTAAAAGACCCTACGTCAGACATGGCTATAATATCACGAAAAGGCTCCAATCTGGTTAGGGAAATTCGTGAAAAACAAAGCATGAACAAGTCCAGACAACGGTTTTGGGAGCTTGCTGGTTCTAAGCTAGGCGATATTCTTGGCGTTGAGAAAACAGCAGATCAGGTATGCCAAAGAATTTGAATAAATTATTGTTAGGTCCTTTGCCATCTTTGGCATTTAGTAGTGAAGTTCTGACTTTTTGTTTGCATTGCTTACTAGATTGATGCAGATACTGCTGAAGTTGGCGAGCAAGGTGAAATTGATTTCAAACAGGATGCAAAATTTGCACAACATTTAAAGAAAGGAGAGGGAGTCAGTGATTTTGCTAAATCAAAAACGTTAGCACAACAGCGACAGTATTTGCCCATCTTTTCTGTACGAGAAGAGTTACTGCAGGTATGAGTTGTTTGTAGAATTGGTTTGCTATGCTTAATTGATTGATGTAGAGACATTAAGTATTCCACATTGCATGAAGGATTGGAAAAGAATCTTGATTGGTTTTCTGTAATTTCACTGGATTGTTCTGTTTTTGGCTCATAAAGCATTTGTTCCTGATTGGTGTAGTAAATAGTTATCTCGTATTTTTACCTTACTTTCTGTTTTCTTGCTTGTGTTTGGGAACGAGTCATGCATTTTTCAAATTTGATTTTCCTGCCAAGCAACAAATGTGTCTCTTAGATTATCATTCATTTAGTCTAATCTCATCCCTGAGAATCCACCTTTTGATACTTTATCGAAAGAGTAAGTGGATAGAACTGTAGAAATGGGTATTGACTATTTGTTATTAAATCTCATCTTTCATAATACAGGTAATACGTGAAAATCAAGTGATCGTAGTGGTTGGTGAAACTGGTTCGGGAAAGACCACACAACTAACACAGGTTTGTCCAAAGTTGTACTCTTGAACATACTTGTCTGAATTTGTGTCTATATATCTTAAAGACATTTGTTTCAATAATGACAATTCTTTCCCTGCACAGTATCTTCACGAAGATGGGTACACAAACAATGGCATTGTTGGTTGCACACAACCAAGGCGTGTGGCAGCCATGAGTGTTGCAAAAAGAGTCAGCGAGGAGATGGAAACTGAACTTGGAGATAAAGTTGGATATGCCATACGTTTTGAGGATGTCACCGGGCCTAACACTGTTATTAAGGTAGCAACTTCTGTCCCTTCCTCATTTGTACTCTATTTTATACTTTTGTTGCTTGTCCTGGCTATTATTTGCTTGACGTGAATATATGTTTTACAAAGTACTTCCATTTCTCGTTCATTTACAGACATCGACTGCACTATGCACAGCTGCTGCAGCTGGTTGTGCATATGAGTGGATTGTCCGTCTATTGACTTGATCTTCGAGTACACTTGTCTAGATATTGGAATGCTCAATTCAAGTCTCTAAATCTCAATTATCAGTTCTGAATAAGTTTTCTGTAATTTTGCAGTACATGACTGATGGAGTGTTGCTGAGGGAGACACTAAAAGATTCAGATCTGGACAAATATCGGTATGCATTTCATGAATCTAAGGTTATTTTGAGCAGTGCCTATTTTGTATATAGCTTTGTTAACTCTTTTATCTTCATCACGTAGCGTCATTGTGATGGATGAAGCCCACGAGCGATCTCTAAGCACGGATGTGCTCTTCGGTATTCTCAAGAAAGTTGTGGCCAGACGTCGTGATTTCAAGCTCATTGTGACTTCTGCCACTCTAAATGCTCAGAAATTCTCCGACTTTTTTGGGAGCGTACCTATCTTTCACATTCCTGGGAGGACTTTTCCTGTTCAAACATTGTACAGTAAGACACCTTGTGAAGATTATGTTGAAGGTGCAGTGAAGCAGGCAATGACGATTCACATCACGAGTGCTCCTGGCGACATCCTAATCTTCATGACTGGTCAAGATGAGATTGAGGCAACATGTTATGCTCTTCAAGAACGCATGGATCAACTTGCTTCCAAAAAGGAAGCTCCAAAGCTGCTAATCCTTCCCATATACTCTCAGCTTCCTGCTGACTTGCAAGCAAAGATTTTTGAGAACGCCGAGGATGGAGCTCGCAAGTGTATTGTTGCTACGAATATTGCTGAGACGTCGCTGACTGTCGATGGGATCTTCTATGTCATCGACACAGGGTATGGTAAGATAAAAGTGTATAATCCCCGTATGGGTATGGATGCCCTCCAAGTCTTTCCTGTCAGTCGCGCTGCTGCTGATCAGCGCGCTGGACGAGCCGGAAGAACCGGGCCAGGGACTTGCTACCGGCTTTACACCGAGAGTGCTTATCTGAACGAAATGCTTCCCAGTCCGGTCCCCGAAATTCAACGGACCAACCTGGGAAATGTGGTTTTGCTGCTCAAGAGTTTGAAAATCGACAACCTGTTGGACTTCGACTTCATGGATCCTCCTCCACAGGAAAACATCCTCAACTCCATGTACCAGTTGTGGGTGTTGGGTGCTCTGAACAACGTCGGAGATCTGACAGATATCGGTTGGAAGATGGTGGAGTTTCCCTTGGATCCTCCCTTGGCTAAGATGCTCCTAATGGGAGAGCAGCTCGGATGCCTCAACGAGGTTCTAACAATCGTGTCGATGCTTTCAGTGCCCTCCGTCTTCTTCCGGCCCAAGGACCGGGTGGAAGAGAGCGACGCTGCCAGGGAGAAATTCTTTGTGCCGGAGTCCGACCACCTCACGCTTTTAAATGTGTACCAGCAATGGAAGTCCAACGACTACCGCGGCGACTGGTGCAACGACCATTTCCTTCACGTCAAAGGCTTGCGCAAGGCAAGAGAGGTTAGATCCCAGTTGCTGGACATTCTCAAGACGCTGAAGATCCCGCTCACGTCTTGTGGGCCCGACTGGGATGTCGTGAGGATGGCCATCTGCTCCGCGTACTTCCACAACTCGGCACGCCTCAAGGGTGTCGGCGAGTACGTGAACTGCAGAAATGGGATGCCCTGCCACCTGCATCCAAGCAGTGCGCTGTACGGCTTGGGCTACACTCCGGACTACGTCGTTTATCACGAGCTGATCCTCACGGCGAAGGAATACATGCAGTGTGCCACGGCTGTTGAGCCGCAGTGGCTGGCGGAGCTCGGACCCATGTTTTTCTCGGTGAAGGATTCGGATACGTCGATGATCGAGCACAAGAAGAAGCAGAAGCAGGAGAAGACTGCCATGGAGGAGGAGATGGAGAGTTTGAGGAAGGTTCAGGAAGAGAAGGAGCGAGAGAGGAGAGAGAAGGAGAAGAAGAAGAGGCAGAAAGAGCAACAGCAAGTTTCCTTGCCTGGGTTGAAGAGGGGGGCTTCAACATATCTCAGACCCAAAAGGCTTGGACTGTAACTTTTTGAAAGATTATTGATATTATACATTTAATTTTTCTGACCCCAAATATATATTTCTGCTGGATATAGAGCGTCAATGATGTATATATAAACCAAAAGTTAGAACGGCAATCTTCTACAATCCTTTCCTCGCCAAATATCATTATATTAACTTTATATTATGGACATAATAGACAAATCGGATTTTATAACAATATACCCTTTTACTATAATAGATTAGTTGGGAAAGCACCTAGAATAAATATTAATATTGAAAAAAAAAACTATGAAAAGCTGAATTTTTTTCATTTTAAATAATATTTTCTCCGTTCATGATATGTATCACAATTGCCTTATTTAATAGCTACAAAAAGTATATTACTTTTCCTTTTATTACATTACTTATTATCAATCTTACAACCATTCGCTATTTACCTAAAAATCATTCCTAGCTGTCATTCAAAATCTAACACGTGATGGGCTCCTTTCTCTACTCAAACAATACACATCAATAATTTTACTAAATTTTATATCGTCCACATTCGATACACTTATTATAGACGGAGGAAGTATTAATAAAAATATATTAAGAACTTTTTTTATGTGATAACTTTTTTTGTATGTATCCCTCATATTTGCATATTATCCACAAATGACAAAGTTGAGTCGAAGAATTGTCCATTTTTAAAACATGAACAAATGACAAAATTGAGTCTAAGAATAGTAGGAAGGCAGCTAAATAAAGTTAATTTTGATCGGGTAGAGAGTATAATTAATTATACTGTATTCGTAATAATTGTGTCAAAAGGGTAGATGGACTATTTTAGCGGGAGGTAGACTATAATTAATGAATATTTATGAAACGTGATGGTAGACAATTTAAAATTGTTAGCAAATAATATCGCGCCACGTGTAAAATATAAATTAAATAATTAATTATACTTCTATTTTATTAATGGGATTTATTCCAAAATAAATAGATATATGGTTAATATTTAATTTTATCGACAAATATGAGAACGACATGTGATAACGACATCTCGGAGAGGAATAATAACTCAAATTGTGCCAAATGAGCCATAAAAAGCCCATAAGCTCAAGCCCATAGTTTAGAGGCCCAAGGCCTATAAAGCCCAAAAGCCCACTACCTTAAATCTATAAATAGGGGTTGAAGGTCTCCATAAAGGAAGTGAAGTGAAGAAGAGCTCAAGACACTCGAAGAATCCTCTGCGAAGCATTCTCCGACATTCGAAGTCTTCTTCAACATTCAAGGTGTTCGTCGTGCAAATCGCCGCATCCTTCGCCAAGATCATCCTCCAAATCATTCCAAAGTTGAAGATCTTGGCGTTCTTGACATTTCAAATCAAATCCGACGTTCGATCGAAAACAAGATGAAGTCCTTGGATCAACATCGTCAAGTTCAACCTTCAAGTTCAAGGAGATCAAGGAACTACATCCCCTCCAAACAACTTGAAGAAAATTCGAAGATCGTTCAAGAAAATCAAATCGCAGAGAAGAATCAGAGGATAAATAGAAGATCGAATCCACTCAAACATATCAAATTCAAATCAAAATTGATTTTGTATTCAATTTTGTATTTATAAAAATTTAAATACAAAAATTTGTGTTACAAATTTTGGCACGCCCGGTGGGACCTCTCTACCTCTCATCTCTACTCTTGAAAAAAATCTTGAGCGATGTTCACCCAAAACATGCAACTAAGGTTGCTTGAAAACTTCTTGAGAGAGCATTGGCGTTATCACGCGAAGCAAAGCGAACAACTCAAGAAGCTTGAAGTCGACCATTGCGGAAGAAGGAGCAACACATCGCCACTACGAATGAAGGCGGTGTTGGCTCGAAGGGAACTTCACATCCCTATTGCAAGATCCATCACAAGTTACTCATTTGAGGCGCTGTGATGATGACAAACACATCCACCATGGATGAACAACTTTCAAATCTTACAAGGCTGGTTGAATCTCTAAACAGACACATCCAAGAGCAAGATGACCAGATTGCAAAATTCAGAGGGGAAAAGGCAGAATCAAGCCATATCCATGATGAAGAAAGTGAACACAATGATGATGATGAAGCAGACGACAAGCAAGAAACTCATGATGAGAGAAGATCGTCAGGAAAACACATCCAAATCTCTTCGGATGGCTTCATCAAAGCAGACCAGCTCAAGGAGTTCATTGAAATAACAATGAAGAACAGGATTGACGGAAATTCTAAATCATCCTTGATTTACTCCAAGCCTTATACCCAAAGAATTGACAACTTGAGAATGCCACATGGTTATCAACCACCCAAATTCCAACAATTTGACGATAAAGGTAATCGAGACAACATGTAGCTCACTTTGTCGAAACATGCAACAATCTGGGAACATTTGGAGATCGTTTGGTCAAGCGGTTTGTTCGCTCGCTCAAAGGAAATGCCTTGATTGGTATACGGACTTGGAAGCAAACTCGCAGCGGTTGGGAACAGTGGAGCATGAGTTCCTCAACCGCTTTTCTGACACGGAAGAGCAGTGAGCATGGTGGAACTCACGAGTTCTCGTCGATTCAAAGAAGAACCGGTGATTGAATATATCAACGGTGGAGAAACTTGTGTCTAAAGTGCAAGGATCGATTGTCTGAATCATCCGCCATCGAGATGTGCATTCAAGTGATGCATTGGGGCTTGCAATATATCTTGCGAGAATCCGACCTAGAACGTTGAAGAGTGGCAACAAGAGCTCATGATATGGAGCTAAGCATGGCAGCAAGTGGAATTGAGGGACCTCCTATCTAAGAACCTCGCAGATTCAAAGAGAAACAAGAATTCAGAAGGGGGACAAAACCATTTGAGAAAGCACCAAAGAAAGAATCGATGGCGGTAAAGGCAACATCGGTCAAGTTCATAAAGAAGGATGCTGAGAAAGATAACAATCAAAGTACATCTCAGGAGATGGGGCAGAGAAGATCGACCCTTAAAGAAATGCAACAAAAGCAATACCCTTTTTCTGGATTCTGATGTCTCTGGAATCTTCGACGACCTGCTCATCGAATTGCCTGAGATGAAGCGGCCTAACGAGGCAGGGCGAACTGATGATACAAAGTACTGCAAGTACCATAGATTGGTTGGACACCCCATACATGACTATTTCATATTCAAGGATAGAATCATGCGCTTAGCTCGAGAAGGAAAAATATCTCTTGAGGAAGACAGTGCAGCCGTAAATGTTCTCACTGCCGATATCAATGACATAATAGAAGGTGTAGCAGCTCTATACGACGTGGATGATCATGAGATGACACAAGTTGAGTAGAATGTTATTGAAGATGAAGATGTCTGGGCAATTACATTTTCCAACGAAGACCTGCAGCTTGGATCTGCGTGTCATAATAGACCATTGTTCGTAAGTTGCTTCACTCATGAACAGAAAATCAATAGGGTTCTCATCGATGGAGGATCAGCAGTCAACATCTTGTCTTTAAGAACGTTAAAGCAACGAGGAATCCAGGAAGATGAGCTAGCTAGTAGCCGGTTGATGATTCAAAGATTCAACCATGAAGGACAAAGAGCCCTTGGCACTGTAAGGATGAATTTATTGATGGGCGACATGAGATCATCTGTACTGCTTCATGTAATCGACGCCAAGACATCTTACAATATGCTTCTTGGTCGTCCATGGCTACATGAAAATGGCGTCATCCCTTCTACATTGCATCAATGCTTCAAGTATCAGCAAGATGGTATTGTGAGGACAGTAGTTGGCGATCAAAAACCATTCACAGAAGCCGAGTCATACTTTGCTGACGCCAAGTATTACATGGTAAAAACAAGCCCTACAAAAAATGAAGGTGAGAAACGACATGAAGAACCTGAGTCCAATCAAAAGGGAAAGAAAGAAGCATCTTCCCCGAAGATAGAAGGATTCACCATGCCTATACACTCAAGGAACACTAAATTAAACCCAGTGACCAGATAGTGCAAAATGACAGGCAAGAAATGCAGATGAATTGCCGAAAAACGAAGTTGAAAAGAAAGTGACAAGTTTATTTTTCCCTCTTTTAGATACTCCTAACTTTCGAGCGAGGAGCGAAGCAACTCGGTATGAGAAGAGGAGCTACGAACTCCCTTAGCTCATAACTCGAACTCAAAGCTCGGTAACTCATTGGCAAAAACGACCTAGCTCAATAGCTCATTAGGGGACATCGGATCAGCCTTGCCTTATAAAGACGAAGGAAAGGCGGGAATAGCCGGGACATCAAAGCAACAAAGAGCTACAACAACAATTGACGCCAAGAGACCAGTTCCTCAACCACTTGGAGGATTTGTTCGACCAAAGCAGAGCAGTTCCACAGAACATGGAGAATTCTCAAGTAATGAAATTACTAAACACTTTGGGCCCAAGTCATACAAGATCCTCGTCAGCGCTGGATACAATCCTTATGAAAACACCAAGTCAAAGCTTTCTTGCAAAAAGAATGAACACACGGTCCAAAACCCTAAAGCAGGATTGGAATTCCCCACTCAAAACCCTATTCGCATCGCCATCAAGAGGGCTACCACCAATTATGTATGTGAAGAGGGAACTGAAGAATCCTCCATCAGAGAGAAGAATCAAAGGGTATCCGTCTTCAAAAGAATAGGTAAGAAGGAAGTCCAGCGAGTATCTGCTTTCAAAAGACTTGGCAAACGTCCGGGATCGAGGCAAGACATAAATAAAGGCAGTAATACCCCACTGATGACTCAAAAACTGAGAAGTTTGATTCCTTCTCGCATGAAGAGGTGCACCACATTACTTGTGACATGTGGGAAAGAACTAAAGGCCAAGAGGAAAACTGTCGTCTTCACACATGTAGCTGAAGATGAAGAAGATAGAGAAAGTATAGGTTCATCTTACTATGTCACTGATGATAAACATAGAAATGAGCAAGTCGTCATATCAAATCAGATCACTTCATGTGAGGAAGTGGCCATTGAGGAAGAGGACGCTGAAATAGCTCCTCAACAATTCGAGGAAAGAGTCAATTCTACTGTCGATGAACTGAAAGAAATTAACTTAGGCTCTGTTGATGATCCACGACCCACTTATATCAGCGCATTGTTGACCGTTAATGAAGAGCGCTTATACATCGAACTACTCAAAGAGTTCAAAGATATATTCGCGTGGTCGTATAAGGAAATGCCAGGATTGAGCCCACAAATAGATGTGCATCGTCTAGCTGTCAAAAGAGAGGCGCGACCTGTCAAGCAGGCTCAACGTCGATTTCGACCAGAGTTGGTCCCTTTGATCGAAGCTGAAGTGAACAAGCTCATTAACGTTGGATTCATTCGAGAAGTCACATACCCAACATAGATTTCAAGCATTGTCCCAGTGAGAAAGAAAAATGGACAAATTCGTGTATGTGTTGACTTCAGAGACTTGAATGAAGCATGCCCCAAGGATGACTTCCCACTTCCTATCGCTGAACTAATGATTGACGCTACAACAGGGCATGAAGCATTGTCCTTCATGGATGGGTCATCAGGCTATAACCAAATCCGTATGTCACCGAATGATGAAGAACTAACGGCATTCTATATGCCTAAGGGTATATATTGCTACAAGGTGATGCCATTCGGATTGAAAAATACTGGCGCTACTTACCAGAGAGCAATGCAGAAGATATTCGATGACATGCTTCACGGAAATATTGAGTGTTATGTGGATGATCTGGCGGTGAAAACCAAAAGGCGAAATGATCATCTGCAAGATTTAAGGACGATCTTTGAATGGTTGAGAGAGCACCAATTAAAAATGAATCCACTAAAATGTGCATTCGGGGTCAAGTCTGGAAAATTTCTTGGGTTCATCGTCCGCCATTAGGGAATAGAAATTGAACAGGAAAAGATCGACGCCATATTGAAAATGCCTGAGCCTCGAAACATCCATGACTTAAAGAGTTTGCAAGAAAAGTTAACTTATCTGCGAAGGTTCATTTCAAACCTAGCTGGAAGATGCCAACCGTTCAGCAGAATCATGAAGAAAAGTGTACCGTTCAAATGGGATGAATCATGCAGAGCATCAAGTCTTATTTGATGAGATCTCATGTCTTAGCAGCACCCGTGGCAGGACGCCCTTTGATCTTATATATTGCTGCTCAAGAACGTTCCATGGGGGCATTACTTGCGTAGGAGAATGAAAATGGGAAAGAGAATGCGTTATACTATTTGAGCAGAACGATGACGCCAAATGAGTTAAAGTATTCTCCAATTGAGAAGTTATGCTTAGCTTTGATATTTTCATCCAAAAGCTTAAGCATTACTTTCAGGCTCATACAGTGCGACTGATCTCGAAAGCAAACCCTTTGAAATTCATGATGTCAAGGCCCGTCTTATCAGATAGACTCACACGTTGGTATCTCCAATTACAACAATTCGAGATTACTTATGTTCCTCAGAAAGCCGTCAAAGGGTAGGCATTGACTGATTTTCTAGCAGACCATCCGATCCTGGCGAGTGGGAATTGAGTGATGATCTCCCAGATGAAGACGTGCTTCAAATAGAGATATCGTCTCCTTGGACAACGTTCTTTTGATGGGGCATCTCACAGAGAAGGAGCGGGTGCTGGCATTGTGTTTGTATCGCCTGAAAAGGAAATACTGCCATACTCTTTTACCTTAACTGAGAATTGCTCAAACAATGTAGCAGAATATCAAGCGCTTATCCTCGGTTTAGAGATGACTATGGATATAAAAAGGCTATACCTAAAGGTATATGGAGATTCCAAGCTGGTGGTGAACCAAATTCTTGGATCGTATGAGGTCAAGAAACCTGAATTGCTTCCATACGTCAAGTACGCCCAAAGGATCATTGGATGGCTGGAGGACGTTGAGCTTGAACATATCCCAAGAAGCGAAAACAAGCAAGCAGATGCACTGGCTAAACTCGCATCTACAATCGCAATGTCTGAAGGAGAAATACATATACCAATATGCCAAAGTTGGGTAGTGCCACCGATTTTTGAAAATGAAGATGGCAGAGAAAATGAAAGCGATGTAGTTGAAGTCTTCAAAATTGAAGAGAAAGATTGGCGCCAATTGATGATTGACTATCTGAAACACGATAAGTTGCCAAATGACCCATGTCGAAGAATCGACATCCGACGGCGTGCTACTCGCTTCATACTCTTCAAAGATGTACTTTGTAGGCGGTCTTTTGAAGGAGTCTTCTTAAGACGTTTGAGCAATGAAGAAGCTGCTAAGGCCATGGAAGAAGCACATTCTGATGTGTGTGGCGCCCATCAATCAGGACCGAAGCTATACTTTCGAATCAAAAGGATGGGTTATTACTGGCCAACGATGGTGAAAGATTGTATGGATTATGCGCAGAGATGTCAAGCTTGTCAATTCCACGCAAACATCATTCATCGACCTCACGAACCACTTCACCCTACAATCGCTTCATGGCCATTCGATGCTTGGGGCATGGATGTCGTTGGACATTTGTGAAATCATCGGGGGCATCTATATATCTTAGCAGAGCGGATTACTTCTCTAAATGGGTCAAGCTTTGCCTTAAGAGAAGTAAATAAAAAACTGTTGTTGATTTCATCAAAGATCACATCATCTATCGCCATGGGATCACTCGCTATATCATCACTGATAACGGAACGCCTTTCAGTAATACATTGATAAACAAACTTTGTGAGAAGTTTGGATTCAAACAAAGAAAATCATCAATGTATAATGCACCCGCCAATGGTTTAGCTGAAGCTTTCAACAAAACCTTGTGCAACTTGATGAAGAATGTAGTGTCCAAATCAAAACGCGACTAACACGAGCGGATTGGAGAAGCACTATGGGCATACCGAACCACTCACAAGACCCCTACACAAGCAACTCCTTACTCTCTGGTGTATGGTGTAGAAGCTGTTATTCCCCTTGAACAACAAATTTCATCGCTGAGAATCGCAATCCAAGAAGGTTTAACTGAAGAAGAGAACGTCCGTCTGCGCCTCGAAGAACTAGAAGCTCTAGACGAGAAAAGACTGGAAGCCCAACAAAGACTGGAATGCTACCAAGCTCGTCTCTTAAGGGCTTACAACAAAAAAGTGCATATCCGTTCTTTTCAAGTTGGAGATTTGGTGCTTGCTGTGAGAAGGCCAATTGTTACCACACATCGTGTTGGTAACAAGTTCATATCAAGATGGGACGACCCGTATGTCGTCAAGGAAGTCTACACCAATGGGGCATATAAGCTGATTTCAGAAGACAATGTGAGGATCGGGCCTATCAATGGAAAGTTTTTGAAGCGCTACTATCCCTGAAATGTAGCAAGGAAGACATGTATATATGTATATAGATCAAAACAAAAAAAAAAATGAAGAAAACCAAAAGTCAAAAAATTGAGAAAGCGAAATCAACAAAAGAAGCCTCTATGCTCCATGAAGCACAAGCTTAAAGCGCGCGTCACTATAAAGAAAATCAACAAAAATCAAACGACTCCATGACGCACGAGCCTAAAGCGCACGTCGTGCGAAAAAAAATCAAGACGACTCCATGGCCTTACGAGCCTAAAGCGCATGTTACTCACAGCCCGCATGAGTATAAGCGTACGCACTTCCTCATCAAAATTCATAACTCATTGAACTACGTTTGACTTGATCCCTTTCAAAAGTGCGTGAGCACCTTAGAAATATTCTAAGTTCGGTCATGTCATGTTTAGTAGTTGTCTTTTTAAGTTTGAATTTCAAACTTAATGTTTCAAGTTGATTATGTAAGCGAGAATTTCATTTGTGTTAAAAAAAAGAGTCAAATTGAAAAGCAGCTCATATGCATTCAAAACAAAATAATATATCTCATTACAAACCATCAGAAAATAGAGAATGCAACAAAAAGAGAACATCAAAACTATGCTACGTCTAAGCAAAAGGGTCTTGATCCTCCAAAGCTTTTTGAGCAGACTTCAAAAGAGACTCTGAAGTCTTCAGGTTCTCCAGTGCTTCATCATCAATAGGTGCATCCTTGAGTCTGATGATTTCTCCCTCAAAATCCTCGATGTCTCCACGAACAGCCTGAAGAGATACACGACTTTCCTCTAAGGACAATGCCAACTCCTCATCTCGCCTCTATAATGCAGCAAGTTCCTCCTCAAAAGATGCAATGCGGCTAACCACCTCCTTCTCTTTGGATTGGGCATCTCGAAAGGAAGCCTCGACTTTCTCAAGCTGCTGTGCAGAATTCTCACCAATCTCATGAGACTCCGATCGTGCTTTATCAAATGTTGTAGCTCTAGAAAAGAGCATATCAACGCTAGCCTCAAGGTGAGGTATGTCTGAACCAAAAAGATTATTCATACGAAAAACGCCATTTCGTATCTCATCTTCAAGCGATGACAAGGATTCAACTGGAGTCCTCAAAATTTTGTCTCGAAGCTTGCCCCAAATCTTTTGAAGACATACTTTAAGCTCGTCGTCGATCATGCTTTTCACGTTGAACTCAGAAACAACTCCTGATCGAGGTACGAACCCAACCTTCACTTGCTCACTAGGAATGGGAAATCTGGGAAGATGAGCAGACTCAGACAAAGCACGACTATCCTGTGAGCTCGTATCGTCTGATCCCAAAGACTTCCTTTACCACCGAAAGAGCATATATTAGAATGATAAACAGTAAAGGGATGAAATGAAACAAGTATAAAACAATGAGAAACCTCGTTCGCATATGCATCCATCTGAGCATGATCCTCCGCAGTACAATCCTCAATGGTACATGAAGGTCCAACAGGCTTCTTCTTCTTCTTCTTCTTCCAATGACGTTCCATGCTGCTGCTAATGGAATCATCCAAAGAGATTGGGATCGGGGTCACTTTCCGCTTACCATCTGAAGAGCCAACACCCTTGCTTGGGTTCTGTTCGGGAAAGTCATCAACCGTAGGGTGATTCGGAGCTATGAACTTACCTTCAAATGAATTCCTAAACGCCCTATCCCACCAAGCCTTGTAATCAGCCGAAGAAAACTTCTTCATGCTTGAAGTCACACCTGGAAAGACAACTGTCGATTGCGACTCGTGTAACAAGCATATTCGACCATATTTGAGTCCATCTTCTAGAGAAGCTCTCCGGATATTTTGAAAAAGGACACGGGGTGGTTTGATAATCTGTTGGCGATCGAAGCGATGCGGGCTGTATGGTTCCACGATGAAGTGATCATCTAACCTCCGGACTAAGTAGTTAGATCGAATGGCCATAAAAAAACATCTCTCAAACGCCCTCGCCTTTCCATCATCAATATAAGCAATGTCCTTATCCTTAGGCAACAGGGTACAACTCCAGGAAATCAAATCCCATCGTCGAATCCGTTTACGGGTCTCCGCAGGATCATAAAACCTCGCACCACCGACCCCCGAAAACTGGACCATCTTGGGAACACAGAAGTTCTGCTCGAGAGGGAAGTGTGTTTTTAAATAACACGCCATCCAGCTGTATACGAAATGAAAATGTAGGGTAGCTCGGACTCGAGAAGGCTCTGCAGAAATGGAGATAGTATTGAGACCCTTGAAGATGTTAGCCAAAACCGGAACTGCAAGTGATACCTTCTTCTGGCTCGCCATCAGACTCGCCACCTTGAATGTGGAAGGCCTTATCAAATTGGCATCGTCACTAAGTAAAACGAATGCACATAGCCAGCAAGAAATGTAAGCAGCCAAGTGCACTTCCTTCCAATGCTTCTCCTTTACTCCAAGTCGGGCAAAAAGACTTATATCCTCGGAACTCCATGGTTCATGAACTCCAAAAACACCAGTAGGATTATAGGTCATCTTGGAACGCGTCGACTTCTTCTCTTTACGTGGAGGAGGCGGCTGATATCGTGAACTTTTCTGCGACCAAAGCCTGACCTAATCCTCAATCGTGACAAAGCGGCTCGAGTTCAAGTTACCACCATTCTTGAGAAGATGATAAGCATGGAACATGTACTTGCAACTTGCGGGAAGAAATAGTCTCTCCATCTGATCGGTACCGATAAGCTCTCCCGTACAAGGAACCGTTTCTTCATAAAATACTCCATCCGTCGGAAGCCCGGAAAGGAAGTGAAGATCCCATAATGAGATCGAGAGTTCGTCTGAAGAAGTGATCAAAGTATTTGTGGACGGACACCAAGCCTCACAAAACGCCTTGACTACTTTGGTATTGTGGTCATATGTAAACAAGGAAGCATACACCGGATCGTAAATGCTGATACTATAAAGTTCCTCCCGAAATCGGCTCATGACATCTTCACTCCATTCCCAATAACCTCGGATGTAGCGAAATTCTCCAAGAAATTCCACAGTCCTTCCCCATTTGGCATGACCCTCAGCAATACGTCGACTCAAAGTCAACAAAAAATCAGTCTCTTCATCTAGCCGATGATGAGCCGATTGAATAGTCCAGGCTGTAGATGATTTGGTCACGTTGATCTTGCTAGTCCACGACGACTTGTGAAGAGGATTTGACAACTTAAGCCAAGGGTTTACAAAACGACCAGTCAATGGCTTAAAAATCCTGAGACGCGTGCCCTGCTCTTGCTCTTCATCATCCAGGATCAATAAGTAACCTTGTTGAGAAACAGAAATATCTCTGAAATGAACTGTTTGGTATGATTTTGTGATGATTCTTGGTATTGTTTTACGTGTCATTTTCTATGGTTTGTCCTATTTATGCCTTTGGTTCGAGTAATATTTATCGATTCGGACTTACTTCGTTCGTCTCGATGTTTTGCAGGAAAACGGCAGATAATAGGATGAATTAGATCTACCAAGGATCAGATATAATTGAAGAGCATCTCGATAGGAGTTCATAGGCGAAGTGGATCGTAAATCGGAGTTGAGACGAAGGAGAGCGGGTTGAACGACCAAAGTCGTGCACGCCCGCCGCACGAGCGCCACGCCGCGCCGCCCGCACCGCCCGTGCACGCACCCGCACGCCACCCCTCCCAGCCAGCGCGCTAACGAGTGCGTTCATGAATTTCGCGACGCGTTCAATCGCGGCGGCGTTCGCTCGTCGCCCTCGCCGCCTGCGCCTCACGTCCGCGCCACTCAGCTCGCCCATCCGTGCCGAGTCGCGGCGCCCTCAGTGCAGCATCTCCACCGGCGCTTCGCTTCGTGCGGCGCTTCGCCAACGCTTCGCCGCATGCATTCTCACGCGCGCCAGCGTGGCCAGCGCCCTCCGGTAGCGTTTCCCGCCGGGCTTCGCGCGTAGCGCTTCCGTCGCCGCGCCCGCGCCCAGCGCCCGCCGCGCTCCATCCGGCTGGCGGCGGCCAGCGCCAGCGCTTCGCCTCCGCTCGCCCGTCACCCAGCGCCTCGCCTCGCGTCGCCTCGCCTTGCCTTCTCAACCGGCGTTCATTCCGAACCGGCGCTCAAGTTGAAAGCGAGCGTTTTCAGCGTCGCTCGATCGAACCGGCTCACCTTTATTTTATATATATATCGCGCGCATTAGGTCACGTTCTCGATCGAAATTTTGGGTTTTCTCCGGCGCGGCGGTATTTCTCCGACTTTTCTTCGATTTCTTGAGCAACTTATCGGATACAATCTATGTTTTAATTTCAGTTTAATTCCTTTCAATTTATGCAATTCGTTTCTAAATTCTTGTTGAACATTTACATGCTTTGTTTGGAGATTTTTAATGGAATCAACTTCATGGTTTATTGTTTGATGATTTTTATTGTAATCAATTCATAGTGACAGTGGATTGGATTTCTTGTTCCGTTGGTTTAATTTGCTTAATGATTTACTGCTTTCGTTTATTTGCAATTAGATTTAGATTAGGGATTGACAAACCCTATGAATAATATGATTGCTATGCTTTTGTTTATCGCTTTTGATTTATCGCTTTCGTAGCTCAACTAGGGATTGACAACCCCTGGTTTAGATTTATCGCTTTATTAGTATAGCTCGGGATTGACAACCCCTAGCTTAGGATGCTGTTTAATTCTCCGTATTTCAATTCCTGCATGTTCCAAACCCTTGTTGGCATTAGAATGTTTAGGTTTTAATCGCTTTCTGTGTGCGACACGAACAATCGCCCTGTTAAGTTTTCCTTGAGAGACGACTCGTGTTAACTTACCACGCTACGATTACCTCGTACGATTGCGAGTAATTTGAGTGTGTTTTTAGCTCGATCATGAACCATAGCTTGCTGCAGGAAAACAAGGATAAATTTTCAAATCTCATCAAAGTTACAAATAAAATGGGTAAGTTAGCTTAAAAAAATCATCAATCAAAGCATAAATAGATGACAAATAAAGCAAGCCCATATATTGCTTAAATAAAAAAAAAGAAAAAAAGAAAATGGGTTCGTCACTCAAACCCATCATCCTATTAAAAAAAATCCTCAAGAAATCCCCCCCCAAAAAAGCTTCACTTTCTCTATCTCTCTCGGCCCACACAAAAGAAAAAAAAAGAAGAAGCCCATATTCTAGAAAAAACCATCGGCCCATACAAAACAAAAAAAATAAAAAAAGGGAAGCCCACATTCTAAAAAGAAAACCCATTAGCCCACTTAAACAAATCAGCCCACGTTTTTAAAAGAAAAAAGAAAAAAGCTCACTCATATCTCTCTCTCTATACACACGCACACACTCACAAACCCATATCTCTCGCCTCTCTAAAACACACACACATAGACATAAACCCCATCTTTCTCTACAGCTTCAAACCCAAACCAAGAAAACCCTCCCCCCTTATCTTTCCAGCTCTCACGCCCTCTCTGCACGAGACACGCACAAACACAAAGAAATATCTCTCTTACAACACAAACTTGCATCCAAACCCCTCTCCATATTTCTCGCGTCGCCATCTCCATCCACATCAAGCCGGCAGCGCCGCCACTTGCGAAGAAGGTGTTTGATAGGATATAGCCCAACTGCCAAGCCCAAGCATCAGGCCCAATACAAGTAAAGCGGCGTCAAGCTCGGCTGGACAAGTTCGCCCGAAGACCCCTAAAACCGGTGGGAGCATGAAGGCTCGGCCGTATCTAAAGAATCTAATTCGAGAAGAGATGGGATTAAGATCTATCAAGATCTCGAATCTATTTAGAGAAGACCTCGGTTTAAGATCTAGGTCTAAATAATTATGTATAAATAGAGGCTAGATTAGGCGAAATAGATCATTCACACTCTTTGTAATAAACTTCTTACACATTCAATACGAATACTCTCTCTTGCTCAGTGGGCGTAGATCTAATTCAAAAATCGAACCCGTAAATCCCTGTGTTCGTCTCGCATTTATTTCCTAACGAAATTAAGATCGATCCTTTGGCGCCGTCTGTGGGAAACAAAATTTTGTGCTTCGATCAACCACCGTTTCTGAAATAATCATGACCGGTACACTGAAGTCATGCATCCGGGATGGATCGCCGGCAACAACATGCCGACGGCGAGAGGAACACCGAGCTCGACTCGGGAAGAGCCGATCGGAGAAGAAACCCCGAAGGATATGTCAAAGTCTCGGCGAGCACGAACACCCCGCCTGCGGCGAGGCGGGATACCATAGCGAAGGAAATCGCAGCAACAATCGAGGGAACCTCGGCTCATGCGGTAAACCTTGACGGCTTGTCGAGGGTTTCTCGAGAAAAATAAGGAGAGCTTTCTCCGATACCTCAAGCACGGGGTCGGCCACGTCACGAAAACGAAGCGAAGCCTCATCAAGGTATGAGGCATCTATGAGTCGGGGCCCTGACCGACCAGCGCAAGGAGCGCGGCGGGAGAGGACATCATGATGCATACGAAACCGGCCCCGATCGCGAATGAGTTCGATCAGCGAACTCCGCCCATTCTCCAAGGAGCGAGCGGCGTGGGAAAAGGTATCATGGCCGCAGTGAGATCGGTCCGAGTCACCAAAAGCGAGTTCGATCGTCGAACTCCGTCCCGATCTCGAGGGCGGCTTCGATGGAGTGCGGAAAATAGTCGCCCGTTCTCAAGCAGGATACTCAACACTTCACTCCGGATAAATATGGTCCGAGCATCGCCCTATAATGATTGAGGACCCACAATACTTTCTCGGTTCAATACAACATGATCAACCAGCGTCTCGGCCACGATTCATATGTGCAAACTCTTCCCGAGTTACTCATCGACAACGCCCTTGGTGGTTGACGATCGCCTACGGAAGCATCGGCTCTATCGCGACCTCATGGGCCTTCCATCGAAGGTTCTTCCGAGCGAGTCAACGTCGTCGACCAGCCTCCGCTCGCCCGTCGCTGACTACCTTTCTCACGAGCGGATTCGCCGTTTATTACGAAGCGGAACTCTACAAGGGCGAACTCCTTCATATATTACTTTTGTTCAATATAAAGTCGATCTGAAGCAAATAAATCTTTCTTATTTCAAAAATAAGTTATGCGGGTTACATATTACGAGGCGGAGGCGGGAAAAAGCGAGCCAATCCAGAAAAATCGAGTTCACGACTCATCTATACTAATCCTACCTCTACCTCGTCCTCGATCTACACTATGAGCTCTGCCACTCGACCTCGGCCACTCGGCGATCTGACTCTGCAAGATCGACCTCGGCCGCTCGATGGCGCCGCCCGGCTCGCCCGAGGATCCACGTCGTTCTTGGGCCATGCGCCTCTCTTGATCTATCCACGCGGATCGTCAAAATTTGAAGCATTTATTGTAGTCAGGGCAGGCATAGAAGCCCCGGCGAAGAAGAGGCCTCTGCGTCCGTCGAGCGATTCTTGAGCTGTGGTTGTCGACAATAGCGGTCTTGTATATGCCTCCGAGCCTTTTAATTGATGACTGCTCCGTGGTGCCGGGAGGTCCGACCATATTCACGTCGGTACCTCGTACAGCAGGCAGCGGTCTCGACAACTTGGCTTCAACTTAGAGATAGTCGTCCCATTTCGATGGATGACCTCCCTGCATTACTAAACATGCTCCTCGGCTATTAATTTAGCCTCTCTCTGGCGACTCTATGCTTAATATCGGACTCCTTTGCACATGGCCCAATTGTCCCTTTATATGGAGGAGTTCGACCTCTTTCAATTCAGGCTGCGACAAGTCTTGATTTGGTTCAACGAGGAGAAGCATCAAGCATTCGATGCGACAATCGAATAAAAGATAAGTTTCTTCACATAAACTTGTGATTTTATTAATATGCCCTTGGCGAAACCAATGTACATTTATATTCAAAAAAAAAAAAAAAAAAAAAGGGGATCAATGACCCTCCGGAAGCTTCGGGCGATCCACCTCGGCCGCCTCCGGGCACTGGAAAGCCTCGGCCTCTTCCTTAACTTTGGCTCGTTCGACCCGGCCTCCTCGGGAACTCCGGAGCCTCGTCGCCGCCAAGTCCAGTGCGCCTCACGACCCCTTTGCACAATCAGCCATTAAAGCGTCGATCGGGGATCTCGGTCCACGGGGACGGGCGCAAAGCAGAACTCAGCGATCGCGAGCAGGGGCGAGGTTAGGCTCTGCAGCACGGGAAGCTCGCTTAGGGCCGCGGACAAGGACATCGAAATAGGCCGCCTCGGGACATCATCCTCTATCTCCTCATACCCATACTTGGATTTATCGATTACAGGTAGTCTCGGCGACTTCTTGATTGCATCGAGATGGCGCCTTGTTGAGGACCTCGGTGCCTCATGACCATCCGGAGAAGCCCAGGGCGGGAATAGCCTCTCGCAAATGCCGAGCATCTCCCCTGAGCTCGCCACCTCGGCCTCCCGGCGGCGAGCCTCCTCTCTCTGCCTTCATTAAGGCGACTTGGCCTCCGCCGCGGCTTCAAATCGCCTAACCACTTGCCGCCTCCATCGCCTCGGCCACCTTCGCCCGCCTCGGCCCGCCGCCGCCGCCTCGGCGGCCAGCCGTATCCGCCGCCTACATTTGAGGTCTCGGGCTTTGCCTCGGCCTCGCTAATCTCTTGGGCGAGGAGGTCTTCTCCTCCTCCACTTCCCGAGCATCTGGGGCCACCTCGTCAGGCGGCTAACAACACCTTTCAAGAAGTCCGTTATAATTCCGGACATCGGGCCGTCCCGGCGGACATCTTGGCCACCTCGGCCGACACGACCTCAACCCCTATCTGAGAATCCCATCGGTCGGAAGAATAAATTCTTTATACTACTTCACAAGGCATAAGAATAAGTGCGCTACCTCGGGAAAGATAGGGGAGCTCATTTGATGCCAGCGATGACACATTCGGTCGGCGGACAACCTGACCTCGAGGATAACGCTTTAACCTCTTAAAGCGCTTAAGAGGCTGCGACTCGGGGACTTGAAGCCTCCTCGCTCGCTTGGGCATATCCTCGACATCCTTCAAAATCGAGGAGGGAGCTCGACTGCGCGCTCGACTCCTTCCTCTTCTTCTTCTTATCACGATCAAGTTCACTACAAAAAAATACAAAGTCGAGGCATACACACGGATAATCATGCAACAAAAGGCGAGAAGAGAAGGAGGGCCTCACGCTTCACCGACTCCACCTCGGTGGCGGGATCATAAGGGCTAAGCCCGCGGTACCAGCTCGGCCTCGGTAAAGGCCTCGTCCACGAGACCTACTTTGTCCGGTGCCTCCTCCAGGCCCCGTCAATCTCGTCAACCATCACATCAGCGATCTTCTCCGATCGCCATATAAACTCAGTGATCCTCGAACCGACGGAAGAAAACTTCTTACGCGATTCGAGATCTTGATTATCTTAGCTTTGAATTTGCGACGGGGTGATAAATAATACCACCCGAACCACCCTTCGATTGCAAAACCGGAGAACAAGCCCCAAAGTGAAAGGAAAATTATGCGATGGGCATAGACACCTAGGCCCGCGGATGGGAAAGAATTTGGCGTAAGTTGGGCGAGAGATATGCGAACATCTTTTGAAGTTCGACATACACGAGGATAAGGAACACGAAGACCGGCCAGCAGGTCTTCGGTACCGATGACAAACCCTTTCGGAGGCACAAGCCCTATTCTCGGACGAGGGGCAACATAAACAATATCGAGAAGAAATATAGTATTGGGAGACAATCTCCTTTACGCCGGAGATTGTTAAAATAGAAGAAAAGAAGACACTTTACCATAATCCCGAAAGGGAGAACATGCAAAACCGCCGGTGAATCAATCCGATGACACGAACATAATCTGAAGCTCAGAAGATTTAGAAGAAGAAGAAGCCATAACTTACTTTTGGTTTATCGAGGATGATGGTGATGAACTCAAGAGACAACAATGGCGGCAGTTACGTTTTTCGAAGTTTGAAAGTGCGAAATTTTGAAATAGCAAAAGTGATATGAAATGGCGTGTCGAGGAAGATATTCCCCATTATCGCTTTATCGGGAATCCAACCTTTGCCGCATTAAATCGTATCTGTGTCCTGTACTCAATGGCGAAAAATCCGTGTTGGCCTCGAAACTGCGCATACCGTCGGTGGCGCCCGAGACGAAGACCTCGAAACGCCTCGTCGGTGAAGCGGACGGCGAGACCTAGGATAAGCGCCCGTCGGTGAAGCGAGACGAAGACCTCGACAGCGCCTCGCTAGGTGAAGTCGGCCGGAGACCTCGTCTTGCGCCTCGTCGGTGAAGCGAAGCGAAAACCTCGTCTTAGCGCCTCGTCGGTGAAGCCAAACAAAAACCTCGACTTAGCGCCTCGGCGAGATAGTAACGGCAGCGTACAACCTCGGCGAGATGCCTCGCAAGCGCGGCATATGACTTGAAACTTTGACACATACGAGTCGGATCGTTCGCGCCTCGGCATAAGCGACCCCAGGACCAACACGACCTAAACCTGCGTCTTTTGGGGGTTGTGATAGGATATGGTTGCGCAGAGCCCAACGCATCGAGGCCCAATACAAGTAAAGCGGCGTCAGCTCGGCTGGACAAGTTCATTGAAGACCCTAAAACCAATAGGGCGGAAGGCTCCGGCCGTATCTAAAAGAATCCTAATTCGAGAGGGATAGGATTAAGATCCTATCCAGATCTCGAATCTATTTAGAAGACCTCGGATTTAAGATCTAGGTCAAATAATTGTGTATAAATAGAGGCTAGATTAGACGAAATAGATCATTCACACTCTTTGTAATCGCTTCTTACACATTCAATACACGAATACTCTCTCTTGCTCCGTGGACGTAGATCTAATTCAAAGATCGAACCACGTAAATCCCTTGTGTTCTTCTCGTATTTATTTCCCTAACGAAATTAAGATCGATCAGTTTTGCACGTCAATGTTCAACCACCATTGTCGTCTTCTTCTTCTAGCCCGACATCTCCATCCGCAGCTTTTTTAGCTCGCCCCATCATCACGCTTGAACTGCTTCATACCCGTTCCACCACGCACAACGCCCAGTCGCGTCGTTGGGCTTCGTCACTATCGCGTTCAGCCATCCCAGACGAGATGATGAACCTCCGTCTTCTTCCTCATCGTCGTCGAACCTCATCGCCGTCGTTTGATCGTCTTTGCATCCAACAACAACGCCCAACGTCGACATGCCGTAGCTCCAAACTCACTCCACCGTGCATGATGACGATGCAGCCGTTTCGCTTTTCGCGCACGACGTCGTCGCCTTCGTCCCACAGCTTCTAGCTTGCGCCGCCTCCATCCACGATTTCCAGCCTGCCTCATCACCGTCTTCGTCTGCAGTCATCGGCATCTCAGATCATGGCTCGCGCTGCATCCCTCGAACAGTTTCTAGCTCGCACCTTCTTCGTCCGCAGCTCGCGTCGTCTTCTCCCTCAAGTCGCAGCCCTTAGCTCGCACCATCTCCCTTGTCGCGACCGAGACCATGCTGCGCGCCATCTCCCCTTCGCGTCGTCGCCTTCGTCCTCGCCACCGTTTCGTCTGCAGCAACGTCGCCACCTCTTCGCCTGCCTCTTCACGCCACGACAAAGCAGCTCACGTCGACAGCCTGCAACTTCTTCATTCTCTTCGCACCGTCTCCACAAAACAGACTATGGCTTGAGTCGCAATCTTCCTTCTCGTGCCGATGACCGAAGCAGCTCGCGTCGACAGCCCGTAACTTCTTCATTCTCTTCGCACCGTCTTCACGAAATAGACTATGGCTTGAGTCGCAATCTTCCTTCTCGTGCCGATGACCAAAGAAGCTCGCGTCGACAGCCCGCAACGTCCTCATCCATGCCACTCCCGACTTGCAACGTCTTCCACGAACAGCTCGAGCTCGCGTCGACAGCCCGCAACGTCCTCAAGTCTTCACGTCTTCACCATCGTCGACCGCTGCAAAGTCTTCAAGTCTTCACACCTTCACCATCATCGATCGATTCGAGCTCACGTCGGCATTGGCAAAGTCTTCAAGTCTTCACGCCTTCACCATCGTCGACCGCTGCGAGCTCACGTCGGCATCGGCAAAGTCTTTAAGCCTTCAAGCCTTCACCACGTGGCAAAGTCTTCAAGTCTTCACGTCTTCATCCACCGTCTTTGTCTCGTGCCATCTTCGTCCGGTATGGGCGTAGCCGACTTCAACTATCTCCCTCGTGGCACGCCCTTGGCTCATGTGAGTATTTGTCTTCGTTCGTGTCCTCGCACATGTCTTCAATATGCCGACATGGCTCCCTTCGCAATGCCATCTTCTTACGACGATGATGCAGCCCGTGCCTCGGCGTCTTCCTCGACCACTTCTAGCTCATGCCACCTCTACGACCTTTGCCGAGCGTCATCGTCCACACCACACGTGGGTCGAACTCCATGAGCAAAGCTGCCGCCGAACTCCTCAAATCCTTGAACACTACGACCTCCTCCCGTTTCTCGCACAGCACCACCGTCTTCGTGCGTGCCATCGTCGCCTCACCATAGCTTCCAGCTTGCGTTGATGTTACCACCTAGCTCATCTCCGTCGATCAACGCCATCGTCTTCCTCACGCCAATGACTCGACAGCTTCTAGCTCGCATCGACATCTCCGTAGCTCGTGACGCCACGATATAGAACCACCTCCTTAAGAATCCAGTAGAGCCGTGGAATGTTGAGCAGAACCAAGAATACCGAACAAAACGATGGCCATCTCGACAAGCAACAAATCCCCAAACTCTCACAAAAGACCAGTCATAATGGAAACTCACGAAAAAAAAAAGAGCTTAAAATTTCTTGATAAATGAGAGCTTATGTATGTGACTACGATTTCATATATAAAATGAGATTATGATAACATGCTGGATTTACTAAAGTTAGCTATCTAAGCATATCAATGTATGCATGGTTGTTGCTTCAGCAAGAAAACGTGTAGAAATCAGACAAGAAGACTTGATGTGCTTCCTTCCAAGCAAAAGAAAAAATATAGTAGGAGCATTCCTAAAACCGAAAATGACAGTGGACAGAACGAGAAGCGATTACCTGAGAGCTCCGAAGAGGGATATCGTCAAGCCTTTGCAGCAACGAAGAGGTTTAGCACCACATTATGATCGGACTCATCGGTACGCAACCGCAAGGAAGGAGAAGATGCAGTCGCTCGCCGTCGTCGTCGAAACCACGCTCTTCTTTGCCTCCCATGTAAACAATAATGGAAGAATAAGTGAAATAAAAAGGGAAGGGCCGTCTCTAAAGCGCAAAGCAGCGGACAATTTCAGAGGTTCACTTGCTGCGATAGGATACGACCCAACTACTAGGCTCGGCATCGGGCCCATTATAAATGGGCCACGATCGATCTTGTTTTAAATAAGGAATTAAATGCACAAGAACACCAAAGATTTCGTGGTTCGATCTATGAATAAGATCTCGTCCACGAGAGAGAGAGAGTTTGCGTGTTGATAATATGAGGGTGATTACGAAGAGTGTAGGCGATCTTTTCCGTCTAATCTATCCTCTGTTTATACGATTATGATAACCTAGATCTCGAATCAGATCTATTCTAAGATAGGTTTGAATCCTATCTCCTCTCTAATTAGGATTCTCGTAGATATGACCGAATCTTAGCGTTCCTCTTGGTTAGGAGACTTTCTTGGGCCGGACTCGTTTGGGCGAGCTTCATGTCGAGCTTATTTATGTTGGGCACGATGCTTGGGCACAGGGGTTGGGCGTATCCTATCATATCCACAAAAAGGCGAGCGAGGTCGTGATTAGGCACGTGCGTGGTCGGTCGGTCCGACCGACCAGGCGAAAATTATAAACCGAAAACCGACCGCCCACTTCACGTCTTTGACCAAGATCGTGAAAATTCTAACCAAGCAGAAACCAGCAGAGCCGATTTTCAATATCGGTTTCGATTCGATCGATAAATAAACGAAAATATATATAAATATATATTATATACATGCATAATTTATAATTACGGTTTTCAAATAATATTAGTGTTTTCAAATAATGTTAAAATATTAATTAATTAATTAATTTAAATAATATAAGTTGATTCGATTCGGTTATCGTAGAAGCATAATTACAAAACCGAACCGACCAAACCAAACCGAATTTTCACAAAAATAAACCGAACCAACCGAAATGGTGTATAATGACCGACCAGAAAACCGACCGTCTAGATCGGTTTGATCGATTCTCAATCGATCGGTTTCTACAAACCTAATCGTGATGGGTTTGGGGATATTCACGGAGATGATGTCGTGTGAAGTGGAGTTATCTTTGTATCTTGAATTCGTATTTTGTCGGATTGACTTGATTAGGCTTTACCGATGTTTTGTATGGGCTTCACTGGCGAGGCTTTATGTCGAGGTCTTTGGTAACCGCTGGCGGGCGGTTATCTGAGGTCTTTGGTAGCCGCGATGAGGCGTTAAGCGGGGTCTTTATTAACCGCTGGCGGTATTATCGAGGTCTTGGTAGCTTCACTGACGCAGGCGTTAAGCCGAGTCTTTGGTAGCTTCACTGGCGGTATTATGCGAGGTCTTGAATGGCTTCACTGACGAGGCGTTAAGCCGAGTCTTTTTAACCGCTGACGGCGTTATCTTGGGGTCTTTGGTAACCGTCTGGCGGCGTTATGTCGAGGTCTTTGGCGGCCGTCGTGAAGCATTTGCTGGTGTTTGGGTGGCTTCACCTTTCTGAGGCGTGAAGCCGAGGCCCGAGCATGAGGATACCTCATAACATTTAATGCGCATTTAATGTAGCGGTTGGATTCCCAATAAAGCGCATATTGGGAGAATAACTTCCGTGATACGCCTTTTCGCTATCACTTGTACATTCCAATATTGAAAAATTACGAAACTTCTTGTGTTCCAAAAATTTCTCATCGCCATTATCGTCCTCACGAGTTTGAGTGCTATCTTGCCGAATCTTAAAACCGATGAGATTATGGCTTCCTCGTCTTCGTCATCTTCTTATTCTCCACGTACTGGCGTGTGTGTGTCTGTGTCACCACGGATCAGAGGTGTTCTTGTGTCGAGCACTGGACTCTATGGGCGGCGTATTCTTTCAAAGGCGCTGCCGTCGGCCTTGGCTACTGATCTCCTCGTCCTTCTTCCTTTTTTGGAGGATCCGTCTTTTTCGCCTCGTGACTTCATTCTATCAGCCTCGTCCGCCTTGGCGAACCAATCGACTATGCACCATAGCTCAGGTGGTAGTGGGGTTCGTGCTTGCGATCTCTTTATATAAGGCCCCGGGTGGATGCCGTTCGGAAGGGAGAGATGATGAGGAGGTCATTCACGTCTGCGACCTTGAGCTTTCTTTATTGAACACAGTCGTAAAGTCGTTGATGGACTCGTTCGAGTCTTACCTCGAGGTGAGGAGATGTGCGAAGTCATTTTGACTCGGCCTTACGGAAGAACCGATGGAAGGCCTTCATCGGATCGGTAGGAACCAATGCTCCCGGAGGTGGTAGCCGAACCACCGCGGGCATTGTCGACTAATAATCAGGAAGAGCTTGCACGTATGAATTGTGCGGGCGTTGGTTGATCATATTGTCTTTGGGCTGCGAGAGAAAGTTGCGGGTCCCTTAGTCCGTCATGGGGGTGATGCTCGGCACCGATATTTATCTGGGGCGGGATGTCGAGTATTTCGTTTGAAGCGGGGTGACTATCCTCCGTACCGTCGAAACCGCCCTGCGGAGAGTGGTGAGTTCGTCGACCGAACTCCTTTGGTAGTGAGGTGGCCTCATGATGATCGCGACATCCTTTCAGCGCTGTTCGTCCTCCCACGGTCGGTTTGGGCCCCGACTTGTGCGGAGGTGTGGCCCCATGATTTGGATCTTTGGGGTATCCATCTCGTCATGATGCCTCGTGTTTAGAGCGAGGCTTGGCGTTCGCTTTCTTGGGATGTGGCCGACCTTGTGCTTAGGCGAGGTATTGGAGGAAGCTCTCCTTGTTTTCTCGAAACCCCTTGGCGGCGTCGTCGAGGTTTATCGAGGTGGAAGTTCTCCTTGGTTCTTCTGCGATCTCGCCCGCTTTGGTATCCACCTTCTTCCATGCGGGATGGGATTCACTGTTCGTCGAGGCTTTGGACATGCCCTTGAGTCGATTCGGGACCGGACTTTTCAAGCTGAGCTCGGCGTGTTGACCGCCGTTGTTCTTTGTTATTCTTTGGCGACTACGGATGCGTGACTTGGTGAACATCGTCGTGATTGATTCCACAGAACAATGGTTGATCGAAAACACAAAATTTTCGTTCCACGGACGGCCGGTGATCGATCTTGTTTTCGTAAGGAATTAAATGCACAGAACACCAAAGATTTCGTGGTTCGATCTATGAATAAGATCTCGTCCACGGAGAGAGAGAGAGAGAGTTTGCGTGTTGATAATATGAGGGTGATTACAAAGAGTGTGGGCGATCTTTTCGTCTAATCTATCCTCTGTTTATACACGATTATGATAACCTAGATCTCGAATCAGGATCTATTCTAAGATAGGATTTGAATCTATCTCTCTCTAATTAGGATTCTCGTAGATATGACCGAGATCTTCTGCGTTCTCTTGGTTCGGAACTTTCTTGGGCGGACTCGTTTGAGCCGAGCTTCGTATCGGGCTTATAATAGATATCGGGATATTAGCGTGAAAAATATGCATGTGTTATCTTGAATTTTTATATATATATATATATATATATATATATATATATAGAGAGAGAGAGAGAGAGAGAGAGTTAGGTTCAAATAAGAACCATTTTTAACGTGAGAATTAAGAACCATAAAATTTCGCTATTAAAGTTACTAATGAAAGTTGAACAATATATATATATTATTCTTTCATTCATAAATTTATATTTTAATTGTCAGAGTGGTTGGAATAAATATCATCCGAACTACATCATCAATTTAATTTGATCAATTTTTTGGGCTATATTATAAGTTTATTAATTTAATTTGGACATAAATGAGATATTTTGTACAGTTTTTAAAATAAAATTTGAATTTCACATACATTTTATCATGAGACTTCACCAATTAAGGAAATTATAGATAAAATGATACAATTTAAACTCAAATCTATTTCTTACGAGGCTTTCATAAATTGAAATATAAATAACAAAAGTACGAATCTCATTGACTTTTCATGACCTTCATAAATTCACAACATAAATAATAATAATAATAATAATAATAATAATAATAATAATAATAAGAATAAGAAGAAGAAGAAGAAGAAGAAGAAGAAGAAGAAGAAGAAGAAGAAGAAGAAGAAGAAGAAGAAGAAGAAGAAGAAATCTCATTGATTTTTCATTAGACTTCATCTAATGAAAAACTATATAAAATAATACTTAAATCCTACATTGATTTTTTTAAATATATATTGTATTACACATTATTTTTCAGAAGAATTTAGTCATTCATAGCCTAAATAAAATGATATATTTAATTAATTGCTTGGAAAGGGTTTGGAAAGGGTACATGTATATAGATTATAGATGGATCTGAACTTTATTGACATGTCTATGCGATTTATTTATTTTTCATTTTAAGTCTTTTATTATTAGTTAGTAATTAGTAGGTATTACTGAACATATTTATGACAACAATAAGTAATTAGATATTTAACAATTTATTAAGATAAATAAGCAATTATTATAATAACTTATATTAAATATTTAAATATTTTATAAATTTAAGCAGGTTTGAGTAATTAACAAGTATTAATATACATGTTTGTGAAGAAAATGTGTAATAAAATTATTTTCTAATTGGATTTGGGATAGAGACAAGAATATAAATTCTAAACGAGTCTGGATATTAATCGACAATCTACGTGAAAGTTTCTTCACATTTTAGTCTTTTCTTATGTAATTATTAATGAATTGTAATGTTGGGTTGTTATTTCAACGGATGACCAATTATTATAACAACTTATACAATTTGAGATAATAATTAGTACTCAAATCAAATCCGTCAAGGCGGTTCATTTCTTTAAAATGCGGTTATTTAGTAGAAGAGATAAAGTGGTTAAAGTGATAAAAAGTAGGTAAGACTCAACTTTTGAAGAGATAGTTATTTCCTAAAAAAAACAGGTCATCTTATATGGGATAGCCCAAAATGGAATACATGTCATCTTGGATGGGACAGATGGAGTATTAAATTTCTTTTTAAATTAGGTTTATGAGGGGACATGTATATACATTTTAGGTAGATTACGGTGATTGAATTATAGTCTCATCATTTCTGTTCATCAATGTGTTCCACTATGATCAACTATTTTGGATGGTTGAACCTTAGCCTCGATGTTTCGCTTCATCACCATGTTCCGCTGCGCTCAACTACTATGGGGATCGAACTTTAGTCAAATATGAATTTTTTTTAAAATTTCCACTTAAAAATAATAATGTAAAATGATTCCACATCATATATATCAACACGTTGTCTTCATATAATAATTGTTTCATTTATGATAACCACAGACACAAAATAAAGTGATTCCCGTCGAAACTCGACGGGTTATACACTAGTTTATATAATATGGAATCATCACTCCATATATGTGTACATTGCCAAAATGAAATGTGCGACTAACTATTAACTGAAGAAATGTTGAGTGTTTTCAAGGGAAATGATTTGAAATTCAAAGAAAATAAGGCAATAAATTAGAGGATTAATAGAAGCGCTGAAGCTGCCCAACTAAGGTTAGATGAAGTTATATTTGATGAAGCAGACGAATTCAGCAGATTGAATCTGAATAAAAATGGCTGGAGAATAAAAAGGTGTTTAATTTGCATAAAATTTGGAGACATCCATAACCACAACTGACATAGCAAGATTATTTGCAAGAAATCACATTGATGGAGTTGGTGTTAAAGGTTGTAAGAAGAGATGGGAAAGAACTGTTGGAAAAATGCGTACAAAGCGATGCAGAACTTGTCGGGCGTGTTCTGACTCGAAGCAATGTAGAAGTAGGAGATCAAAACTAACAATAAACTTAAGCGATATTGAAACTAAAATGAAACAAAACCGTAAGTTAATGCCGGAGTCGAGGCCTATTTCCTAAGGCGAGATCGCCCGGTAGTGCTCTCGGTTACGCGTATCGTCTCCAAGGTAAAAGCGACAACGACTCGTGGGTGGCGACCAAGTAAACCAGCGACTCCGTGACCGGCGCGGGGCGAGGCGAGCTTGGACACGAGCTATGTATGCAGGAGTGCTTTGAGAGAATGCGAGAATGCTTTTTGCGGTGGGTGGCTTATCTTTGGGAGACTTGTCCTATTTATGGCGTCGTCCCCTCATGAGAAACATCTTGGAGTCAACACCGCATTGATGTCGGGTGTTACGAGATTATGTCATGGCGGTTTCTGGAGACAACATGTCACGTTTCCTCGAGCCATCGCCGAGCGTTGCAAGCGATTACGATGAATACGGACAGCGCGTGCGTCGGGTTCGTTGGGCGTATCGAGCGTCTCTTCAAGTGCACGGCGAGCCCAGCGGTTGGGCTTACGAGTTGGGCACAGGACCAACTCCATCGCACAGCGAGCCCAGCGGTTGGGCTACGAGTTGGGCACCGGACCGACTCCGTCTGGGCTCGATCAAACATTGATCCAAAATATAGGGCAATGGGCCGCGGAACCGAGCCCGAAGCAAGCCCACGAGCAGGCCCAAAGACCACCCAAGACCAAGATCCAAGATCCACGATCCACGGACCACGGAATCGAATCGAATCGGAACACGAATCGGGCCGGGCGGGACGGGCGGGCACGGCGGGCGGCGGCGGCGGGCGGCGGCGTGGGCTTCACGCCCATCATTTGTGCACATAATTATACTAAGTGTTCAATGAACCACTTATATAGACAATTAATGAAGGTACATTAATCAATGTGGGATAAGGATTAATTAATCCATGCTTATCCCCTTAATCACATAACTCCAGTGTTTAAGTGACCAACTTTGATCCATTATTTCTCACTCACGAAATCGGTTTGAGAATGTGAATACACCACGATCATCTACTCGAAGCGTAGATCGATCCTATGCCGTTAATTTCACAAAATTAAGCGTTACGTCCTCAAAATCTTTGTCAAAGTAACTTTCACGGAAACTTGACCATATATATATATATATATATATATATATACGGATTTCAACAATCCCCATATGAGTGAAAATAGCCATATGCATGTATGTGAACCACATTTCGGTCCTCAAGAGATGTTAAAATATTTGGAGAGGTGGTTTATGGCCTTGAGCCTTCCATAGTTAGTACCGTCCAGTACAGGCGGATTAGTGGACACGATGCCTTGAACTATTCCCCACAGCGTGCCTTGAGACAATGGCATTAACATTTTAACACCTCAACCTCATCCGTTCTCACGTTTGATTCCATTTGGCCATGGACATCCACTTTGGATTCATAAGTGTTTTGTTTGAAGCGGTCCGCCCGCACTTATATAGGTGATTCTTTACCTAGTATCTTGCCATACTCGACCTCCCGAGGTATCTTAGGAATCATTAAGAGTCAGCGACTCAACCTCACCACTAGCGAGTTTTTCAACACTCGTTTGCTTTCTGGGAGCAGACTAGCGAGTGTTTACACGAACTCCTATAGCTTAGTTCTCCCATTGAACGAGTTCTTGGGATCTCCGGTCATCATGGTTGGGTTACCACTATGATTGTTCTTAAGATGTGGATTTTAACCCCATTCCTCTAGCAACTTGATCATTTGATCCGGTTCGACCCTTTGGTTAGCGGATGCGCCGGATTATCTATTGACTTGACATAGTCATTGAGATAACCCACGAGATCAAATGCGTCACGGTATTATGTTGGCGTATATGTCGAGACTTACCATTATCAAACCACTTTTCGCCCTTCCAATAGCTGCTTGGCTATCACGGTGAATCATCACCGTGTTGGATTTGTATCTTGAAAGCGGTTTTGGTTGAGCTTGTATATAATGTTTCTGTTACCACTATTACAATCTCTATCTGAATTGATTACTTGATTGCAAATATCGTGTCCCTTATCTCATATATAAGTTAGATCATACGGTGTGTGAAGATCACGAAGTGCGTATGATTGGTCAAGCTTAATGAGATATAAAAGTTTCTGGTGAGACAACTTGAGGACGAGTTGTCGGTATGAGGCTGCGGTATAGATAAGTGACTTGACTTGGTTGCTTGTCTATCTGATGCGTCTACGGCGTATTGATGGATCACGGTGAGATGAGTTCATCTATCGACCGTCGTGAAGAACCCAGATCTCGGTGACTTACGATAATCTAAACCTCGATAAGGTATTAGGTGAGTATGAGTTCTTGACCATCACTTTGACTTGTTATGGGTGAGGGTTATATGTTCTAACCTAATATTCTCCGCGTCTTGGGTGGTGGCGGTGCTTGTATGTCATGCTAGTTATCGTATCAGTCACCGTATCCGTTTAGGATGATGACATCCTTAAGGAGCTCAAAGGTTTATTGTACTAAACCCTGCGGGTTGAGTTAGCTCAAGTACAATAATAAGGTTGAGTGGTACTACTTAAGGAATTAAAGATATTAATTATTTTAAGCGATCGAATGCTCTAAATAATTAATGGACGTCGATATCTTAAATACGAGGATTCGTAATGTCTAAGTGCAAGCCGACTCAACCCGGTAATAAAGGGTAAGTCGGCATTTATTCTCTAGTGGCATGAATGAATGTTTATAAATTAATTTATGTTACATTTGAACAAAGATAATTAATTTATTTGAGGCCCATCTTTATTCCTTGCATTTGATCCCTGGTGGCTCGTCCGGGCCCGTTGCTTAGTAATCGCGCCCTATCTCTCTATGGTAATGATTTGATTCTCTTTTTCCTATAAGGATATTATTATATTTATGGATATGCATGGATCCTTTCCTAATGGGATTATGGTAATGCATTATAAATATAAGGTAAGAGATAAGATCAAAGCTAATCCTCAATTATCCCAAGCATATTTTCGAGAATCTCTATAGTCGTTAGTGAGGAATTTTCGAAAATCATAGAGAGGTTAGGGTGATTTTACGTAGCATACTCGATAGATTATCCTCGCTCGATATTGGAGATTGGGCAGCGGGATCTGACCCGGAAGATCAAAGCGCGAATCTCGATCCGTTCGTCCAGATCACCTCGGCAGATTCAAAGGTAAACAAGAAAACCCTACGTGTTGCAATTAATTATATAGGTGCATGCTGGGTATATAATCAATGTATGGTGAATTAAATATCCAAAATAGATCCTCGGGAGAGGTCGAAATTAGTTTTCCCTACAATTGGTATCAGAGCCTGGGATCAGTATCTTGGCTCTGTTGGATTAATTCACGTTTGATTATTACGTGCGCAATATTAATTAATTGTGGATCATCGTTCATCGTGGCTCGGTTTTATTTTTGTCGGTTTTGTTTTCACCACGAGAAAATCCGTGGTTAGATTAGATTTTCTCTGTAAATCTTATCGTAAAGAAACGAACAAAAGCATGAAGAGCGAGGCGACATGAAGACAGGAAGCGGCCGCGCGGTGAGAGGGTGTGCGGGCGGCGGCACGCCCGTGCGTGCTCGGCGCCGACGGCACCGCTTCGGCGCCATCGCATTCTAAACGACACGGCGGTGGGCGGCGCGGCGACACGGCTCGGCGGCGGTGCGGGGCACGCGCCGCGGAAGCCTCGACATCGCCTAGCGCGGCGTCGCGGCTTCGCGGCGCTCGTCGCGATTCATGCGCGCGCCCAGCGTCCGTGAGGGTGCGCAGCGTTTGTCGCCGCGAGATCCCAGCAGGCGGCAGAGGCCTGCGTTTGTCGTGTGAGATCCCGGCGTCCCTCGCGAGTAGACTCGCGACCGTGAGGGCGGCCTCGGCAACAGCGCGCGGCGTCTTGGCGGGTAGCGGCGGCGGACGGCGCGGCGCGAGCATGGTCGCGCCAGCGAGCTCGGCGGGTCGCGGTAGCCTTAGCGACCGCAAGGCGACCGCGAGGGGAGCAGCGGTGTGATGTAGGGGCGGGCGCGGCGTGGGGCATGCCCTAACCTGACCCGGCCCCATTTGGGTGAATCCGGCCCGAGCCCGTTTTCGGCCGAATCCATTTTCGGCCCGAATCGGTCCGTGCCCGTGCCTTGAGGCCCATTTTTCAAAGGTTGTGAAGATCATGCTTTGCAATTCTATGTAATAGATTAGGCGAAAGTGCGGGTTCCACGAGTGGGCCCACGATGAGCGTTTTATTTTATTTTTATCGTTCATAGCATGTCGTGGATGTTTAAATGATGCGAAGCATGCTATGTATGTTTAAATTCGTGAACAAACATATTATATGTTTTGTGATTGGATGCATAGTAAGCATGCTGGGTTTATCGCGTTTTCAAGCATATTTTAGAATTACGCAAGCATGTTTTACATGTTGAGTTCTATAAAAGCATGCTAGGATTACGTGATCTGCATGGACAAACCTTTTGAAACAAAAGACTAAGCAAGTAACCCGACATATTAATTTTCAAATTAAAATGTCAAGACCTCCACTTTTGATCTCTAAACAAAGTGAGGCCTGCTTTGTGAGTGGCGTCCACACGCGTGGCTTGCTTGCCTTTGTTTATCATAAGTTTGTTAGATGAGATTTCTAAATAAAACCTTTTAAATCTATTGAGAAGTGGGAGTTTCATGTGTAGCGTCCACACGCGTGGCTTGCATGTGCGATTTTCATAAGTTCTCTAGAGATGGATTTAAAATGAGATAACAAAGGAATTTGAATTGGATGCGGTATGGTCTAGTGGTATGCCGATTCTAAGAATTCATTTTCTCTGTTAAAATTGTGGTCATTGCTTAGACATCACCTCAAGTACAATTTCCATGAAGTCCTTCTTGCGATAGTGATGTGGTCTAGTAAGGTCAATCATTAATTTCATTTGTCGTAAGGATAAGTTGACATGGATTGAAATTAAGCGACTAAAAGGTATATTTTAGTGCAGTGGGGGTTCGTGTAGCGTCACAGCGTGGCTTGCATGTGGAATTCCTTGGGCGATTGGAGGTTTCAATTAATATTGTTTTATCAAAGGTTACAATATTGTTATTACAATTATGTGTGATCGTATGCTTATGTGCTTACATTATCTTTTCGGATATGTCTCTTACACGATTATCAATCGCTGCGCAAAATCCTTATCCGGTCGAATTTTATCAGTGGAAGCGAAACATTGAGAATGTTCTTCTGAGGAAGAAAATCTATTTGTACTCACTACACTTTAGTCCCAAGCCTCTGAGCGATTCATCTCTGATGAGGGCGCAAAACACGAAATGGTACAAATCAAATAGAATGGCAAAGTGCGCTTCTTTGGTCACCATGTGCGAGTCTTTGCAACTCGACATCGAGATGGAAGATGCGACCTCTATATGGCTAAATCTTATGAAATCATTATGAGTGTCGGACGAAAAACTTGTCATAATTTGATAAAATCAATAATGTCAAGTTCAATGAAGGAAAGCGATTAGGTGCATGACCATGTGAGCAAATGATCAATCTCTTGGAGGCTCGAGTTGGTTGGAGGATATATTGATGGCGTAGTCGAGAATCGATATGATCCTCAACACTTTGCCCAAGTCTTTTGATGACTTCCGTTATAAGCGATCCTTTATGATAAGAGTTATACTCTAGATTCATTGCAAGATGATCTAGTAACGGAAGAAGCATAAAATGGGCAAGGTGCCTGCGATCTTTAGTATGCACCTCGAAAACCACGCTTTATCGAAGATGAAAAGGAAAAGTGGAATTCAAGAGATGCTAAGGTTAAAGAAAAGTGGGAGTAATACAAGGGCTCTACCATCGGTTTGAAAAAGCGAAGGAGAAGGCAAATGCTACAAGTGCGGTGAGGCGGGCATTGGAAGGCTAAGTGCCCCAAGCTCGAGGCTCGAGGTGCGCCATTGCTTTAATGTGAAACATGATTAGCGACTTGTTCTACTCACTCATGGGTAGTAGAACACAGTGCGGTGATCATGTTGTTACACTGCTGCGGGGTTCCTGCGGACAAGGAGGTGAATGATGGCGAGATAACGATTTTCATGGCAAGCGGCGAAAGTCGAGGTCGTTGCGATCGGAGATGTTACTTTATGTTTTGAGACAACGGTTTTAGTTTTAAAAGGCGTTTATATATGCGGAGTTTCGTGAAACCTTGTTTTAGTTTGAAACTTTTTATTCATGGATATTATGTTATTTTTGATAGTGGTGTTTCTATCATAAGAAATGGCGAAAATGTCTGTGTTGGCACATTATATAATCGCTTTATACTATTTACGCCAAACATAATACCTATAACTATGTTGCATCAACATCGAACCTTTTAAAAGAAAGTTTTCTTAGCAAGATGATACCACATTTCTCGGCGTCTTAGATTAGTCACGTCAATCTAAATAGGATCCAAAAGATGGATAAGAATGGGCGTTGGGTAATCTCATAGTTACTCCGTTCGGTCTGCGAATCTGTATAGAAGGTAAGATGTCGACCGGACCCTTCAAAGCGAAGGGTTATAGAGCCAAAAAGTGTTGGAGCTAGTCCATTCGACTGTGTGGACCGATGTGCACACAAGCTCGTGGAGAATGCAGTATTTTGTCACTTTCATTGATGATTACTCATGAGTGCGGATACGTATACTGCTTCGCGCAAGTCGAATGCTTTGAAATTCAAAGAGTTCAAGGCGGAAGTGGAGCGAAGCTTGGTAAGAGTATCAATCTTTGCGTTACGATCGCGGTGGTGAATACCTCGATGTGAGTTTATGGACTATTTGGTGCGGTGTGGGATTACCTCCCACTCACTGCAAGGCACACCACAACAAAATGGTTTGTCGGGCGAAGAAATATGACTCTTTTAGAAATGGTTAGATCAATGATGAGTAATCAACATTGCCTATTTCGTGGTGGGGTATGCCTTAGAAAGCAATGACATACTTGCTAAATCTAGTATCATGGAACTTACGTTTGGGCGAGGTGGTAAGTCCCATGGATTTACCAGTTGCCTAACGAGAGTTGTGTGTATCGTTTAGATGTCAGCGGTAATGTTGTATTTCTTGCACTACGTAGATGACATTCTTCTATTTGGCAACAATGTGAAGTTGTTATCGGGGCGTAAAGAGTTGGTTATCCGATCGGTTTTAAATGAAAGACTTAGGAGATGCGAGTACATTCTTGGGATCAAGGTTTACCGAGATCGCGAGAGGAAAATATTGAGCTTATCTCGGGCGTCTTACATTGATCTTGTGATTACTCGTTTTAGTATGCGGACCGTCGAAAGGATTGTTCCCTTTCGACATGGCGTTCCTTTATCTAAGGCGATCACCCATGATTTGCAAAGAAGATAGAGGAAATGAGACAAGTTTTCTACGTTTCGCCGTAGGATGTCTCATGCATGCAATCTATGCGAGCCCGATATACGCTATCACGGTGGGCATAGTGGCTGAATATCGATCTAACCTGGACAAGCTCATTGGATTGCGGTAAAGCATATATTCAAGTACACGAAAGGACTCGAGATTATGGTGGCTTACCATGCGAGATAGTCTAATGCCTTTGGGTTATTCGGACTCGGTTTCAATCGACCGTGATGAGAAAAAGTCTACCTCGGCTATGTGTTTACCTTGGGAGGTGGAACCGTATCTGGCGGGTGCAAGCGGCGATGCATTGCGGACTCTACCATGGAAGCCGAATATGTAGCCACGGAGGGCGCTAAGGAGGCTGTATGGTTCGAGAACTACCTCATGGATCTAGATGTGGTACTGGTTTGCCCATGAGTATCATGGTTTCTTGTGATAACTTTCGGTGCGATGGCAAACTCGAAGGAACCCGGATCCACAAAGCAAGCAAACACATAGAGAGAAAGTACCATGTCATCGAAATCGTTAGGCGAGGGGCGTGCTGATTGCAAAGATTGATCTGACGGATAACCGCGGATTTGTTGGATTTGTATCTTGAAAGCGAGGTTTGGTTGAGCTTGTATACAATGTTTCTGTTACCACTATTACAATCTCTATCTGAAATGAATACTTGATTGCATATATCTGTGTCCCTTATCTCATATATAAGTTAGATCATACGATGTGTAGAAGATCGAAGAGTGCGTATGATTGGTCGAGCTTAATGAGATATAAAAGTTTCTGGTGAGACAACTTGAGGACGAGTTGTCGGTATAGGCTGCGGTATAGATAAGTGACTTGACTTGGTTGCTTGTCTATCTTTGATGCGTCTACGGCGTATTGAAGGATCACGGTGAGATGAGTTCTTCTATCGACCGTCGTGAAGAACCAAGATCTCGGTGACTTACGATGATCTAAACCTCGATAAGGTATTAGATGAGTATGAGTTCTTGACCATCACTTTGACTTGTTATGGGTGAGGTTATATGTTCTAACTTGATATTCTCCGCATCTTGGGTGGTGGCGGTGCTTGTATGTCATGCTAGTTATACGTATCAGTCACCGTATCCGTTTAGGATGATGGCGTCCCTTAAGGAGCTCAAAGGTTTATTGTACTAAACCTGCGGGTTGAGTTAGCTCAAGTACAATAATAAGGTTGAGTGGTACTACTTAAGGAATTAAAGATATTAATTATTTTAAGCGATCAGAATCTATAAATAATTAATGGACGTTCGATATCTTAAATCGGGGATTCGTAATGTCTAAGTGCAAGCCGACTCAACCGGTAATAAAGGGTAAGTCGGCATTTATTCTCTAGTGGCATGAATAAATGTTTATAAATTAATTTATGTTAAAGGTGAACATAAGATAATTAATTTATTTGAGGCCCATCTTTATTCCTTGCATTTGATCCACAGGTTTGGCCCGTCGGGCCGTAAGCTAGGCAAAATCGGGCCCCTATGCTCTACAAGGCAAGGATTTGATTCTCTTTATCCTATAAGGATATTATTATATTTATGGGATATGCATAGATCCTTTCCATATAAGATTATGGTAATAATCCTTTCCATAAAGGTTTATGGTAATTTCCATATGGGATTATGGTAATTTCCATAAAGGATTATGGTAATTTCCATATGGGATTATGGTAATTTCCATATAGGATTATGGTAATTTCCATATGGGATTATGGTAATTTCCATATAGGATTATGGTAATGCATTATAAATATGAGGTAAGAGATTAAATCTAGGTCAATGATTAATAATCATCATCATTATTTTCGAAATTTGAGGTTCGTCCTTTGAGAGATTTTGAAAATTCTTGAGAGGAGCTTGAGGGTGATTTTCGAAGCATTCTCCATAGATCGTCCTCGCTCGGCGTTGGAGATTGGGCGGCGGGATCTGATCCGGAAGGTCAAAGCACGAGTCTCGATCCATTCCGCCTCGGCAGTTGAAGGTAAACACGAGAAAACCCCAGCGTGTTGCAATTAATTATATAGGTGCATGCTAGGTATATAATCAATGTATGGTGAATTAAACATCAAGATAGATCCTCGGGAGAGGGCTAAACATAGTTTTCCTACAATTGGTATCGAGCACGGGATCGATATCTTGGCTCTGTTGGATTAATTCACGTTTGATTATTACGTGCGCAATATATTAATTGTTGAATCATCGTTCATCGTGGCTCGTTTTTATTTTGTCGGATTTTGTTTTCACCACGAGAAAATCCGTGGTTAGATTAGATTTATTTTTACGTAAATCTTATACGTAAAAGTAAAGCGAAGGCAGCGGCCAGATCGAGGCGGCGGGAAAAGCGGGTGCGCGCGGCGTGCGGCGGCGGCACGCAAGGCGTGCGGCGCTCGCGGGACGCGCCGCGTGGTGGGCGAGCCGGATCCGTTTTCGGCCGAATCTGTTTTGGCGAGTCGGTCCGTGCGGGTGCGCGAGCCCGTTTTGAATCGGTCCGTGCCCGTGCGCGAGGCCCGTTTTCGAAGATTATAAAGATCATGCTTTGCAATTCTATGTAATAGATTAGGCGGGAAAGTGCGATTCCACGAGTGAGCCACGATGAGCGTTTTATTTTATTTTTATCGTTCATTGCATGTCGTGGATGTTTAAATAATGCGATAGCATGCTATGTATGTTTAAATTACGTTGACAAACCTTTCGTGTTTTCGTAATTGGATGCGCATAGTAAGCATGCTAGGTTTATCGCGTTTTCAAGCATATTTTAGAATTACTGCGAGCATGTTTTACATGTTGAGTTCTATAGACAAGCATCTTAGGATTACGTGATCTGCATGGACAAACCTTTTGAACAAAAGACTAAGCAAACAACCCGACAAATTAATTTTAAAATTAAAATGTCGAGACCTCCACTTTTGATCTCTAAACAAAGTGAGGCCTTTGTGAGTGGCGATCCACAGCGTGGCTTGCTTGCCTTGTTTATCATAAGTTTGTTAGATGAGATTTCTAAATAAAACATTTTAAATCTATTGAGAAGTGGGAGTTTCATGTGTGGCGTCCACACGCGTGGCTTGCATGTGCGATTTTCATAAGTTCTCTAGAGATAGATATAAAATGAGATAACAAAAAATTTGAATTGGGCGGTATGGTCAGGTGGTATGCGATTCTAAGAATTCATTTCTATTTGTTAAAATTGTGGTCATTGCTTAGACATCACCTCAGTACAACTTCCATGAAGTCCCTTCTTGCGATAGTGATGTGGTCTAGAAAGGTCAATCGTTAATTTCATTTGTCATAAGGATAAGTTGACATGGATTGAAATTAAGCGACTAAAGGTATATTTTAGTGCAGTCGGGGGTTCGTGTGTAGCGTCCACAGCGTGGCTTGCATGTGGGATTCCTTGGGCGATTGGAGGTTTCAATTAATATTGTTTTATCAAAGGTTACAATATTATTATTCACGAATTATGTGCGATCGTATGCTTATGTGTTTACATTATCGTTTGAGATATGTCTCTTACACGATTATCAATATGCTGCACAAAATCCTTATCGGTCCAAATTTTATCAGTGGAAGCGAAACATTGAGAATGTTCTTCTTTGCGGAAGAAAATCTATTTGTACTCACTACACCCGTCCCGAGCCTCTAGACAATTCATCTCTTGATGAGGGCGCGAGGAGCACGAGAAATGGGACAAATCAAATAGAATGGCAAAGTGCCTTCTTTTGGTCACCATGTGCGAGTCCACTGCAACTCCGGCATCAAGAGATGGAAGATGCGACCACGATATGGCTAAGTCTTATGAAATTGTATGAGGAGTCGGACGAGAATCGCTTGTCATAATTTGACAAAATCAATAATGTCAAGTTGATGAAGGAAAGCGATTGGTGCATAACCATGTAAGCAAATGATTAATCTCTTGGAGGCTCGAATTGGTTGGAGGATATATTGATGGCGTAGTCGAGAATCGATATGATCCTCAACACTTTGCCCAAGTCTTTTGATGACTTAGTTATAAGCGATCCTTTATGATAAGAGTTATACTCTAGATTCATTGCAAGAGGATCTAGTAGCGGAAGAGCATAAAATGGGCAAGGTGCCTGATCTTTAATCGCACCTCGAAAACCTTTGCTTGCTTTATCGAAGATGAAAAGGAAAAGTGGAATTGAGAGATGCTAAGGCTAAAAGAAAGAGTGGGAGTGTCTGAAAGGGCTCTACCGGCGGTTTGAAAAAGCGAAGGAGAAGGGCAAATGCTTGAGTGCGGTGAGGCGGGCATTGGAAGGCTAAGTGCCCCAAGCTCGAGGCTCTGAGTGCGCCATTTGCTTTAATGTGAAACATGTTTAGCGACTTGTTCTACCCATTCTTGGGTAGTAGACACGAGTCTGTTGATCATGTTTGTTACACCTTGCAGGGGTTCCTGCGGACAAGGGAGCTGAATGATGGCGAGATAACGATCTCCATGGGCAACGCGGCGAAAGTCGAGGCCGTTGCGGTCGGAGATGTTACTTTATGTTTTGAGAAAGCAGTTTTAGTTTTAAAGGCGTTTTATATGTGCGGATTTTCGGTGGAACCTTGTTCTGTTTGAAATTGTTTATTCATGGATATTGAGTTGTTTTTGATAGTGGTGTTTCTATCATAAGAAATGGCGAAGTTATCGTGTAGGCACATTATATAATTAAGCTTTATACTATTTACGCAATACATAATACCTATAACTATGTTGCATCTACATCAAACCTTAAAAGAAAGTTTTCTTGCAAGATGACACCTCTTTTCTCGGCATCTTAGATTAGGTCACATCAATCTAAATAGGATCAAAGGCGGCTAAGAATGGGCGTTGGGTAATCTCACGGTTACTCGGTTCGATCTGCGAATCTGTATAGAAGGTAAGATGTTGACGGACCCTAAGCGAAGGGTCGTAGAGCGAAAGAAATGTTAGAGCTAGTCCATTCGACTGTGTGGACCGATGTCCACACAAGCTCGTGGAGAATGCAGTATTTTGTCACTTTCATTGGCGATTACTCGAGAGTGCGGATCGTATACTGCTTCGCGCAAGTCTGAATGCTTTGAAATTCAAAAATTTTAGGCGGAAGTGGAGGCGAAGCTAGGTAAGAGTATCAAGTCGCTGCGTTACGATCGCGGTGGCGAATACCTCAACAACGAGTTCATGGACTATCTAGTGAAGTGTGGGATTACCTCCCGGCGCACTTCAAGACACACTACTGACAAAATGGTGTGTCGGGCGAAGAAATAGGACTCTTTTGGAAATGGTTAGATCAATGATGAGTTATGCAACTTTGCCTATTTAGTTACGGGGTATGCCTTAGAAGCGGCGGCATACTTGCTAAATCTAGTACCATCAAGTCGATCGAAGAGACCCTTTCGAGTTGTGGTTTGGGCGCAAGCGAGTTTAAACCACATAAGGATATGGGCGATCCGGCACGTGTCTTTGAACAAGAAGGCGACAAGTTGGAGGCTAGATCCGGCGCAAGGCTGTTTATTGGCTATCTAGAGGAGCGAAGGTGGTTTATTCTATAGTCTAAGGATCGGAAGGTCATTATTAGCACTAATGCCGATTCTTAGAAGAGGACTACATGAAAATCATAAATCAAAGTTGAAATCATTCTTGAGAATTAGAAGATGATCGTATTCCACCACCGATTAGACCAAAGTGCGAGATGTCGAGTCTAGTGGGAGGATCGACACGGATACTTGAGAAATTGAAGTGGGTCGAGTTCCTTTGGAGATACCGACCCGTACAAGTGGTACCTACCAAGCAAGTTGTGCGAGATGAGAACCACAAGTTCTGCACCCACCGTTGCCATTGTGCTGTAGTGCCTCGTCGTAGTGGGAGGTTGTTCGTCGACCCGGCGATGTATGTTCGTGGGTGAATCTTGGTTTAGTCGAAAGCGAGCGAGGCAATAATCGACCCATGGACGTCTGCGGCGATCTGAGACAATGATGCAAGATCATGGAACTTACGTTTGGGCGAGGTGGTAAAGTCTATGGATTTACCAGTTGCCTAGCGAGAGTTGTGTGTATCGTTTAGATGTCAGCGGTAATGTGGTATTTCTTGCACTACGTAGATGACATTCTTCTATTTGGCAACAATGTGAAGTTGTTATCGGGCGTAAAGAGTTGGTTATCCGATCGGTTTCAAATGAAAGACTTAGGAGATCGGCGTACATTCTTGGGATCAAGGTTTACGAGATCGCAAGAGGAAAATGTTGAGCTTATCTCGGGCGTCTTACATTGATCTTGTGATTACTCGTTTTAGTATGCGAGACCGTCGAGAAAGGATTGCTACCTTTCGACATGGCGTTCCTTTATCTAAAGGCGATCACCTATGTTGCAAAGAAGATAGAGAAATGAGACAAGTTTCCTACGTTTCGCCGTAGGAAGTCTCATGCATGCAATCTTATGCGAGGCCGATATACGCTATCACGGTGGGCATAGTGGCTGAATATCGATCTAACCTGGACAAGCTCATTGGATTGCGGTAAAGCATATATTCAAGTACACGAAAAGGACTCGAGATTATGGGTGGCTTACCATGCGAGATAGTCTAATGCCTTTGGGTTATTCGGACTCGGTTCCAATCGACCGTGATGAGAAAAAGTCTACCTCGGGCTATGTGTTTACCTTGGGAGGTGGAACCGTATCTGGCGGAGTGCAAAGCGGCGATGCATTGCGGACTCTACCATGGAAGCGAATATGTAGCCGCCGGAGGCTGCTAAGGAGGCTGTATGGTTGAGAACTACCTCATGGATCTAGATGTGGTACTGGTTTGCCCATGAGTATCATGGTTTCTTGTGATAACTTTCGGGTGCAATGGCAAACTCGAAGGAACCACGGATCCACAAAGCAACAAACACATAGAGAGAAAGTACCATGTCATCGAGAAATCGTTAGGCGAGGGGCGTCTTGATTGCAAAGATTGATCTGACGGATAACCTAGCGGATCCATTCACGGCTTGCGCAATAAGTCTACGTTGGGCACGTTAGAGGACTTGAATTGCGCTAGATGGCACCGCTAAAACTGCGCAATAAGTCTCGTCGAGACGCGTTAGAGGACTTGAATTGCGCTAGATGGCACCCGCTAAAGCACTGCCGCAATAAGTCTCGTCGGGGCGTTAGAGGACTTGAATTGCGCTAGATGGCACCACTTAGAAAGGAAACTTTTGTATAAGTGGGAGAAGCAAAGTGATGGTTTTGTTTGTAATAGCTAGTAGAGACACATTGTATACTAAAGTTTGCTTTAGTATAAGTGGGAGATTGTTGGATTTGTATCTTGAAAGCGGTTTTGGTTGAGCTTGTATACAATGTTTCTGTTACCACTATTACAATCTCTATCTGAAATGAATACTTGATTGCATATATCGTGTCCCTTATCTCATATATAAGTTAGATCATACGATGTGTAGAAGATCACGAAGTGCGTATGATTGGTCGAAGCAATGAGATATAAAAGTTTCTGGTGAGACAACTTGAGGACGAGTTGTCGGTATAAGGCTCTGGTATAGATAAGAAGTGACTTGACTTGGTTGCTTGTCTATCTTTGATGCGTCTACGGCGTATTGAAGGATCACGGTGAGATGAGTTCTTCTATCGACCGTCGTGAAGAACCAAGATCTCGGTGACTTACGATGATCTAAACCTCGATAAGGTATTAGATGAGTATGAGTTCTTGACCATCACTTTGACTTGTTATGGGTGAGGTTATATGTTCTAACTTGATATTCTCCGCATCTTGGGTGGTGGCGGTGCTTGTATGTCATGCTAGTTATCGTGTCAGTCACCGTATCCGTTTAGGATGATGGCGTCCCTTAAGGAGCTCAAAGGTTTATTGTACTAAACCTGCGAGGTTGAGTTAGCTCAAGTACAATAATAAGGTTGAGTGGTACTACTTAAGGAATTAAAGATATTAATTATTTTAAGCGATCGAGAATCTATAAATAATTAATGGACGTTCGATATCTTAAATCGGGGATTCGTAATGTCTAAGTGCAAGCCGACTCAACCCGGTAATAAAGGGTAAGTCGGCATTTATTCTCTAGTGGCATGAATAAATGTTTATAAATTAATTTATGTTAAATTTGAACATAAGATAATTAATTTATTTGAGGCCCATCTTTATTCCTTGCATTTGATCCACAAATTTGGCCCGTCCGGGCCGTAAGCTAGGCAAAATCGGCGCCCCCTATGCTCTACAAGGCAAGGATTTGATTCTCTTTATCCTATAAGGATATTATTATATTTATGGGATATGCATAGATCCTTTCCATATAAGATTATGGTAATAATCCTTTCCATAAGGTTTATGGTAATTTCCATATGGGATTATGGTAATTTATGGTAATTTCCATATGGGATTATGGTAATTTCCATATAGGATTATGGTAATTTCCATATGGGATTATGGTAATTTCCATATAGGATTATGGTAATGCATTATAAATATGAGGTAAGAGATTAAATCTAGGTCGATGATTAATAATCATCATCATTATTTTCGAGAATTTGAGGTTCGTCCTTTGAGAGATTTTCGAAAATTCTTGAGAGCTTGAGGGTGATTTTCGAAGCATTCTCCATAGATCGTCCTCACTCGGCGTTGGAGATTGGGCGGCGGGATCTGATCGGAAGGTCAAAGCACGAGTCTCGATCCATTCGCCTCGGCAGTTGAAGGTAAACACGAGAAAACCCAGCGTGTTGCAATTAATTATATAGGTGCATGCTAGGTATATAATCAATGTATGGTGAATTAAACATCAAGATAGATCCTCGGGAGAGGGCTAAACATAGTTTTCCAGCCTCGCGATCACGGAACTTACGCTTTGGCGAGGTGGTAAAGTCTACGGTTTACCAGGTTGCCTAGCGAGAGTTGTGTGTCGTTTAGATGTCAGCGGTGATGTGGTATTTCTTGCACTTTATGTAGATGACATTCTTCTAGTTGGCAACAATGTGAAGTTGTTATCGGGGCGTAAAGAGTTGGTTATCGATCGGTTTCAAATGAAGACTTAGGAGATGTAGCGTACATTCTTGGGATCAAGGTTTACGAGATCACGAGAGGAAAATGTTGAGCTTATCTCGGGCGTCTTACATTGATCTTATGATTACTCGTTTTAGTATGCGAGACCGCGAGAAAGGATTGCTACCTTTTAGACATGGCGTTCCTTTATCTAAGGAGCGAGACACCTATATTTGCAAAGGAGATAGAGAAATGAGACAAGTTCATACGCTTCCGCCGTAGGAAGTCTCATTATGCGCAATCTTATGTCGAGGCGGTATCGCTATGCGGTAGGTATAGTAGTGAATATCGATCTAACCTGGACAAGCTCATTGGACTGCGGTAAAGCATATACTCAAGTACCTAAAAGGACTCGAGATTATAGGCTGGTTTACCATGCGAGATAGTCTAATGCCTTTGGGTTATCTGAGACTCGGATTTCAAGTGACCGTGATGAGAAAAGTACACCTCGGTATGTGTTTACCTTGGGAGGTGGAGCCGTATCTGGCGGAGTGCAAAGCGGCGATGCATTGCGGACTCTACCATGGAAGCGAATCGTGGCCGCCGGAGGCTGCTAAGGAGGATGTATGGTTGAGAACTACCTCATGGATCTAGGTGTGGTACTGGTTTCCCAAGAGTATCATAGTTCTTGTGATAACTTTCGGTGCGATGCAAACTCGAAGGAACCACGGACCCACAAGGCGACCAAACACATAGAGAGAAAGTACCATGTCATAGAAATCGTGAGGCGAGGGGCGTCTTGATTGAAAAGATTGATCGATGGATAATCTAGCGGATCCATTCACAAAGAGCTGCCACAAAAAGTCATAGCGGACACGTTAGAGGACTTGGATTGCGCATGATGGCACCCAATTAGAAAAAACTTTTGTATAAGTGGGAGAAGCAAAGTGATGGTTTTGTTTGTAATAGCTAGTAGAGACACATTGTATACTAAAAGTTTGCTTTAGTATAAGTGGGAGATTGTTAGATTTGTATCTTGAAAGCGGTTTTGGTTAGCGTGTATACAATGTTTCTGTTACCACTATTACAATCTCTATCTGAATTGATTACTTTATTGCATATATCGTGTCCCTTATCTCATATATAAGTTAGATCATACGGTGTGTGAAGATCACGAAGTGCATATGATTGGTGAAAGCAATGAGATATAAAAGTTTCACGGTGAGACAACTTGAGGACGAGTTGTCGGTATAGGCTCTTGTATAGATAAGTGACTTGACTTGGTTGCTTGTCTATCTTTGATGCGTCTCGGCGTATTGATGGATCACGGTGAGATGAGTTCTTCTATCGGCCGTCGTGAAGAACACAGATCTCGGTGACTACGATGATCTAAACCTCGATAAGTTATTAGGTGAGTATGAGTTCTTGACCATCACTTTGACTTGTTATGGGTGAGGTTATATGTTCTAATTGATATTCTCCGCATCTTGGGTGGTGGCGGTGCTTGTATGTCATGCTAGTTATACTGTATCAGTCACGTATCCGTTTAGGATGATGGCGTCCCTTAAGGAGCTCAAAGGTTTATTGTACTAAACCTGCGGTTGAGTTAGCTCAAGTACAATAATAAGGTTGAGTGGTACTACTTAGGAATTAAATATATTAATTATTTTAGCGGTCGAATGCTCTAAATAATTAATGGACGTCGATATCTTAAATCGAGGATTCGTAATGTCTAAGTCAAGCTTGAGCTCAACTTCGGTAATAAAGGGTAAGTCGGCATTTATTCTCTAGTGGCATGAATGAATGTTTATAAATTAATTTATGTTAAAGGGTGAACATAAGATAATTAATTTATTTGAGGCCCATCTTTATTCATTGCATTTGATCCACAGGAACATTAGTGAAAATCGGCCCCCTCTCTCTATGGTAAGGATTTGATTCTCTTTATCCTATAAGGATATTATTATATTTATGGATATGCATGGATCCTTTCTAATGGGATTATGGTAATGCATTATAAATATAAGGTAAGAGATAAGATCAAAGCTAATCCTCAATTATCCATAGCATATTTTCGAGAATCTCTATAGTCGTTAGTGAGGAATTTTGAAAATCATAGAGAGGTTAGGGTGATTTTACGTAGCATTCTCCATAGATTATCCTCACTCGATATTGGATATTGGGCAGCGGGATACGATCCGAAGATCAAAGCGCGAGTCTCGATCCGTTCATCGATCCACCTCGGCAGATTGAGGTAAACATGAGAAAACCCTACGTGTTGCAATTAATTATAGGTGCATGCTGGGTATATAATCAATGTATGGTGAATTAAACATCGAAGATAGATCCTCGGGAGAGGGTGAAATTAGTTTTCCTACACCGGTGGCACAAGTTTGAACCAACATGGAATATCTTCCAAAAATTACCAAGCCACTCGAACACTCATGACTTTATCAAGCTATGAATTGATTCCATGGTGGATCGGGCTATACACGTCATTTCGTGGATCTCAAGAAACAGCACCTCACGATCGTGAACATGTACCCACTTGTAGAAAGTGAATCTTCGTGTCGGATATCTAATATGCATCACGGTGCCCTTCAAATGGGGATATCTCGTGAAATCAGACCCGTGATTTTGAGTATACTTGAGTACCTCAAAACTCTTACTAGAGCCTTCAATGCTCCTTGCTTGGATTGCTCGTGTAACGACTCAATTTATTCACGGCGCAAGCTATGTCGGTCGAGTGCAATTTGTAAGATACATCAAACACCCGATAACCTTAGCATAGTCTTCTTGCCCAGAGGTTCACCTGTTCTTACTCAGTGAACATTGAGCTCGATGGGGTCTTAGCGAGCAAACTATCAAGCGTTGAATTTCTTAAGCACTTTCTCGGCGTGGTGAGATTGTGTCGAAACAATTCCGTCGATCTTCTTAGAATCTTAATTCGAGAATCACATCGGCTAAACCCGTATCCTTCGTGTCAAAATTTATATTTAACATGCGCTTTGTGTCATTAATGACTTGAGTATTACTACCCATGATCAACATGTCATCTACATACGAGACACACTATAACATAACCATTATCGGTGTTCTTAACGTAGACACATTTGTCACACTCGTTGATCTTGAAACTATTTGCCAACATTACATTGTCAAATTTCAAGTGCCATTCAACGGCGCTTGTTTGAAACCATATAGAGACTTCACGAGTTTGCATACCTTACCCTCTTGACCGGTACAACAAACCCGCGGGTTGCTCTATATATTCCTCATCTCGAGGTCACCATTCAAAAGCAGCAGTCTTAACGTCCATTTGATGAATCTCAAGATTGTGCAAAGCGGCAATGCGAGAAGCACCCTAATAGGCGTAATCCTCATCACGGTGAATAGGTATCGAAGAAATCGTACCCCTAACTTTGTTTAAACCCTTTGACAACCAAAGCGGGCCTTATATTTTCAATTGATCCATCGCCTTGTACTTTCTTTTAAGGATCCATTTGCATCCTAAGGGCTTACAACCTTACGGCAAATCAACGGCGCGCAGTGTGGTTTTGCGAGAATAGAATCAATCTCGCTTTGAATAGCCTCGCGGAGCATCCCGTCTGGCGAGCATGAGCTACTTTGATCGGCGTTGGTTCTTCGTCCAACATGAGCGTAATATAGTCGGGACCAAAATCCTTTGGCGTTCGACTCTCGCCTCGTCTCGGTTCCGACCCTACGGATCGGACCTCGATCGCTTATGCGATATCGGTTCTTCCTCAAAGGTTTAGAACTCGAAGCTTCACCATCGGCTCTATTGCTAGAGGTGGCTTCACTTTATCCTTGTCTTTCTGAGGATAAACACTTTCAAAGAATATAGCATTCCTTGATTGATAAATCGTCCCCACGGTCATATCCGGTACCTCGACTGTGGATCGAAACGATAAGCTGGCTTTGTTGGTGCATACCGATAAAGATCTGATCATTGTTTTAGGTCGATTGTAACTTGTTTAGGAAGAGCACCTCAACCTTCACCAAACACGCCCACACTTTGAGATATTTGTCGATGGCTTTCTTCCTTTCCATAACTCGTGGGGTGACATCCTTACTCTTGATGGAATTTTGTTCGAGTATGTAATTGGGTGTCAAGCGACTTCCCCCCAGGATTGCAGGGCAACCACGAACTAATCAACAAAGCATTCATCATCTCCTTAAGTGTTCGATTTTCGTTCGACAGCGCCGTTAGATTGAGGTGAATAAGGGCTGTCGTTTGATGTATTATACCACTTTCGTTGCATAATGCCTCAAGCGGACTATATATTCTCCTCCTCTATCACCGAGCAGTCTTAATTCGACGACTTAGTTGATTCTCGGCCGTTCTTGAAGTTTTAAAAGCTTGATAGCCCGTCTTTACTTTTAGAAGGTAAAGATAACAATATCTTGTCTGATCATCAATAAGCGTGATGAAATACTTTTTACCACCTCTAGTTTGTACAAACTTTAAATCACACACATCGGTGTGAATAAGTTCTAGAGGCTTAGTGCTCCGTTCTACCGAGATGAAGCGGTAACTTAGCCATTTGGCCTCCACACAAACTTCACATTTCGTTTGTGTATTAACTTCATTTAACTTTAGTAAATCTAAATTTACTAATATTTTTATTGCATTTAGATTTACATGTCCCAATCTACAATGCCATAAATCGAGCACTCAGTCAAGTAAGAGGAAATAGATGCATTTTCATTCATAGAAATCTTGGGTAAGCGGCACTGACCATTACATTCAATTTAAAAGACCCCAGTAAGATAACCCCTACAAGGAACTTCCCAAACTTAGTCAAGACAAACTTGTCCGACTCAAAACTAGTCTAAACCCTTGTTAACTAGAATTGAGCCGACACCAAATTCTTCGAATGTCGGGACATGCAACACATCCTTCAACGTGATCTCAATGTGGGATGACATCTTGAGCACCACATCACCAACTCCGGCAACCTCGGAAGAAGCTTGGTTCCCCATGTTGAGCTTCGCCCTCAACAGCATTGTAGGTGGAGAAGCGCGTCTTGCGCAGGGCGTGTGATCGCGCGATGTCGATGAACCATCCACCTTGATTCTCGGCGTGGTTGACTTCTTGGTCACCACAGCAGCTAAGTCATCATTATCCCATTTGTGAAGTCCTTCCGACAGCGTTGGTAACCTTAGCCTTCTTCTTCTTAGGTTGGCGGTCCTTTTCGTGTGTCCATGCTTGCCACAATTATATGATCCCGTCAAACTTCGGGCAACCACCTTCCCATTGCCTTTGTCTTTGACATTGGGACGAACACGTTTGTTGGAGGACCGCTCTCTCCAACAGTTGGCCTTCGCATCGATCGGACCTTTCGCTTTTAAATCTTGCTTCTTCATATCGGACTCGATCATGCGGTTTGACGATCAGTCTTCAGCATCATATCCTTTCGCTTGTGCTTAAGGTAGACCTTGAAGTCTCTCCACCCGGGGTAGTTTCTCAATAAGCGTAGCGACGACAAAGCCGTGCGAAGCGGTATGCCTTGACTTGAACCTCGTGTACAATGAGTTGAAACTCTTGCACTTGGTCCGTGATCGATCGGGAATCGACCATCTTGTAGTCGAATATTTGGCTACAATGAACTTCTTAGTACTGCATCATCACTACGATACTTCTTTTCTAGCGCATCCCATACATTTGGATGTCGTTACAACAACATAAACACTATACAAGCTATCTTCTAAACTACCAGTATAAAGTTTTACAAAGATAGTCGTCGGTCTTGATTGTCATATCTTTGCTCGGACGTGAAAGTCCGTCACCGACCCGGGCAGCGGGCTCATCTTCCACCAAGAAGTTGGCGAAGCCCAGCGTCGTGGTGAACAACATCTTTTCTTTGCCATCTCTTGAAGTCGGATCCTCCGAACTTGGCGGCTTCTCGTGGCGGCATCGTCCTTGCGGTATGAGCAGTGGCGAGATCGATCAAAGCGGATCCACGGAACCACTTGAAGTGTCTTGAAACATGGAACTCGAATGAGAACCACGGTGTTAGATCCCATGGATCAGCGGTCGACCAGCGAAAAGTGCGATCGTCGAGCGATGGAACCACTAAAGTGGAACCAGCGATCGACGAAGGGTCGATGGTTGACCACGAAGGCATCAAACCAAACATGGCCGTAGCCATTGTGCGAGTGGCGGCGGCGGCGGCGGCGGCGGTGGAAGCGTGGCGGCGTGGCGGCTGCGGCGGAAGCAGTCGGTGGCGGTGCGGTTGACATCTCGAGCAAAGGTATTAAGTTTGAAAGTTTTAAGTTATTTAAAGTCTAACTCCTTGAGAAGTGTTATCTCGTCTTGCGATTGTTGGAAAATGCGTACAAAATAGTACGAGAACTTGTCGGGCGTGTTACAACTCGAAGCGAAATGTAGAAGTAGGAGATCAAAACTAATGATAAACTTAAGCAGTATTGAAACTAAAATGAAACAAAGCAGTAAGTTAATGCCGAGTCGAGGCCTCTTTCCGCAAGCGAGATCGCCCGGTAGTGCTCTCGGTTACGGAGTATAGTCTCCAAGGTAAAAGCAGCGTCTCGTGGGTGGCGACACAGTAAACCAGCGAGCTCCGTGACGGGCGGGAGGCGGGCGAGCTTGGACACGAGCTATGTATGCGAGTGCTTTGAGAGAATGCATGAATGCTTTTGCGGTGGGTGGCTTATGTTGGGAGAGCATGTCCTGTTATAGGCGTCGTCCCCATGGGAAACATCTTGGAGTCAACACCGCATTGATGTCGGGTGTTACGAGATTATGTCAGCGGCGGTTTACGGAGACAACGTGCCACGTTTCCGTGAAACCATCATGTCGGGCGTTAAGCGATTCGATGAATACGGACAGCGTGCGTCGAGGTTCGTTGGGCGTATCGGGCGTCCGCCGAGTGTCTGGCGAGCCCAGCGGTTGGGCTTACGAGTTGGGCCTCGGACCAACTCCATCGCCTGACGAGCCCAGCGGTTGGGCTACATGAGTTGGGCACCGGAATAACTCCGTCTTTGGGCTCGATCGAACATTGATCCAAAATATAGGGCGATGGGCCGCGGAACCGAGGCCCCGAAGCAAGCCCGATCGGGCCCAAAGATCACCCAAAGACCAAGATCCAAGATCCACGATCCACGGACCACGGGCAGAATCGAGCCGGAACTGAACACGAGCCGGGCCGGGGATGAGACGCGGGAGGCGGCAGGCGCGGCGGCGGCGGCGTGGGCTTTCGACCCGTCACTTGTGCACATAATTATACTAAGTGTTCAATGAACCACTTATATAGAAAATTAATGAAGGTACATTAATCAATGTGGGATAAGGATTAATTAATCCATACTTATCCCTTAATCACATAACTCCGTGTTTAAGTGACCAATTTTGATCCATTATTTCTCACTCACGGAAATCGGTTTGAGAATGTGAATACACACGATCATCTACTCGAAGCGTAGATCGATCCTATGCGTTTAATTTCACAAAATTAAGCGTTCGTCCTCAAAATCTTGGTCAAAGTAGCTTCTTGGAAACTTGACCATATATTATATATATATACGGATTTCCAACAAGAACATTATTTGAGCTTGCTAAAATGGATTTTGTCATGGGAGAGCTGCTGCATCAAGAGGAAATACTACACATGTATTTCCATGTATGTATCCGGGATAACTACTTTATTTCTTCATCATCTGTCATCATATTTCTAATTCACATTATTGACAATATAATACATTGTGTGTGTATGAGAGAGAGAGAGAGAGAGAACCCACTTGTTAGAATTATATATATGATAACTTCGTACATATATATGGTAGAATTGTATGGGCTTTAATTAGCTTTGCTATAATAATTTGGGCAATTATTGGATTAAATCCTAAACTATTTAACTTGTCCCAAAATGTCCTGAACTTTCGATAATATCAATAAAATACCTAAATGATTGACATTGTACCAAAAATATATTTCCTAACATTTTTAGTTAATGGAAGGCCACAATTTGTTAGTTTTACAACACCAAGTGGAATGAGGTCACGGTTTATACATGATACAAATTCAGAACAAGTTGGAAACAGTCAAAAGTCACAAGTTTTTAATTGCTCTACACCTCACTGATGTAGTTTAGTCATCATTTTTTTGTAAAAACAAACATATTTGATGTTTATTTTATTTTAGTTATAATTACTTGATAACCATCAGATGGCGTAATTGATGGGAAAAGCGATAAACATCATCATGTTTGAGTTTATCGTGAATATAGTAGATTTATTTTCTAGCTATATCTATTTTGATGATGTAGAACTTGAATGATTTTTGCCTATTTATTGACTTTACGAAGAACCATTCTGATCTCTCATAAGTCTACAAGTACAATTAATAATCTTTCTTGAAATTTTTATTAAAGATGAGATTAGTATTTTGGACTAATGAAATTATTTAATTAGCATCATTTTATTGGTAAAGAAAGTATTTAATGACTTATTTTAGTCATGTGAAAATTACGATCGATACATTAACTAAAACATTATGAAAGATATTTTGGTATAATATGATTAGTTTGGGTATTTTATTGATATCATTGAAAGTTCGGGATATTTTTGGGACAAGTCGAATAGTTTAGGATTTAATTTGATAATTGCCCTAATAATTTAGAACTGTGTATATATATGTATACACATCATTCAATAGATGAATATACTGAAATCAGTCTCACAATATATCTCACACATCACTTAACACCATTTTAGCCTCTAAGTTATTAGATTTTGTTTTATTGAGCCATGAAGTTCTAATTGTATTAAATTGAGCTCTACAACATTTATTCTTCTTGCATTAAACCCCTCAAACAAACTTTTAACTTTACCCATTTTTGTGCGTATGAATTCGCGCAATAACGATTTTATGCCCCTTCAATGGATTTTGTTCTATTGATTTGCTTCAAAATATATCTTAAGAAGTTTTAAAATAAAAGGCTGAGGGCTTAATGCAACAATAGTGCAAGTTTGCTAGCTCAATGCAAGAAAAAATGTTGGTATATGTGAGAAGTTAGAACGTGCGAGAAAGCAACCGGTAAATTGGTAACATGGGTTATGTAGGGGTGAGCAAAAACCGAACCGGACCGAAAAACCGAACCGGACCGAATCGAAATGGGCGGTTTGGTTCGGTTTTGAAACGATAATCGGTTGATTCGGTTTCAAATTTCAAAACGAAATTAATTGGTTCGGGTTCGGTTTGGTTAAAAATTGATTTTTAAACCGAACCGCCCGAATTAATTATTATTATATATTTTTATTTTTATATATATATTATATATATATATATATTATTATATTATTAATATTTAAATTGGTTAATATTATATATATTTATATATATATAATTATATTTATATATTATATTATATATTATAATATTTATATTAATTTTAATTGTAATTCGGTTAAAACGAATCGAAACCGAATATTTGGTTCGGTTTGATTCGATTTTATCTGATAATTCGTTTCGGTTCGGTTTGGATTTTTAAAAATTCGGTTTTTTTTCGGTTTTCGGGTTCGGTTGGTTTTGAACCGAGCGCGAATCTCACCCCTAGGTTATGGGATGGCTATTCTCATCAACAATCCAAGCTTGCGACTTGAAAGAATGGAGCTCACAAAGATCATTGCATTTATTCACCTAATTCATGATATCTTGATCTATATGTGTACGCCGGATTTTAGAAGGCCAAATCAATATTAATAATAATAGTAATCTTAGGGATAATCATGATAAATATATTGATATGTATTCTATTTCTAATCAAACTCTATATATTTATCAAACTCTAATATTTGATTATTTTAAATTTATCTTCACTTGAAATCTTCAAAATTCTAAAGCTATAAATACGAGTTATTCCCTACCCCAACATCACACACACACACACAAAATTCACACACACATTCACACACAAACACACACAATTCACACACACAATTCACACACACACTCACATGAACACATATATTCATACTGCGTGCTTGTAGCACTACATAAATATTTCGCTCAAGTGCTCAATTGGCGACAACATATTTTGATTTCTCTATTAGTTGGTGCTGTGCGCAACTAGGACCCTCGTTCTGAATTGAGTTGATTTTGATTTGTTTTGCTCAACAAAACAAGGTGGGAAATTATGCTTGTGGTTATGTTATCCTATATTGTTTTATATGTTTTTATATTCATATTGATTATATGACTACATGTTTTATTTTAAAGACTACATGATGTTTGTGCTAATATATATATATATATATATTCTCATGTTATAATATATGTTCTATATATATTTAAGACCTCACAGGATATTAAAGTCTCGTGTTATTATTATATTTAAGGCCTCACGGAATATTAATGCCCATGTTACTATATATATTTAAGACCTCACAGAATATTAAGGTCTCATGTTATTATTATATTTAAGATCTCACAGAATATTAAGGTCGCATGGTATTATTATATTTAAGGTCTCACAAAATATTAAGGTATCACAATTATATATTTAATTTCATGATTTTAAATTCTATTTATGTGACAATATGAAAGATTAACATGTATTACATATGTGGATAATTGCATTATTCATCATGAGTATATTTATGATATGCTCACACTATCTACTTTCAGTTTTGCGGTTGAGGAATTCAAGCGGTCATGGAAGTCGAGAATGACTAATACAATAAAAGTCGTTTATTTCTTTTAGTTCAAGTTATTAGATTTTCGATATTGATTAAAATCTTAAGCTTAGTTTTATTTAGTTAAGTCATGTTCAAATTAAAATATATATTTTTGAGACATGTCTTTTAGTTTATTATTTTGCTTAACATGGTCACTTGTGAAGACAAGATAGATCCGATCATTTAAGTAATAAAGTCAAATATTAATTTTATATTTATACATTGAGTTTACAAATTTTTCATTTATTGTACAAGTTTAAATTAAATAACAATATTTCATTATTTTAGAAAATCGAGTGTTACAAATATGGAACAATCAATACGGTATCACTTGTTTCCATATTAAATACCAACTATATTGTACACAATTCGATCGGTACATTAGACATATCATGTCGCAATGCATGATGTTATCCAATAAGCACGTCGTCTCGAGCAAGTAGGGTAGATTTGTGATAGAGAAATTCGAGAGAAACAAAACAGGAAATCATGCTTCCTCTTAGGGATGTCAATGAGAGAGTTTTACCCAAACTACAACCAATAAATAAGTAACGATTTTGGTACTAAAACCGACCCATTAAATCTGATCCGGACGGACTCGGACCATCAACTATGTGTCTGAAGCGGTCCAAGTCCAAATTATCTGAAACCAAAACTAGAACCGAAATTAGAATAAAAATCATTGCTCGAATTTAGTGGACTATGAGCGACTCAGTTAGTATATATAAAGCGGCTCATTGACAAGCCTACTTAAAGTTAGGTTTGTCGATAGATGAGTTTACTCGGATCGAATCACCATCAAACTATAGGTCTAAATGATGCGGATCTAAACCGAACCAAAACCGAACCGTTGTTTTAAAATTTAGAGGCTATGAGCGATGTTGAATCAATCGTGTAAAATCTACCCATTGACATCCCTACTTCCTCTTCTATGTTTAAACTATTTGCATATGTATATTGTGTGATAAAAATCATGTTGTTTGGGAAAATACCATTTTATCATAATGGTTGACATTGTTTACATGAGGCACACTCCGGTATTGAAAGAATGGTCAAACATCACTAGTAATAAAGAGCTGCTTGCTACAAATATCACATATCACATATGTGCAATTTACAAACGAAAATAAAAAATTTGGGGATTTTTTTAATGATTTCACCTTCATTTATAATCACCCGGAAACATTCAGGGTTTCACATGAGCTTTTGTAATTTATGGTATGTATATGTAATCAAAGTTTTCAATTATAGTTGGGAGTATGATGCAATTGATATATTACCAGAATACATGAGGCAGCGTTACATAGCCCTTCTTACACCATCAATGGTATAGCCAAAGGTTAGCGAAAATTCGGCAGTAATCCTATAGATTCTCTTAAAGCAACGCTAAGACTAAGAGTAACAAATACTATCATCTTTTTACAAAGAAGATATATTATTAATTAAAAAAATTATGAAGCGTAATACCATAAGAGAAATAAGAACAAAAGTTATTTACTTTTACAACCGATGTTGCGAAAATCGTTGGGCGGCCGCCTCGCCTCAAAGCGAGCGGCGAAAAATCGCCCAGGCGACCGCTCCATCTCGAAGGCCACGTGCAAGCCTCATCGACCGCATCGGTGCGCAGAGGCGCGAATGTTCGCTGAGGCGGAATTGAGGCGTGATATCTTAAATTGGACTCAATTTTGGTTTTGAGCCCAAATTGAAGGAGCCCATACGAAATTAAGATAAAAATTAGAGAGCCCAACCTAATTTGACACTCAACCTAATTTGACATTAATAACAAAAATTAGGGTTGGAAGAAGAAGAAATTGAAGAACTTAAAACAACACAACATCTCTCCTCTTAAGTAACACGCGCATCATTGTGCCTCTCCTCATGACACCTCGCCGCACCGTCACCACTCGTCGATCATTGCCTTGACACCACATCGTCTTTATCGCCACTCGCCATACGTCGGGTAAGTTTTTATTTTGAGTTGTTCTGTTTTGTATTTTTTCTTGATTTGGTGCATTTACGTGTGTGTGCATGTGCGAAAAGTGAAAATATTACTATATTAGAGTTAGACTATTAGTGCGTGTGTGTGTGATGCGTCTGTGTGAGTGTGTGTGTGTGTGTGCATGTGTGTGCGAAAAGTGAAAATATTATTATATTAGACTATTAGTGCGTGTGTGTGTGTGATGCATTTGTGTGAGTCGTGTGTGTGCATGTGTGTGCGAAAAGTGAAAATATTATTATATTAGACTTAGTCGTGTATGTGTGAGTCTTGTATGTGTGAACTAACTTCTGTAATAGGCTAATAGCTTCCGGTGAACATAATAGTTCTTAGTCTTCCAATAAAATAATAGCTTCATGTAATAGTGTAAATACTACTCCATAAGTCCCGTCGAGATGGCTCGCTTTCCTTTTAATTTGTCCCTTTAAGATGGCACGTTTATTTTTAAGAAATAATTATCTATTCAAAGTTGTGGGACCTCCTACTTTTATCACTTTATTCACTTTATACCATTCTCCAAATAACCGTCTAGAAAAAGAAATTAAGTCTTTGATGGGACGGAGGAATAAATAAACGATAATAATAATAGCTTACGAATAATAATAAGCTAGCTTCGATGAATTGAATATATGTCGATGTGTATATGAGTTACTTAGTTTATTCATATTGTTTAATTAAATTTAATTTAATAATTTTATAAATTAAGATTATGGGTTAGAAAATATCCATCTTGAAAATATGGGACATAAATTCCAAATCCGTCTAAAGGATATAAGTATTTTGAGTGTAATTTTTGTCATCAACAAATTAAAGGCGGAGTTGGAAAAATGAAAGATCATCTTGCTTGCACTCATAAGAATGTCATAGCATATCGAAAGTGCCAATTGAGGTAAAACAAGAAATATCGACTACCTTAAGAGGGGATAGCGACAAAGCAAAAGCAGCAAGAACAATTTGATGAAATGGTTGATCTTTGGAGCATACTATGGGCGGTAGTGCTCATGGATCGAACCCTTCTCATGATGAAATTGATACAAGAAGCATAAAGAGGACCAATGTATAAGTTTCTTGTACATGAGGATGATGAAGTTGATGAGGCTCGTTGGACTCAAGCTACAAATCCACCACAAGCATGGTTTAAAAAGGCAAAGTTGAGGCGAGGCGCCGACAAAGCGCCGGTGGCGCCTCACGTGGGTGTCTGAAATGCGCCTCTGGAGCTCCGTGGCGAGGCGGTGGATGCGGTCGAGGCGGTGGGCGCAGATTCAAATTTTAGTAAGTCAAATTTTTTGTATAAACTTTCTTTAATTAATATCAATTAGTAATTGACTATTCGAATATTAGCCCAAAAGACAATAATTTAAACCTAATTAATCCTAATCTCTATTTAATGCATGAACAGCAGACGACGTCCTCTCCTAAAACTCACTCTCACGTACCTCCATCTCCCTCTCCTGCTCTGCGGCCTCTGCCCTTCCATCTCTTTCCTTCTCCGTGCTCTGCTCTGGCCTTCCATCTCCCTCCTTCTCCGGCGACAGCACTAGTCCGGTGAACAACAGCGCGCATCAACAGTTTCTGTAATTTTTAGTTTGTAAGTTTGTTTTGTATTTTGGAAGACAGAGACGTGTGGTTGTAAATTTGTTGTATTATTTAATATTTGCTACTAGCATTCTCGGTTGTAAATTTGTTGTACTTATTTAATACTATTTGCTACTAGCCTGATTCTCATTTAGATTCCCAAGAAAATAATTTTCATTAATGTATTGTAGAGTGAGATGTAGTCTGTGGACAGAGATTGTACAATTAAATAATTATAAGTTCCGTGAGTTGATTTGTAGGCAGAGATTATACTATTATATAATTAATAAATATAAGTTATCGCTGTAGAACATGTATTAATGTATATTATTTAATTTGTAGGCATAGAGGACGTGATTTGTAGAACATGTATGTATTAATGAATTTAATGTATATTATTTAATTGGTAGGCATAGAGGACGTGATTTGAATATTTGTAGGAGGCACAATTTATAATTATTTTATATTTGTTGTAATTTGTGTATATTATTGTATATTTGCTATAGTTTGTGTATATTATTTGAATATTTGTAGGTATGAGACACAACTTGTAATTATTTTATATTATTGCATATTTGCTATTATTTTATATTATTGTATATTTGCTACAGTTTGTCGGCATAACTGCATAAGCACACCAATATGTATTATATCAATGTGTATACATATTATTAACCAATTGTTTTGTAATTTGTTAGAATTAATGTTGTGAAAAAATTGCACTACTAATAATTATTTATTTATTTTTTTGTTTATTTGATAAAATTATGATTTAATATTATAGATATACAATGAGCAATAGAAGAGATCCGGCTTGGAAATATGCAATTGAAATCGATGTACCGCCATCGGGTGTGACAAAAGGCTACAAATACTTAGAGTGCAAGTTTTGTAGTAAAGAGAATAAATGAACATCTTGCATGCATGCATAACAATGTGCAACCATGTTCAAAAGTACCCGAAGAGGTGAAAAATGAGATCAAGCAATACTTGAAGGCATTTGAAACTACAAAACATCAAAAGCAAATGAATTTTGAGGAGATGGTGGACAATGGGTCATATTTTGGTTGTGGCACAAATGCTACTGTTGGTGATGTTGGATCTTATCCTAGTGGTTCTAGAGGTATAAAGGGGCCCATGGATCGATTTGTGGTGAATGATAATGCTCAAGAGGGTAAAATAGCCCGACAATTGCTAAAGAACATTGAAATCAAGTTTGTTTAGATATTGGGAGATTCTTTTATGAGAATGGGATCTCGTTCGCCAATATGTTGCGATCTGTTGGAAATTATGGACGAGGATTAAAGGCTCCAATAATGCGAGCTTAGGAGTTGGATCTTGGATGAAGAAGTGAAGACAACAACTAAGGCATTGATGAGATTAAAGAAACATGAAAAAAAAAGCGGGGTTTCACTCTTTGTCGGATGGTTGGTCGGATATATGAAATAGAAGTCTTATCAACTTTCTTGTGAACAATCAACATGGGAATTTTTTTGAAAAGCAGTTGATGCATCGGATTGTGTGAAGGATGCTCAAAAATTATTTGAATTGCTTGATGAAGTTATTGAAGAAATTGGAGAAGATATTGTTGTTCAGTGATAGCAAGCAATGCAGTGCGTACAAAGCGGTTGGAAGTTTGTTGATGGAGAAGAGAACACGATTGTATTGGACTCGTCTTGACACTATATTGATTTGATGCTTGAGAAAATTGGTGAGTTGCCACAACACGAGAATGCTTTGCTTAAAGCGAAGAGTGAGCAACTTGATATATAACCATCGATGGGTGTTGAGTCTTTTAGAAAAATTACAAAGAAAGATCTCCTTGACAGTTGCGATGCGATTATACTTGCGCTTCTTGACTTTAGAGTGCTGAGCTGAAGCAATCATTGCAATCGATGTTTGTATCGAGAGAATGGTACATTGTGCATGGGCAAAGAAAGGCGATGGAAAAGAGGTGAAAAAGATTGTCATGAATGATGACTCATTTTAACTAGTGTGGTTTATTCTATTAAAACCACAAAGCCTCTTGTTGATGTTTTGAGGATTGTTGATGGTGAGAAGGCCTTGGCAATGGGGTTTATCTATGATGTTATGGATGAGGCAAAAGAAAGATAGCAATGAACTTGACGGACAAGTCTCTTCCTATAAGGAGATTTGGGATATCATCGATCATAAGTGGGATAATCGGTTGCGAGGACTTGCATACAGCGCATATTATCTGAATCCTCGATATAGGTGGAGTCTAATGTTTACGAACATCCAGAAAATAAAAAGTGGCTTATATAGGTGCATGGAGCGACTCGTTCCAAATCGAGACAAATATTTGAGATCGACTCCCAACTTGATTCTTATAAATCTGAGATGAGATTGTTTGGCTTGAAGTCGTCTTTGAAACATATTTAACACGTCCACGGATATTTATTATATTGATTTAGTTTTATTTTATTTCATAATAGTTTATTAAAATATTGAATGCAAATTTTATTTTATATTAGTTGCATGGTAGGACACTTTTGGGGATGAAGTTCGAATTAAAATCATTTGCGATGATGATTCTTGAGTGCGACTTGCTCTGCATGCGCATGTGAGCGTAATTGGATGCGTTCGATCAAGTGCACAAAGAGAAGAAATCGTCTAAGCACATTAAAATTTGGACAAATTGGTGTATATCATGTACAATAGGAATTTGAAGTATAAACATCGAAGAAACAATCACAAAGCGATGTAGATGACCGCTTTTATGATTTGAGTTTTAAATTTTAGAGACAAACATACTTGATCATGAAATTATGTTTTTATTTTGTGTTTTAATATACTTGTTATGTTTTCTCTGTTTTATTATTTTAGTTATAAATTTTATATATTTTATGATTTCGCCTCGGTTTCGCCTCGGACGCCTCGAGGCTTCACGCCCGTGAGGCTATTGGAAAACACCTCGGTCTTAAGCGTATATTTAACCTTGACCACAGTTATGTCTCGACATACGAAAAGACGAAGACAAGTGGCATTGGACATGAAGATTTTCTTTGAAAATTGGTTCTTTCAACTACATTGAGTCGCTTCATTTGCGAGCATATGTAGATTCATTGCTTTATATGAGAAAGGTTTGAGGGTTCCTAGGGCATGAGTTGAGTACATAGATTTTGAATGAAGAAGTAGAGACAACCACGGTTTGTGTTGAATAAATAAAAAATTTGGATGCAAGCGGTGTCTCAATCTTATCAGATGGATGGAAAGACATGAGAGGAGAAGCTTGATCAATATCTTGGTTAACAATCAACTCTGAGATTGTTTTTCTCAAGCCGATTGATGTGAGACGTCGAAGATGTCCAAATGATATTTAAGCTTCTTGGCGACATTGTGGATGAAATTGGAGAGGACATAGTGGTGCAAGTTATTCTTGATAATCTTAGCAACTGAAAATTTTGAGAAAACTTTTGATGGAGAGAGAAAGAATCTATATTGGACACCATATGCGACTCGTTGTCTTGATTTGATGCTTGAGAAGATTGGAAAGTTGCCGCGTCTGAAGATGCATTGATAAAGACGAGGAAAGTGAGCAATTTCATATACAATCATGGATTGTGTGTGTAGCGATGAGAAAATTTGCAAGAGAGAGCTCATCGACCTTTGTGCACTAGATTTGCTACAACTTTTGACTTTGGAGAGTTTGATTGGTCAGGAGGTAACCTTTAGAAGCCGTGTTCACATCTGCAGAATGGGCAAATAGTACTTGGACAAACAAAAGCGATGGAGCGATAAAAAGATAATTTTAAATGATCCTCGATTTTAGTGTAGTGTTCGTATGCTTTGAATACTCTGAAACCATTAGTGAAAGTGTTGAGAATGGTGGATGGTGAGCAAATATCTACAATGGGGTTTATATATGGTGCCATTGATAAAGCCAGTGAGGAGATTCAAAAAATTGGGAGGTCGACTTGCGATTATAAAGAAATATGGGATATCATTGATGCACCTTTGGAAAATCGGTTGCATTGTGATTTACATGTTGCGTCTCACTTTCTAAATCCTCGACATCGGTATTCTCGGTTTCTCTTCATGAAATTAAGAAGGGTTTGATGTTTTGCATGCAAAAACCGATTCTACAAGAAGGCGGTTATAGGCGATCTTAATTGGATGCATTTAGAACAAAACATTGACTTTTTGGGCTACAAGCGACATTAGAGAGTTATAAAACAAGATCTCACGGTAATTTACTAAGTAATAATATTTTTGATTATCACATTGTTTAATGTTTACATACTAATTATTATTATTTTATTCACAAAAGTTGATTGGTGTATTGATATGGAGATTGAACCAGAGCTTGAAAGATTTGTTGTGAAATAATTGAGTTTGACATGTTAATCTTGACTTGTGAGCATAATTGAGTATATTCAATCAAATATTTTGTTTTTAATATATATTGCTATTATTTAATCAATTTCTATATTTTACATAATTATTTAATATTTAATTTATAATTTTATAGGTGTACACAAAGAAAATGAATAGTTTAACTACATCTGAGCTCAATTCTTTGGTGTATATCATATCTGATAGTAGAAAATTTGACGAACACACCACAAAGTGAAAAGTGGTGCAAAAGATAAGGACAATTTGGAAGTTGACCACTTGACCTCAGGATGATGAATTGTATGTTGGCAATGAGAATGGCGAAATGAGCAAAGTGGTAGTGTTGCAGTCAGCTAGCATACGTGAATGATGATTTGGATCAAGAAATCGATGATTATTTAGATGATTCACAAATGCCGAATGTGGAAACATCGTCTTCATCAAGGACTACAAGTAAGAGAAAGAATAACACAAATTCAAAGGTAAACTTTGATTTAAAATTTCAAGTTAAAATATTTTTATTTATAACTCTTTATATGTTTATTTACTTACATAATTAACATTGTATGTAATTTAAGCAAAGGTAAAGAGAAATGATTGAAATGAGTTTGATTGATGAGGAAGAAGAGGAAAGGATGTTGAGGAGATATGAGAGAGAATGAGGACAAAGATGATGATGATGAATGTGATGACTTAAATATTTAAATTTTGATGAATTACTTGTTTATACCCATTTTATATCTTTGTTTTGATCTTTTAAGACTTAAAAATCTTTTAATTATATATTGGACTTGTTATCTATTATTTTATAATTTATTTATAATTTTTGGATTTTTTGTTCTTTATTATCGAGGCTTTAGAGGCTTCGCCTAAAAAGTAAGCATACTCACTCCGTTTCACGCTTTTACAACATTGTTTAAAACAATAAGATAGCAAAATGAAAATTGGTTGGATCTTGAATCTCAAACCTCTAATACAAATGAGAGGTCACTAAAATATCCCCAAATTACTATATTTTAATTATTTTGTTAAATCAGACGATCTAAAATAAAATAGTTATGATGTTTTATCTATCAAGTATTGATTATACATATATAGACAGTGGGGGTTGTGCAGGGCATTCTAGTAGAAGCGAGATGGTTTAGATCAGGAAAGCTGCCTATAGCAAAAGTATTTGGAAAATGGCAGAGTAAGTTCGATTGCACGTTGTTATATTCCACTTATTCTTTCTTCTAGGTCTTGAAAGAGAGCAACACTTTATACACTTATGACACTTCTACCCTTGCCTCGTCCATTGCTACTACTCTTCGTCTTTATGATGACCTTAGCACGTTGAGATCCATTTATGCGACAATTATTACAAGCCATGGCAGATCAACTCATAAGGCACATGAGGTCGGACAATGCATGATTTCCTACGAATTAGCACTACCGCCGATTGATCACTAAAGTTCTTCTATTTGCACTGAATTTTCACTTCCAACACTCGTAAGAAATTTAAAATAACTAAGAAAAGTAAATAAATACCAGTTTTCAGCAAATTCTATAAACAAGACAAAGTCAAAATTTTCAACATAAATTTTCACCACGTTCCAGCAAAAGCGTAGACAAACAGAAACACACACACACACACACACGCACTATCCTGTTTCAAAAACTGATCTATTTACACAGAATCAACTCGATTCTGGCGATCCTGATTCCGTTGGGCATCTATTGATGCCGAGTGAACTACGATTGGACCTCAGGGTCCAAAAAAATATCGAATTTTACGAATCCAAATCCTAAAAGCTACCAAACAATTTCAATTTTTCCAATCCACATAGAAAACCTAGAATTCATCACCAGCAGAATAAGGGATCCAAGATGCAATAGCAGTTTCAAGATAGGCATAGAATAGCTCAATCAAAATTTCAATCGATCATTCACAACCGAAACTCGAACACAGACAATATGTTTGTGTGTGTGTGTGTGTGTGTGTGTGTGTGTGTGAAGGTTTACTCACCGGAGAAATGACAACTGTGGAGTAAATACACGATTTTGACTGAAGAGACGAGCCCGCTGCGGTTATATTTATTGTCGTGCCAAAATTTTCTGACCGTTGATAGATGTAGAGGTACAGCATCGTGGAGTCTTAGATGACCGTTGGATCATTAGATGACTAGACTGGAAAGTTATTGGGTCTTCATAATGGGCTTTATTTTAGCCTCTTTCAACAGATCAATTACACTTAGGCGAGATTTGCAGATGAGATTATAAGATTTATTGAAAACAAATTGCGTTGAATGTTGACTCGTTGATTCAAAAGTACACCCTCCCTTCCAAAAATATATTTTTGAGAATCTTCTATATGGATATTTTTATAAAAATTGTTGAGTGTTTTTTGAATGAAATAAGGATCTCACATTAATATAATTTTAAATTAATTAATGGTGAGTCATATATGATCAAATGTATAAATAAATAGTGGTGAGTCATAGATAATAAAATATATAAATAAATTATATTATTAAAGGTAATAAGTAAACAAATCGTGGATCATAAATTGTAAAAGATGTAAATAAAAATATTGTTAAGGGTAATAAATATATTATGAAGTAATTTCCATAATGGAAAATGGAACAAATTTATAGGACGTATCAAAAAAATTATAAACAAATTCTGGAGATGAAATGAGTCATATTTTATAATAACTTAACGGTTTCCTAATTTTGATCGAAGAAATTACAGGAATAAATTTTGTTGCGTTGCAATGGCTAAATGCTCTTTGTTGAAACTCATACTATATTCAGTCAGTCGCTTTTTATTTTTAATTCATGCATCCACATTTTCGTGACAGAGAAACTCTATTAAAATGTTAAACCTGTCATGGGTGTTTTGAACAACTAATTACTTTTAACGTTCTTTTCAACGGTTGGAATATAGGTTCATCATTTGGACAAACTATCGGTCACTTTAAACATTGTTGATTTAAGCAAAAATCCAACACAAGCATTGACACAACATTTCTGACAAGCCCGTTATCGACAATTGCACATAATTTAATCATTGCATTTAGCTTTCCCAAGGCACATTTTGCACATAATTTTAGTTCACACAATATACTTGATTACAAAATTATGGAGGTATTTAAATTATAAAATTGCAATACGAATGCGTACATACATAATAAAAGGGAGCGACTATGGCCACAACCAACATAATAGAAGGGAATAAAGAATTTAAGGAAACAAGGCAATGAATGGATCGAGTAACAAGTTCAAGAAGAATTCTACTATTTAGGATCCAAAATACATAACCAAACACACAACGAAAATTTCGATTACTCTTCAAAATCCGAAACATAGTAAAGTAACCGAGCTTGGTTCAAAACAAAGTAGACCAAAAAACAGAACTTGGAACTATTATATGATCCAACAAATAGCCTTCAAGACTTCCTAGGTTTGCTTGTTGCCAACTGCGATTCCGGCTGCAAAAACACAAGAAACAACATTATTGGTCAAGACTAGAGACTAATAATAAGAGTTATAGTTTACATCAACTAAGAGCTGGATATTCTAAAACTTCCAGCGTATTGATCGTTACCTCCTTTTTTACGGGCTCTTCCTTTTCTGACAAAATCAACTCAATATGGCATGGAGACGACATGTAGGCTGAGAATAATAAGGTCACATTAATTCATCCAGAATGTTATAGTTAAGAAAGGAAAAGCTATAAACTCAAACATACGGTTAATCCTTCCATGGGCTCGTACGTGCGACGCCAAATTACTATATTTTAATTATTTTGTTACGACGATCTAAAATAAAATAGTTATGATGTTTTATCTATCAAGTATTGATTATACATATATAGACAGTGGGGGATTTGTGCAGGGCATTCCTAGTAGAAGCGAGATGGTTTAGATCAGGAAAGCTGCCTATAGCAAAAGTATTTGGAAAATGGCAGAGTAAGTTCGATTGCACGTTGTTATATTCCACTTATTCTTTCTTCTAGGTCTTGAAAGAGAGCAACACTTTATACACTTATGACACTTCTACCCTTGCCTCGTCCATTGCTACTACTCTTCGTCTTTATGATGACCTGGGGAGCACTAAGCTGCTAAGGTAATTTTGCCTGCTCTAAAATTACAAATAATCCCTAAGTGTCTTCATTCACCGAGAATACTAATAAGTATCAAATGGATCAAGGGTGATTTCAAAATGAATCCTAAATCTCTACTAAATATGCAACAGGACAAGCACCAAGATGGTTCGTACATAAAATATTACATGAATGACGAGCCAAAGTTGTCCAAGAAGGAAGCACGACAAAGTGTGGAGGGCATGATATCAGACCAATGGAAAGTCCTAAACAAGGAACCTTTTCTACGTCTAAATCACTCATCGCTCTCATGTTTCACAAGGGCTTCTCTCAATTTTGCAAGAATGGTACCTCCCATGTACACCTACGATGAAAATCAAAGGCTTCCGCTCCATGAAGAACATATCAACACTACTGACCTGTTCAACTCAGAGGATGCGTACCAAGACCTCTAGGCTAGTGATGCTTCAGTGCTTAACCTAAAATATTGCCACTAAAGAGTAAGACGGTGTCTTGCAACTCCTGTACTAACTATGTCATTAGCAAATATTATTAGCTGTAATTGTATCATTCTACCAACATAGGTGGTGCAATTGCATTTGAAGAACATATCAGCACTACAAACATGTTCAATTAATAACCTCAAGAGTACTCATGTATTCAGCATATGATAAATATGGCCACTAAAGAGGAAGGTGAGGCTTGTAACTCCTGAACCAAACATGTCCTTGGCACATACGATTTATAATAGTATGATCTACCAACAATGCAAACTATGCATTTGAATAAAAGTGCAATGAAATGTATGTAATATCCTTCAACTTGGCACAAACTGAAAAAAACTATTTGAGAAACCTACTTCTTTGATGTCTTCTTCTTCGGGCCAGAAATAGCAGGCTGTGGCTTAGGGTGCTTCTCGGCCTCACTTGGGTCTAACCAATTGAGAGAGTGGCGATTGAAGAACGGCCAATTGGGAACCGTAAGCAGAGAAGTCAACACCACTCCGGCAGCATAAATCAGCATCATCATCTGAAACGACCCCAATACATAGCCTGTGATAAATGCCACCACTGCAAAACATACCAACAACAGCTGCATCAGGTGCTCTGCTAGCTTCTGCCCTTGCCAATCCATCTGCAAGTCGGTCATTTGGATACAAGTTAATTACCTTAGCACGTTGAGATCCATTTATGCGACAATTATTACAAGCCATGGCAGATCAACTCATAAGGCACATGAGTCGGACAATGCATGATTTCCTACAATTAGCACTACGCCGATTGATCACTAAAGTTCTTCTATTTGCACTGAATTTTTCACTTCCAACACTCGTAAGAAATTTAAAATAACTAAGAAAAGTAAATAAATACCAGTTTTCAGCAAATTCTATAAACAAGACAAAGTCAAGAATTTTCAACATAAATTTTCACCACGTTCCAGCAAAAGCGTAGACAAACAGAAACACACACACACACACGCACTATCCTGTTTCAAAAACTGATCTATTTACACAGAATCAACTCGATTCTGGCGATCCTGATTCCGTTGGGCATCTATTGATGCCGGAGTGAAACCTTACGATTGGACCTCAGGGTCCAAAAAAAAATATCGAATTTTACGAATCCAAATCCTAAAAGCTACCAAACAATTTCGAATTTTTCCAATCCACATAGAAAACCTAGAATTCATCACCAGCAGAATAAGGGATCCAAGATGCAATAGCAGTTTCAAGATAGGCATAGAATAGCTCAATCAAAATTTCAATCGATCATTCACAACCGAAACTCGAACACAGACAATGTGTGTGTGTGTGTGTGTGTGTGAAGGTTTACTCACCGGAGAAATGACAACTGTGGAGTGAATACACGATTTTGACTGAAGACACGAGCCCGCTGCGGTTATATTTATTGTCGTGCCAAAATTTTCTGACCGTTGATAGATGTAGAGGTACAGCATCGTGGAGGCTTAGATGACCGTTGGATCATTAGATGACTAGACTGGAAAGTTATAGGGTCTTCATAATGGGCTTTATTTTAGCCTCTTTCAACAGAACTTGGAACTATTATATGATCCAACAAATAGCCTTCAAGACTTCCTAGGTTTGCTTGTTGCCAACTGCGATTCCGGCTGCAAAAACACAAGAAACAACATTATTGGTCAAGACTAGAGACTAATAATAAGAGTTATAGTTTACATCAACTAAGAGCTGGATATTCTAAAACTTCCAGCGTATTGATCGTTACCTCCTTTTTACGGGCTCTTCCTTTTCTGACAAAATCAACTCAATATGGCATGGAGACGACATGTAGGCTGAGAATAATAAGGTCACATTAATTCATCCAGAATGTTATAGTTAAGAAAGGAAAAGCTATAAACTCAAACATACGGTTAATCCTTCCATGGGCTCGGTACGTGCGACGCCTTTGCTTCTGGGCCTGGTTAACCTGAATGTGAGAAATAAATAGTGCATCCACATCCAAACCTTTCACCTGGAAAAAGATCAACCACTAAATTTACACACAAGAAAAAAGAAAACATCAAAGATATGACAAAGGAGAAACCTATGTACCTCAGCATTACTTTCAGCATTCTTCAGTAAATCCAAGATAAACTTGGCAGATTTAACCGGCCAGCGACCCTGTCCATTGGAGTGTCTGTTCTTGGCTTGAGCAGTTCGCCCAACACCACCACAGAACCGGGTGAAAGGTATGGCCTGCTTGTGGGCAAGCACATCCTCCAAGTACCTCTTGGCCTTACGCAGAGGCAGCTTCCTGATGGCATGCGCTGTCTCCTAGTATTCTGATAAAATAAATTTATCATAGTTAGATTCTTCAATATAATCTCAATACCAAGTCATGAAATATTGCAGAGTTTCCAATGATGCACCATTAAATTATGCACCAACAGGCAACATAACTTGAAGCAATACATAAATCAACACCAATCCACTTCAATCATTATAAATGTAGCATTGTTTACTGAACCATCAATCATCAGAAAACATAAAGTGGTTCACCCAATAACATTGCACGACTTATATTCCTGATGTTTACGAGAGACCTATTCACGAATGGCAACAGATCCATGCCTTTTACATCAGGTTAAATATATATCAGCTCAAAAGTGCTCAAGGTCCATACTATATAAATTACATCAAAAGAAATATAAGAATCCTAGAATTAGCGCCAAATCTGAGTCAAAATAAAGAACTACACGAAACGTAATATTAACTGACCCAGCAAATGAAAGCATTATGGATGTAGCATTGTTTACTGAACCATCAATCATTAAAAAACGCAATGTGGTTCACCCAATAACATTGCACAACTTTTATCCCTGACGTTTACGAGAGACCAATTCACAAATGGCAAAAGATCCCTGCTTTTATCATCAGGTTGAACATATAGGTCTAGAAATGCTCGAGGTTTAGACTACTCAACAAATTACATAAAAGATTATGAATGAACCCTAAAACTATATGAAAATGGACCTCAATAAACCTATAGAACAAAAAGGATAGGATTCTTTAAATTAAACTGAAGGCAAGTCCGAAAATATCAAGTAATTTATCAAGGAAAATAAGAAGCAACAAAAAATGGGCTGAGCTTGTTAATCGTTACAAAAAAAGCTTATTGGAACAGACGCGAATAAAATAGATAAAATTACCTTGAAATGAACTCTGAGATCGGATCCCCTGGCCTTGCAGGCTGCAACAAAAACAGAACCATAACAAAATCAGCAAACAACTAAAAAGGTAGAACTGAATAAATCATCATAAAACAAAAGAAACCGACATTTGGTGATATTATCGGGCTCTCTCGAGTACTTCACCTGTAGAATTTCAGCAGAAATTAAAGGTCAGAAAACCGTAAACAATACCAAAACACAAACGTATTTGGATAGAGTCGAATAATAATCAGAGCTTAGTATGTGACCGAGAGAAAATGAGTGATACCATTGTTGTTGAGGCGGCTTCTTCTTCGGACCGAACAAAATGATGGAAGTCGATTGCCCTTCTTCGGAAGAGAGAGACGGAGGTGCAGAAGATTTTATAGTAAAACCCTAATGCTTAATGCGTTTAGATGGGCTGGGCTTATACATTTTGAGTCTCAATATTCTAGAACCATGAGCTAGCGGGTCTTTGGCCCATACATGAACATGTTAGATAATTTAATATGTTATATTTTAAATTACTGTGGTCTCCCTCAATAAAAAAAATTTAATGTGGTCTCATTAATCTGATTCTCAATTTAGATTTTTAATTTCTGTGTAGTTTGAAAGGAGTTTCTTAATATATTATTTTTCAATCTAAAACTATAGAAGGGTCAATCTCAATGCATTTGAGGTGTAAGTTGAACAAGAATTCATTATTATTTTATATTTATAAAGTCAGAAAAGTATCATCACACTTATTTTGGGTGTCCATACAAAGTATTAAACTTTGCATTTTAGTACATCACTCTATTTTATCTCCTTGATTTTACCCTTAAAGTCTTCACTTTATACACTCAAAAATATCTACCAATAATTTTCTTAAAAGCGTGTCTTGGTCAAATATATGATAGTACATTTTATGGACGGAGGAAGTATTATGTTTCAAGCATTGTCACACCTTTAGGCAACATATTTTTAAGGAGTGGTCTCTTGTCGCCGGCGCAGTGATGTCACCCCTATTAATATATTAGTTAGGATTCTTTTAAGTGGAAATACGTATATATAGTCAGTCCAAGTTAAGAATGTCAATTATAAGCGACATAAAATGTCAAATTATGGCCAGTGGTTGGCCTATTGGGACTATTATCACCAAATAGTACCAATAGGACCAACATTGTTGGTCCTATTGGTACTTTTGGTGATAATAGTCCGATAAGGTCAACCACTGTATAATTGACATTTTTATGTTAATGCTATAATTGACATTTCTTAACTGGATAACTTATAACGCTTCGCTTTTCTTTTAAACCATTATTGAATTAATTATTATATTAATTTTAAATAAAATTAATTAATTTAAATAAGATTTAGGAATTTTTATTGAACTTAATAAATACTAAATAAAATTAATATATTATCATCAGAAATTAATAAACTCTAATTAAATAATATTAAACCTTAATTATCCTTAATCCCTCTAATTAATACCTAATTATCCTAATTAATAGTCTATCATGGGTGAGTGCATTGTCGTCGGGCTCACCAAGTGTTTGTCTATTTTTAAATTCAATCCAATGCCTTAAGCTTTTCTTCAAGACGATCAAGAGGTAGTTTTATACATAAATTTATGTATTCACGCGGATGGATACTCCAACCTTGATCTTATCCGATTCGAGCTCAAATTATTACCATTTGTATTACTTATATCATTAAATGAGATTTTCCTTAAAATAAATAAAAAATTATAACAACAAATGAATTTTATTTCAAAGAAGGATATAAAGCAAATGAAACTTTTTTTACTAAATCTAAACCAATAACTGTTCACAGTTGAGACTTTGCTTAAAGGTAAATGAGTCATTTATTAAATGTATTCCAATAAACGACATAAATGTATTCCATTACTTAAATATTAGTTATAGTAGATAGTATAGTTATATTTTTGAATGAGATTATTTTTAAAAGCAAATAAAACTTTTATTTAAATCAAACTATCATATGTTTAAATTCTGTGATACTTGAGTAACAATGTGATAATGGTAATTGTACAATGAGAATACATATAACTATTAAAATATATATGTTTGGATAAAGATAGTTTAGTAAGAAACGTAAAAAAAAATTAAAGGTATAAATTTAGGAATACTTCTTTATATCAATTGTATCATGCATCATGGTGGTAATTTTGCAATCTATCTATATGTATATCTATATCATTCTATATAGCATTATACAATGGAGACTTCACCTTAATTTTGGATCTTACGTGGCACCTTAGGAAATTTTATTCTCATTTTCTAATTCTTTATTTTATGCTTTATTTTTATTAATTAACACATTTCCAAATGAAATTTATTTGTGTAACCGAAATAGTTATTATTAAAATATGAAAATACAAAATGATGAAAATATAAAACAAGCAATTTAGTCAACTATAATCAATCGTAGCAATTTATGTTCGTATGAAATGAATGAAAATATGGAAGCAAAATCAAACACAAGCATTGACACAACATTTCTGACAAGCCCGTTATCGACAATTGCACATAATTTAATCATTGCATTTAGCTTTCCCAAGGAACATTTTGCACATAATTTTAGTTCAAACAATATACTTGATTACAAAATTATGGAGGTATTTAAATTATAAAATTGCAATACGAATGCGTACATACATAATAAAAGGGAGCGACTATGGCCACAACCAACATAATAGAAGGAATAAAGAATTTAAGGAAACAAGGCAATGAATGGATCGAGTAACAAGTTCAAGAAGAATTCTACTATTTAGGATCCAAAATACATAACCAAACACACAACGAAAATTTCGATTACTCTTCAAAATCCGAAACATAGTAAAGTAACCGAGCTTGGTTCAAAACAAAGTAGACCAAAAACAGAACTTGGAACTATTATATGATCCAACAAATAGCCTTCAAGACTTCCTAGGTTTGCTTGTTGCCAACTGCGATTCCGGCTGCAAAACACAAGAAACAACATTATTGGTCAAGACTAGAGACTAATAATAAGAGTTATAGTTTACATCAACTAAGAGCTGGATATTCTAAAACTTCCAGCGTATTGATCGTTACCTCCTTTTTTACGGGCTCTTCCTTTTCTGACAAAATCAACTCAATATGGCATGGAGACGACATGTAGGCTGAGAATAATAAGGTCACATTAATTCATCCAGAATGTTATAGTTAAGAAAGGAAAAGCTATAAACTCAAACATACGGTTAATCCTTCCATGGGCTCGGATACGTGCGACGCCTTTGCTTCTGGGCCTGGTTAACCTGAATGTGAAAATAAATAGTGCATCCACATCCAAACCTTTCACCTGGAAAAGATCAACCACTAAATATACACACAAGAAAAAGAAAACATCAAAGATATGACAGAGAAACCTATGTACCTCAGCATTACTTTCAGCATTCTTCAGTAAATCCAAGATAAACTTGGCAGATTTAACCGGCCAGCGACCCTGTCCATTGGAGTGTCTGTTCTTGGCTTGAGCAGTTCGCCCAACACCACCACAGAACCGGGTGAAAGGTATGGCCTGCTTGTGGGCAAGCACATCCTCCAAGTACCTCTTGGCCTTACCCAGAGGCAGCTTCCTGATGGCATGCGCTGTCTCCCTAGTATTCTGATAAAATAAATTTATCATAGTTAGATTCTTCAATATAATCTCAATACCAAGTCATGAAATATTGCAGAGTTTCCAATGATGCACCATTAAATTATGCACCAACAGGCAACATAACTTGAAGCAATACATAAATCAACACCAATCCACTTCAATCATTATAAATGTAGCATTGTTTACTGAACCATCAATCATCAGAAAACATAAAGTGGTTCACCCAATAACATTGCACGACTTATATTCCTGATGTTTACGAGAGACCTATTCACGAATGGCAACAGATCCATGCCTTTTACATCAGGTTAAATATATATCAGCTCAAAAGTGCTCAAGGTCCATACTATATAAATTACATCAAAAGAAATATAAGAATCCTAGAATTAGCGCCAAATCTGAGTCAAAATAAAGAACTACACGAAACGTAATGTTAACTGACCCAGCAAATGAAAGCATTATGGATGTAGCATTGTTTACTGAACCATCAATCATTAAAAAACGCAATGTGGTTCACCCAATAACATTGCACAACTTTTATCCCTGACGTTTACGAGAGACCAATTCACAAATGGCAAAAGATCCCTGCTTTTATCATCAGGTTGAACATATAGGTCTAGAAATGCTCGAGGTTTAGACTACTCAACAAATTACATAAAAGATTATGAATGAACCCAAAAACTATATGAAAATGGACCTCAATAAACCTATAGAACAAAAAGGATAGGATTCTTTAAATTAAACTGAAGGCAAGTCCGAAAATATCAAGTAATTTATCAAGGAAAATAAGAAGCAACAAAAATGGGCTTAGCTTGTTAATCGTTACAAAAAAGCTTATTGGAACAGACGCGAATAAAATAGATAAAATTACCTTGAAATGAACTCTGAGATCGGATCCCTGGCCTTGCAGGCTGCAACAAAACAGAACCATAACAAAATCAGCAAACAACTAAAAGGTAGAACTGAATAAATCATCATAAAACAAAAGAAACCGACATTTGGTGATATTATCGGGCTCTCTCGAGTACTTCACCTGTAGAATTTCAGCAGAAATTAAAGGTCAGAAAACCGTAAACAATACCAAAACACAAACGTATTTGGATAGAGTCGAATAATAATCAGAGCTTAGTATGTGACCGAGAGAAAATGAGTGATACCATTGTTGTTGAGGCGGCTTCTTCTTCGGACCGAACAAGATGATGGAAGTCGATTGCCCTTCTTCGGAAGAGAGAGAACGGAGGGTGCAGAAGATTTTATAGTAAAACCCTAATGCTTAATGCGTTTAGATGGGCTGGGCTTATACATTTTGAGTCTCAATATTCTAGAACCATGAGCTAGCGGGTCTTTGGCCCATACATGAACATGTTAGATAATTTAATATGTTATATTTTAAATTACTGTGGTCTCCCCCTCAATAAAAAAAATTTAATGTGGTCTCATTAATCTGATTCTCAATTTAGATTTTTAATTTCTGTGTAGTTTGAAAGGAGTTTCTTAATATATTATTTTTTCAATCTAAAACTATAGAAGGGTCAATCTCAATGCATTTGAGGTGTAAGTTGAACAAGAATTCATTATTATTTTATATTCTCTCCGTCCACGAAAAGTATCATACAACTTCTATTTTGGATGTCCATACAAAGTATTAAACTTTGCATTTTAGTACATCACTCTATTTTATCTCCTTCGATTTTACCCTTAAAGTCTTCACTTTATACACTATAAAATATCTACCAATAATTTTCTTAAAACGTGTGCCGATCAAATATATGATAGTACATTTTATGGACGGAGGAAGTATTATGTTTCAAGCATTGTCACACCTTTAGGCAACATATTTTTAAGGAGTGGTCTCTGTGCGCACGGCATACAGTGATGTCACCCTATTAATATATTAGTTAGGATTCTTTAAGTGAAATACTATATATAGTATCAGTTAAGAATGTCAATTATACGCGACTAAAATGTCAATTATAAGCAGTGGTTGACCTATTGGGACTATTATCACCAAATAGTACCAATAGGCAACAGATAACTTGTCCTATTGTACTTGTTGGTGATAATAGTCCAATAGTCAACAACTTGGTATAATTTGACATTTTATGTTCGTGGTATAATTGACATTCTTAACTTGGATGGCTATATAACGCCGCTTTTCTTTTAAACCATTATTGAATTAATTATTATATTAATTTTAAATAAAATTAATTAATTTTAGTCCATTTAGTTTAAGGTAATGAGCTAATATGTCAATTAGATAGAATAAATCAATTCCTACTCGCAACAATAGAAAAAGGTACAACAAAACGTATATATATTCAGGGGTTTTATTGTATGTAGACTATGATCTTTTGATAATGGTTGTACTTTATATCATTTCATCAAAATATTTTGATATTGACTTTTTTAAAACATAATATCATTTCTATTGTGTTCCCCACTCAATATAAACATCTCTATCACCACAATAATCCTTGATCCAATGTGAAATTTCTAAGATTTTTGATTCTTATTTTTCTAAATTCTCCATTTTAAGTCTTCTTAATTATAAATTCTATTTCCACTAATTGATTAATTTGTCAAAGTCTACAATTTATCTTAATTGGATGATTGCATTATATAAACACATAATTAATCATATAAAGTAAATTAAAAAAATGTAATCTATATACGTGGAACTATATTATAAGATATATGTGACTAATTATTATATATAAAATAAATATTCAACTATTAATTGTCTTATCTAATTATTTGTAAATATTATCATTGTTCTGAAGAAGTTCTGGTATTCAATTGTTCGTTGCTTTCATAGTTGAACTAATGAGTTTTTCTTTTCTTTGGCTCAATGATTATGAGTGTTTTGATTTTTAACTATTACTCATTTCGTCCACAATAAGTGTATCACTTGTGAATGACACAAGTTTTAATAAAACTAGTGTGTAACCCGTCGAATTTCGACGGGAAATATTTATGTTAGGACGATATGTCTGAATTTGATATATTAAATGAAAAAAATCTTTATATCAGTTTAATGCGTCTGAATTTGATATGTATAGATTATATTTCATCGAATTCTAATTAAAAATCAGTTTATTTTGTAATTTACGCGTAGAAAATTAAATATTCATAAGCATGTTAATAATTCCTATTTAGAATATATACACCCGTACCCGTCTTAAATTCGATCAATTATCTGATGTCATTTAAATTTATAAATATAATTTGTTCTAATGATTGGTTATTCGTCTTGATAAAAATCAAAAATTACAAAGTAATCATTAATAATAAATAGTATAAATAACGAAAGATAAAAAAAATAGAAAAATTTTACGTATGCATGTGATTAATGTTAAAATTTCTTTAGAATTTATATCGTACATATTCAAACTTGATTAAAAAATATTTTTACTACACGTTTCATCTCAACTCATATAGTTAATGTCGCTAACTACCCAAATATATTTAAATTTATACATATAAGTTGTTACATTAATTGATTATATATTTCAATAATGACTTGAACATTATAGAATAACTATTAATAATAAATAATATAAATATCACAGTTAAAAATAGAGAACATGTCTAGCATATACATAACATACCCATTTTCGTCCCAAATTTGATTAATTATCAAACCGATTAATTTTATAAATATAAATTGTTACAATAATTAGTTATTTGTTTCAATAAGTCTTGAAAATTACGAGTAATTATTAATAATAAATAATATGGATAACTAAAATTAAAATTGAGCAAATTTTACATAGGCGTGTCATTTAATGTATTGACCCATTTAGAATTTATATACGTGTAAGGTCACAAATCGATTAAAATTGATTTTACTATATCTTCTCGTCTCATTCTCGTATAGTAGTATCCACTAATTAAGCGAATTCGTTTAAATTTATAAAATATCTAATTGATAGAGTATATATTTATTCCAATAACTGGTTATCCTCTCGATGCAAATTTGAATTTACTATTTATTTCAAAACTTTTATTAATTGTGAAGTCTCACAAAAAAATGACGTGAGCTTCAAAATTTCATATAGGTATGCCGATAAATGTTTGTATCAATCTAGAATGTATATTCTTGTACCCAAATAATATAAATTGCAAAAGACTTAAAAATAGAAAATTATATTCTCGTCAAATTTCACATAGGCGTGTCGTTTAATGTCTTGACTTGTTCGAATTTATATACATGTAGTCACAATCGGATTAAAAATTAATTTTACTATATATTCTCGTATCATTCTCGTATGGTAGTATCCATTAATTAACTGAATTCGTTTAAATTTATAAAATATATATTTATTCCAATAACTGGTTATCCTCTTGATATAAATTTGAATTTACTATTTATTTCAAAACTTTTTATTAATTGTGAAGTCTCAAAAAAAAATGTGAACTTCAAAATTTCACATAGGTATCTGATAAATATTTGTACCCGTCTAGAATGTATATTCTTGTACCCAAACTAAATAATAGCAAAAACTTAAAATAGAAAAATTATATTCTCATCAAATTTCACATAGTCGTGTTGTTTAATGTATTTACTGTTTAGAATTTATATACATATATAATGTCACACATCGACTATAATTTGACATTTTATGTTCGTGGCTATAATTTGACATTCTAACTTGATGGCTATATAACGCTCGCTTTTCTTTTAAACCATTATTGAATTAATTATTATATTAATTTTAAATAAAAATTAATTAATTTAAATAAGATTTAGGAATTTTTTATTGAACTTAATAAATACTAAATAAAATTAATATATTATCATCGAAATTAATAAACTCTAATTAAATAATATTAAACCTTAATTATCCTTAATCCTCTAATTAATACCTAATTATCCTAATTAATAGTCTATCATGGGTGAGTGCATTGTCATCGGCTCACCCAAGTGTTTGTCTATTTTTAAATACAATCCAATGCCTTAAGCTTTTCTTCAAGACGATCAAGAGGTAGTTTTATACATAAATTTATGTATTCACGCGGATGGATACTCCAAGACCTTGATCTTATCCGTTCGAGCTCAAATTATTACCATTTGTATTACTTATATCATTAAATGAGATTTTCCTTAAAATAAATAAAAATATTATAACAACAAATGAATTTTATTTCAAAGAAGGATATAAAGCAAATGAAACTTTTTTACTAAATCTAAACCAATAACTGTTCACAGTTGAGACTTTGTTAAAGGTAAATGAGTCATTTATTACAATAAACGACATAAATGTATTCCATTACTTAAATATTAGTTATAGTAGATAGTATAGTTATATTTTTGAATGAGATTATTTTTAAAAGCAAATAAAACTTTTATTTAAATCAAACTATCATATGTTTAAATTCTGTGATACTTGAGTAACAATGTGATAATGGTAATTGTACAATGAGAATACATATAACTATTAAAATATATATGTTTGGATAAAGATAGTTTAGTAAGAAACGTAAAAAATTTTAAGGTATAAATTTAGGAATACTTCTTTATATCAATTGTATCATGCATCATGGTGGTAATTTTGCAATCTATATATGTATATCTATATCATTCTATATAGCATTATACAATGGAGACTTCACCTTAATTTTGGATCTTACGTGTAGGGTGCTTAAAGCGGTATCGGTTATCGGTTAACCGATAACCGATAACCCATTTTTCGGTTTTGGTTCGGTGATCGTTACCGATTGCATGTAATTTCGGTTATCGGTATAAACGATTAACCAGTTATACCGATTAACGAAATTAATTAATTAATTAATTTATATAATTATTAAGTAAAATTATTTAATTTAATATATTAATTTCTGTAATATTTGAAATAATCTCGGTTAATTTCGGTTATTTTCGTTAATTCGGTTATTTTCGGTTATTTTCGGTTAATTTTGTATTTTTATTTTTTATTTTTTTAAAATTTAATTTAAATTTCGGTTAACCGATAACCGAACCGACTAACCTAATCGGTTAACCGATTAACCGATTGGTATCGTTACGATTACTATTTTGGTATTTTCGGTTTGATTACGAAATTTCGGTTCTGTAACAAACCGACAATCTCACCCCTACTACGTGGCACCTTCGGAAATTTTATTCTCATTTTCTAATTCTTTATTTTATGCTTTATTTTATTAATTAACACATTTCCAAATCTGGAAATTTATTTGTGTAACCGAAATAGTTATTATTAAAATATGAAAATACAAAATGATGAAAATATAAAACAAGCAATTTAGTCAACTATAATCAATCGTAGCAATTTATGTTCGTATGAAATGAATGAAAATATGGAAGTATCAATCTCCAAGTAAATGCCAAAGTCAATCAATCAATCTATATAAATATGAATTGCATGTAAATTTAGGAATATACAATTAATTTCGATTGTGTTTTCAGTTACATATTATTCTATTTAAAAAATAGATGGTGTGACATAGTTCAAATATCACCTTTTTAAATTATTTCTCAAACCAGTATTCTAGAAAAAATTCAATAAAGATGAGTTTTACTTATAGTTCTATTGTTTTATTGCAATGATCTAAAATAAAGATCTTGCTATTGTTTATTTTTTTTCTTAAAAATTAAATCGGAAGAAATTTTCAGTAGAAATCAGCATTTTATGTCCGCCTATAGTGAGAAAACTAACGTTTTTGAGTGATTGAATGAGGGTGTTTAGGAATATAAAGCACTTGTTGTCCAATTTTTCAGGGTTTAGAATCAAAGATCTATTGACTATAAGTAATTAGTGTTTGATGACTATCATCGGCTTCCTATCAGTTTGTGTTCGATAACTATTTATCGGCTTCCTGATTCACTCTTCTGGCTAACATTGACGATAATTTCACTAGAACCATGCTTAATTAGTGAGATCACCATTGTCATTTTTTCCCACTTTTTGTATTATTCTACTTAGACATCATTAACAATGTAAGTGTTTCCAAAGAGTATCCCAAATGTAATGGCTTGATCTTTTGGATATCATGTCGTAATAGCATACTATACATAGTATGTATATCCCATAAGTAGAAAATCACATCTTAATGTTGGTGTACCATACCACCATGGTCTCTAAGAACCTCCAATTCTATTGTTTACAATTGCAATCACAATCGCATAATTATACATTGTGATTATAATTAATTTTAGTCCATTTAGTTTAAGGTAATGAGCTAATATGTCAATTAGATAGAATAAATCAATTCCTAATTTCTTAAATAAAGTACAACAAAATTATATTAAGGGTTTTATTGTATGTAGATATGATCTTGATAATGGTTGTACTTTATATCATTTCATCAAAATATTTTGATATTGACTTTTTAACATAATATCATTTCTATTGTGTTCCACTCAATATAAACATCTCTATCTACAAATAATCCTTGATCCAATTGAAATTTCTAAGATTTTGATTCTTATTTTTCTAAATTCCCATTTAAGTCTTCTTAATTATAAATTCTATTTCCACTAATTGATTAATTTGTCAAAGTCTAAATTTATCTTAATTGGATGATTGCATTATATAAACACATAATTAATCATATAAAGTAAATTAAAAAATGTAATCTGATAACGTGGAACTATATTATAAGATATATTGACTAATTTTATATATAAAATAAATATTCAACTATTAATTGTCTTATCTAATTATTTGTAAATATTATCATTGTTCAAAGAAGTTCGTATTCAATTGTTCGTTGCTTTCATAGTTGAACTAATGAGTTTTTCTTTTCTTTGGCTCAATGATTATGAGTGTTTTGATTTTAACTATTACTACATTTAACCATAATAAGTTGTATCTTGTGAATGACACAAGTTTTAATAAACTATGTTAACTCGTCAATTTCGACGGAAATATTATGTTAGAGACTATTCACGAATTTGATATATTAAATGAAAAAATCTTTATATCGGTTTAATCTTTTGCAATTTGATATGATAGATTATATTTCATATTCTAATTAAAAATCAGTTTATTTTGTAATTCTGTGAAAATTAAATATTGAAGATGTTAATAATTCTATTTAGAATATATACATAGTACTGTTTAAATTCGATCAATTATCGATGTCATTTAAATTTATAAATATAATTTGTTCTAATGATTGGTTATTCGTCTGATAAAAATCAAAATTACAAGTAATCATTAATAATAAATAGTATAAATAACGAAAGATAAAAAAATAGAGAAAATTTTACGTATGCATGTCGATTAATGTTAAAATTTCTTTAGAATTTATATCTGCTACATATTCCAAACTTGATTAAAAATATTTTTACTACACGTTTTCATCTCAACTCATATAGTTAATGTCGCTAACTACCCAAATATATTTAAATTTATACATATAAGTTGTTACATTAATTGATTATATATTTCAATAATGACTTGAACATTATAGAATAACTATTAATAATAAATAATATAAATATCACAGTTAAAAATAGAGAACATGTCTAGCATATACATAACATACCACTTTTCGTCCCAAATTTGATTAATTATCGAAGCTGATTAATTTTATAAATATAAATTGTTACAATAATTAGTTATTTGTTTCAATAAGTCTTGAAAATTACAGAGTAATTATTAATAATAAATAATATGGATAACTAAAAATTAAAATTGAGCAAATTTTACATAGACGTGTCATTTAATGTATTGACCCATTTAGAATTTATATACGTGTAGCGGTCACAAATCAGATTAAAAATTGATTTTACTATATCTTCTCGTCTCATTCTCGTATAGTAGTATCCACTAATTAACTGAATTCGTTTAAATTTATAAAATATCTAATTGATAGAGTATATATTTATTCCAATAACTGGTTATCCTCTCGATGCAAATTTGAATTTACTATTTATTTCAAAACTTTTTATTAATTGTGAAGTCTCACAAAAAAATGATGTGAGCTTCAAAATTTCATATAGGTATGCCGATAAATGTTTGTATCAATCTAGAATGTATATTCTTGTACCCAAATAATATAAATTGCAAAAGACTTAAAAATAGAGAAAATTATATTCTCGTCAAATTTCACATAGACGTGTCGTTTAATGTCTTGACTTGTTCCGAATTTATATACATGTAGCTGTCACAAATCGGATTAAAAATTAATTTTACTATATATTCTCGTATCATTCTCGTATGGTAGTATCCATTAATTAATCGAATTGTTTAAATTTATAAAATATATATTTATTCCAATAACGGTTATCCTCTTGATATAAATTTGAATTTACTATTTATTTCAAAACTTTTTATTAATTGTGAAGTCTCAAAAAAAAATGTGAACTTCAAAATTTCACATAGGTATACTGATAAATATTTGTACCCGTCTAGAATGTATATTCTTGTACCCAAACTAAATAATAGCAAAAAACTTAAAAATAGAAAAAATTATATTCTCATCAAATTTCACATGGTACGTGTTGTTTAATGTATTTACCTGTTTAGAATTTATATACATATATAACTGTCACACATCAGACTAAAATTGATTTACTATGTGTTCACATCTTATTCTCGTATAGTAGTATCCACTAATTACCTAAATTCGTTAAATTTACAAAAATCCATTAATTAACTGAATTTGTTTAAATTTATAAAATATCTAATTAATAGAATATATATTTATTCCTATAACTGGTTATCCTCTCGATATAAATTTGAATTTACTATTTATTTCAAAACTTTTTATTAATTGTGAAGTCTCAAAAAAAAAATAATGTGAACTTCGAAATTTCACATAGGTATATCGATAAATATTTGTACCCATCTAGAATGTATATTCTTGTACCCAAATTATAAAAATAGCAAAAAACTTAAAAATAGAAAAAATTATATTCTCATCAAATTTCACATGGTACGTGTCGTTTAATGTATTTACCTGTTTAGAATTTATATACATATATAATTGTCACACATCAGACTAAAATTGATTTATTATGTGTTCACATCTTATTCTCGTATAGTAGTATCCACTAATTATCTAAATTCATTAAATTTACAAAAGATCTGATTAATAAAATTTATATTTATTCCAATAATTGGTTATCCTCTCGATTAAAATTTGAAGTTACTATTTATTTCAAAAAAAATCTATTAATTGTGAGGGCTCACCAAAAAAAATAACGTGAGCTTCAAAATTCCGCATAGATATGTCGATAAATATTTGTACTCATCTAGAATGTATATTCTTGTACCAAATAATATAAATAGCAAAAGTATTTAAAATAGAGAAAATTATTCTCTCGTCTTATTCTCATATAGTAATATCCGCTAATTACATGAATTCATTTAAATTTTAAAACATATAATCGATAAAAAATATATAATTCCAATATACTAAAATTGAAAAATTCCACATAGACATATCGATCAATGTCCGGACCAATTTAGAATCTATTATATGTAGATGCCATAAATTTGATTAAAAATTGATTTTACTATATATCTGTTATTGTCTCAAATTTGTATAGTAATATACGTTGATACTTGAATTCGTTTTGATTTACAAAACTAATATATAATAGGAGGATTAATTATTAAGGCAAGCGATCTCTCTCCTCGTGGACTATTTATTTAAATTATTTTTATTAATTTATGAAGTTTCATGAAAAATCGATATGAGTTTCAAATTTAATTTTAAAAATTTTACAAAATATATTCTTTTATTTAGATTTTGAATTTGTGAAGTTCATGAAAAATCGATGTATGATTCAAAATTTGTTTAAAAAACGTAAGAAATATATCATTCAATTTGTGTTTTGAATTGGTAAAGTTTCATGAAAACTTTAAGAATAATATTAATTAAATTAAATTATTTTTTTCAATAAAAAATAGCTATTTATCTAGCCAACTAATTAATTGATGGGTCAAATAAAATTGGTGGATGCAAAATAATTATGTCTTGTGGGATAAAAAATCTACTCACAACTATTTATACATGTTTAAATTAAGAGAGTTTGATAAGAAACCAATGTGGGATATGAGATATAAATACTAAGAATAAAGGAGATTTGAGAAAAAATAAAATACGAGAGATTATAGGATGCCACATAGGAGAGAATCATTAAATTCTTAATCGTATTATTATTATTATTATTATTATTATTATTATTATTATTATTATTATTATTATTATTATTATTATTATTATTATTATTACTACGAAATTAGGTGAAATTGAATTGTTAGCTATTTTGTTTTATTTTTTTTAGTTCAACAATGGGGTTGGTTGTATCCTCTTTTTCCTAATAACATTTGATTTATTTATATTCATTCATTTGTATGTTGGCGTTTGTTTACAACTTTTTTGTAGTTTGGGGTGTTTGGTAGTTTAAATATAAATTTGTTTTATTGTTTCAAATTATATTATATATTGTAGTATATAATATTAAAAATCGTTTCATCTTAATGGGATGAGAGAGTTATTGTTGGAATTGAAAATAATAAAAGTCACAATTAATTGAGAAAATAGAAATCAAAATGGAGGGATTAGAGAGTGCCATAGGATGATGTGGAACTTAGAATCCTTAATCGTAGATGATATTTAAAAACCATTTATTTGATCTAATAAAATTAAATAAAATTTTATTTTATTTAAAAAACCATTTATTTGATCTAATAAAATTAAATAAAATTTTATTTTACCAAATACCGGTGTTGTAGTTCAAATTTGATTAATATGAACTACTCCACAAATTAAATGTGAATGTTAATTTGGAAGGGTATGAATAACCTTTATAGAGATTTCATTTGGTGAAATCTTATAAAAATTGATGTGGGATGGCTAGAAAGACATAATTATTATTAATGAATTTGAAAATGATAAAAATGCAAAAATTCTAGAAATTAGGAAAAATGAAATGGGAGGATTTTAGAGGGGCTTAGGATGATGTGGCATAAAGTATAAATTTTCGTTTAATAGGATAATAATAAAAAACTTGAGACCGGCCATCAAGTAGTACGTGATTTATCTAGCCATGCAATTTTCCTAATAAAAGTATATATGGATTAATATCTCATAGAATATTTTTATTGAACTTAGTCAAAAATATAATTTATTGTTGCAGATAAATACTTTTTTTTACTTGATAAAAAATAGTACTATTAGTAGCACAAATAGATTGTGGAATGGTTTTATTGATAAAAATATGCTATATGTACTGCCCAGCACATATATTTGCACAGTATGTTGCGACATTTTATAACAAAAATATCCTCGAATTCCTTTATGGCTACGTGATTGTGCAAGAAGAGATGTTGCGTTTATTTAACAATAGATAGATCTTCTTACTTCCCTAAAAGAAGCTAAAATTGATTAAATATAATGCTAATTAATGGCTATCGTTCAACTATGACTTAATGAATTGTGAAATTGGGCCCAAATATTTTTTTAAATTATGACTCAAAAAAATGCAACATTTAACTTGATGTAATATTTCTTTGCTATCTTCGATGCATATTAGTAAATCTCATGTTCATATGTCATAACCTGCAATATAGAGGCTAAATTGGACCCAAATATTATTACAAATCTGGCCCAAAAAAATGCAACATTTAACTTGGTTTAATATTTCTTCACTATTTTTGATGCACATCTGTAAATCTTACGTTTACGTGCAATGATCGCAACATAAAAGCGTTAATGAAATTCAAACTTATGACCTTTTGGCCACATAATCCTACTTTACTATTGTCTGCTAATAACTAACATAATATATAATTAACGGGATTACCAAAAGGATAGCATGCAACACACCTGATCATTTAATTTCTTAAATTGAAAAGAAAGTATTACACCTATATAGTATTCGGACATTGCCCTTGATCTCTTTTATTATTTTAATGGTTATGTGAATTTGGTCTAATAAAATAATTTAAGTGGTTTAATTCATAGTCGTCAACGACTAAATGATCAAAATGCAATTAAATAATAAGATTAAGTCAAAATCCCTCCGACACGTTGTCCTAGATTAGTTAGATTATATTTTTCTACATCTAAAAAGTATATTTAATCATGTACTCATAACTCATATAATGCTATCAAAAAAAGTAATAATAGCAACAAATGTAACATAAATCATCTAATTAAGGTAATCAATTTATAGCAATAATCTAATTATGATAAATTGGAATGATTGGAATATAACATAATTATTAGAATAGAAAAATGGAATTAAGTAGATATAAATCAAGAATTTTAAAAAAAATAGGATTGAAGAAATATGAGAATGCCAAGTAGGATCAAAGAATGATGTGGTAATACATTTCACTAATCGTATTTTATATAGATTATTGACATATGTTGTTTGAGTGGAGAAATGATCCCACCATGTGTTAGATTATGAGTGATATGAATTATTTTTTAGTAAATAAAGAATGATTGTGAGGTTAAATAATAATAAGTAGTGCCTAGAATGGAAATTGATATACTTTTTGTAGACTTCAAATCAGACAATTGTGATACACTTATCGTGAACGGAGGGAGTATTATTTTACCTCATTGATAGCCTACTATATTATATCTATCACGGAATATTCCTTTTCATTTTAGTTATATGTTGTGATAAATTCAAAATTATTAATATTACATGAACTTATTTTATTCTTTTATATACATACGCATACTTATGATGATGAATGTATGATCTTCCTGCATCTAAACTAACCTCTTCACTTCTTTCGTAAATAATAATCAAAAGCATCTAAAATTTACATAGGTTAGAAAATGTATTTATTTATATACACATATATTTATACTCAAAATAATAAAATTGATATACATATATAATTGAAATAAAAAATACGATAAGTATGTTTATATACGTATACTTTATACTTAAAAATAAATGGTCGATAATTGATGGATTCCGTTGGTACAATCGGTGTATGAAGGAGAATACACCAATAAAGCAAATTAAAACTTTTTTAATGAAGACGACTAGCTATGGGCGTGGTGTCGGTATCTGCAATCCAGTATTAATGGCGATCGATCGATTCGAGATAAAGAGAGTCTTGAAGTGAGATATATCGTTAACAAACCTACTAATTGTGAGGCAACCTATCGATTGGATCGATAATTAGTGTGCTTCAGAAGTGGTGGTTACTTGTTTGCTTAGAAAATTGCTTCACAAAGTTAGGTCGATATTGTTAGGATAATTTTCAATTTGTCTCTTTCGTATCAACGAATCTTGATAAGAGTGTTTCAATTGATGATGTGTTGGTGTATGCAATGATGATAGTTCAATAACATGTAATTTAAGATGAGTACAAAAGTAAAAACACGTTGATTTTAACATGGTTCGAGATATCAACTCCTATGTCCACATATTGATTGCTCGATCAATCCACTAGTTTGGGATTAAGTCTTGTTTACGTGCAAGAGTAAACCTAGATCTGAGGTCACCTTACAGACCTTGCCTAACTCGATGTTCATTTCCTACGCTTCGGTACTAGAAAACTCTAACTACTCTCTGCGAGCAATCCATACACCTTCTAGCTTACGGTGCTAGAAAACCAAGCCTTAAAGAACGACATGTTGCTTACTTGCCGCACTCATACTTAACTCGGGCTTTTGTAAAGAGGTTTTCCAACTATATACGAGTTGACACGACGTCCAAACTCAGAAATATAGCTTGAAATATTACAAGGAATATCCTATATATAAGGAAGTGTAAACATAGATCCCTAGTTGATAAGAATGATAACTCGAAGATAAACTAGTAGAACTGTGAACTTCCTTATTAGAAATGCTATTTGAATGCAATTTAGCTTTGAGCTTTGATTGATTTGAGTATAAGATTGCTACGTTCGGTAACCTTCATAGGTTGGATTCTACCTATATAGGTAGAGATGGCAATGGATCCGGACCGATCCGGATCCGTGGATCCGGATCCATTTTCAGATCGGATCCTCAAAAATTGAACCGATGAATGGATTCTACTCCCATATTTGGATCGGATCGGGATTTAGTTTTTAGACCAATCCGATCCGGATCCGACCGTAGATCCATTTAATTTTTTTATATATATATTATTTTATTATAATTAAATACCAAATCCAACTTAAAACTCTTCAATTTCCTTTTTCAAATTCTCCCAAAACAAATATGCTCCAAATTTCATTTTAAATTCTTTCAATTATGTATCAATCGGCATTCACGGTAAGTCGCGCCACTTACACCACCGACGATCTAGTTGTTTGTTATTTCCTACTTTATAGTAAATTTGTAGCTAATGTCTTCCAATATCGTGATAATTGTAGAAATTCTAAATAGTTATTATAGTATTATTGTGT